>JAWDJD010000003.1:190271745-190739245 GCA_035047305.1 Bradypodion pumilum
GGCTGGGTCATGCTCCCTCAAACAGTTGAGGTGGCCAAACAGGTTGTCCCCCTGCTGTTTATGGTTGCCGTAAATGAGTCTGTGGCTGTTGAATCACATTTATGATGGCCACAGACTCATTTATGGCTGTCATAAATGAGTTTATGAAGGCTGTGGACTCATTTATGGCTGTTGTAAACATGTTTATGATGGCTGTAAATGAGTCTGTGGCCAATTCCGATGGTGGCAGCTGGATTATTTGGTGCAGTGGGCCAGATATGGCCTGCAGGCTGTAGGTTGAGAACCCCTGGTCTAGGCCTTCATATATGGATCTCCCTCCTGACAGAATACTGACATTATCATTTGTTTGGTATGCAACATTGCTACAGACAACCTCTTTAACTCAGCACAACAGAAGCTTCTCATTCAATCTGAAAACTCAGATGAATTGCTTAACATAGCTACATATGAATGTGATAGTGTAGATTAGGATTTCTCAACCTTGAGCCAGCAGGTGTTCTTGGACTTTAATTACCAGAAGCTCAAGTCAGCACACCTGCTGATCATGACTGCTGGGAGTTGAAGTCCAAGAACATCTGGGGGCCCAAGGTTGTGAAACCGTGGTGTAGACAATGACAGTTCACAAACTGTATAATGCAGGTGAAGGAATTTGCTCTCTGAAAAACTGTTCACCACATTCTAGAGCAGTGGTTTCCAACATGGGGCATATGCCCCACAGGGGGACCTCAATTCCCAGAAGCCCAAGTCAGTACACCAGGGTACTGTCTACACCAGGGTTTCTCAATGCTGAGCAATGCTGAGAGGAATTGAAGTAAAAAACCCAAAGGTTGGGAAACACTTCAAACAAAGTCAGTAGGCTGATGAGACAGCTGATCTCTCTATGTTTCTCTGTGCTATTGCTGTTGCTTTTATTGCCTTATATTCTGCTAATTAGAGGACATAAGGGGGGGGGGGGAGAATTCCCAAAGTTGAACCCATTCCCCACCTTGATTTTTTAATACACATAACATCATTTAGAGGCCAGAGAACAAGCAAGCTAGAGTCATAATTCATTTTCATGATCACAATATCACTCCAGAAAGTCAAGTAGATCCTTTAAGTATTCTACTGCTATTTGATACTTGTACATATCTTCTGAAAGCACACTGACTAACAGAGTTCCTATCTGTAGTGCAGAAACTATGTACTCCAAGTTGCCCTTCAAATGTTCTTCAGGATCCCATACTAGACATCACAGCTTGAATACATTTGATAATTCCAACTAGAATACTCTATTGAATTAATGAGCTTTACATGAATATTAATTCAGACAGCAACTGACTCAGCAATTGACCAGACTCCTCTTGGTGGTCTCATAAGGCTTATGCAACCTGTTGCCATTAATTGTTGCTAGTTGGTTTGGTCACTCATCCAGTCATGCACCCAGCCGCACAAGCAAGATATTCCTTGGTACTTTATCAATTACCTGCAATTAGCCAGCATGAGTTATGGAAATCTTTTGGAAACAAGAGTAGGATTCAGGCTGATAGGTCTACTCTGCATGTAATTAGCCATTGGGTTTGAGCAGTTGTTATCTAACGTTTGTTCTGAGATTATAAAAAGCAATTAAACTATTCTACTGTATAATTTAAAACAAGATCAAAGTGGCATTCCTTTAATTTCTTTGGAAAGTATTATTTTCTTCATCAGCTTGTATATGTTCCTAGGTTCAATGTACAGGATAATGCAAACTATTCCCATTTATTAGAAGGTGTGTGCCTCTGAGGGGAAAAATGTAGAATAACATGAAAACAAAGGTAATCCAGCAAATTTTACCTGTGCCTCTTTCTCTATAATCTTCTGATTCGGAGCTCAGAAATGTTTCTTTTTCTTTTTTAAAAAATACACTTACCAGAACCCACAAACCCGGTACAAGCAGTTTTCATCAGTGAGAGTCCACTTTTTACAATATACATGGACAAATTTCTCTGCATAGTAAGTGCTTGGGGATCCAGTAAATATTTGTTGAAGAAACTGTAGCATTTAATCAAATGGTGGGGGGAAACCAAATCCTTGATTAATAAATAATGTCTCTCTCTCTCTGAAAATATAGACAAGGAAGATGACAGGCAAGGTCCAGTAATGTGAGTGTGGTGTTTGCCCCTCTGTGAATGTGTTGAACTGCAGCCTGCTTAGTTACAAAGACATCACACTTGAAATATTTTATTTACAACTGTATTGAGATCTAAGGCTGCTATTCTGAACACACACATATTTACCCTTTCTTTTTCTTCTCTGCCTACCCTTTCTACTTGGAATTCCCCTCCAGTTGAGATGTGTCTTTAAAAAAACTACCTTTTTCCCAAAGACATCTCTTTTTCATGCTACTTTCTCTTAGATCTTTACAACTCTTATGGTAGCTTTTAAAAACATGAGAAGTACCTTACTCAAAAACACAGACCAAAGCATTCTCTTTCCTGCCATGGTCAATCAGATGCCCTTGGGATGCTTATTAGCAGAGCAGGAATGAAATACCCCTTCCCTGTAGTTTGTTAGCTGTATCTTGTAATCAGTCAGAAGTATACCACACATTGGGAGCAGACCAACCTTAGGCTTATGGGACCCCCTTTGTGGGATCCAGTTTGTTTCTTTAATTAGATGTCTCATCTAGAGGATCCAAATATTGCATAGCTCTCATTGGGGCAATCATATATTAAGAATATAAGAAGGGTAAATGCAAGTGCCTATGATCAACCACAGAATTTGTAGAACTGGGTTGAGGAAAGCGGGATATAAATTAAACATTATTATTATTAACTGAGATCTCAGTCTGTTCTCAGTTCTGGTACTTCCCCATAGAACATTGAAGAGTCTATCTTATTACCTTTGGCCTTTGGAACAATGAACATTGGCAGAGGGGAGATCATCGTTCAAGGAAGAATGTGTTGACACAATACATCTGCCCTCCTTACTGCAAGCTACAGAGACTTACAGAGACATGAAAGAGGTTCTTCTGTAGATGAACCCCAAGGTAAGATAGACTGCAGAATCTGAATCCAATTTGAGACTATAAAAGTCATTACAACATCTCTCACCCTCACTTCTTATTTCAGACTAAAGTGGCAAAATCATCCAAGAGTCAAATATATAAGAGGAAAAGCAAAGAAAAGGAAACTTATTAATAATGCTGAGAATTTTATCCTCTGATTTTATCACATTCATTAAAATGAGTTTGAAGGTATTTTCTTCTGGACAGGGGAACAGTACCTGAATGGAACCATGGGTTTTGGTGAAATATGTTTTTGAGAGAGAGTTTTTGATGATCTTTTAAGAAAAACTGTGGAGTCTCATTATGTGATAATGCCACTTATTAAGAATATAGAGAACATTTCCATAGGCCATGCTGCTTGGGGCATTCTCTTGGTAGTTTCAAATCCAAAAGTAAGTTTACCAGGCTCTGTGCATTTTCATTGTTAATGAACAGAACTGATCTTTCCTAGCCTGAATAAGGCCTCATTTCCCCCTTGTTTGGAGTTTGCTGGGCCATCAATCCACTTAGCTGATTGCAATGATTAGTCTCAGTCTCTCCATCCTCTCTTCCAAACCCAAATTATACACTTTTGGTTTCTACATGTTTTCATGGGATCTGGCTATACCATCAGTTGTGGGGGAGTAGACAAATTGATCGTCTACTGAACAAGGGATTCAGCTGGATGGACTGCTCAATTCCTGCCATACTTTTTGAGCACTCCTTTGTATTTATTAATTTTCTTAAGTAATCAGTTACAATTAAGAAGTTATACATAGTTCATTTCTTTCTGTGGTAACAAAGGTATAACTGCATCACATTACAGCTGTAACTTAACGAGGGATAATTTAATTCCTTTTCATTATAACTGAATATCTTGGTCACGTTTATAGTTACAAGTTTGTGGTCTCACATAATGGTGGAGAAGGAATACCACACAGCCTATGAGCTTTATTATGATGTGTATTATGTTGTTGCCATGCACTTTCTTGTGAGTACTGAGGCAATGATGAAATGGACAGGAGACAGGTGTGTTTTGTACCACAGATTAGCAGCTTGGAGCATTCAGGCCATTTAAAAAAGTAACTAAAAGGGAACCTTTTGGTTATTTTGAGGAATGGGAAGTAAATAGTGGTTCTTGCACCAAAAGGGTGGGGCATAAATAAATAAATTTTAAAAATTGAAGTCATAGTAACCCATTACTAGTCTGTGCAAGCATATCAGAGATCGTGCCATGAAGTCTCACTCTTATGTCTGATGAAGTGGACTTGATCCATGAAATCTAACATTAAAATGCAGTAGTTAGTCTTTAAGGTACTACACCTTTTTTTGGTCTTTTTGTTTTGCTTCATTTACTCTCTGATACAATTCGTTTTGGATGCCTTGGAACAATAACTGCAATGAATTACTTTTTAAAAAGTGCTTGCCATGCTAGAATTGGTAGAGCCCTATATTTCTGACAAAGTATTTTTTATCTTTCTTCACCTGCCAAGATGAAATAACAGCTCACAGAGGGTCATTATTAGTGGGGAAACCGTGGAAGAGTAAAGCACCAAAATCCCCCTTCTTCTCTGTCCCAGTCTTACACCTCTTGATGGCAGAATTTTGTAGGAAGACAAAGAAGATGAAAACACCAGGGACCTACAGCAGACAATCACACATCATGTTTAATTTGCCTCCTTGTTTTTTTGGGAAAAATATATTATATTGTTCTGTTGGGATGTTCTGTAGTAGAAAAGACATATGAATAAGGAGAAGGGAGGAAAATTATTGACTAAGAAATGATGACTAAAGATTGCTCAGCATGAGATGGATGCTGGTGAGATCATAAAAAATTCCAATTCACAAAGGCATAGCGATAGTCTACTATTTGTTTTGTTTCTACATGGAATTTAACTCTATACACTAATTAATTCTGATGCCTGTGAATGCCAGCATTGTTAATTTTCTTCTGATACTTACAAACTCTCTGAGTAATTTATTTGCTTTATGAATTCAATTAGAGGCACTAAGCTGCACCCAGGTTACCCAGCAGGAGGCTGTGCAGTCACATAAGCTTTCCAAATCAGTGAGAAAGCTACCCTAAAGTATTTTATCACCTTCTCCTTCCTTTCTATCTTTAATGTAGCATTTTATCTTTGCTTGGTAATAGGAGTTGAGGTAGGGGAAAAGAAATGGCATTTACAAGCTTGAGAGACACACATGATTGGTATTGACAAGCAATGTAAACAAAAGTAAAGCATCCTTATGGGGAAAACTGTGGTTTGTTTGTTTGTTTGTTTGTTTGTTTACTTACTTTTACTTACTGCTGATATTAATGCTGAAGCACTACTTGTGGTGCTGAACAACAATGTACACACAGCATAACAATAAACCAAATAAACCCACTGTAAAAGAAAATTTCAAACAAATTAAAAATACATATGGTTAAATCAGATAGTGACAAAATTGTATGAAGTGGATGGCAATTGAATCATAAATCTTGTAAGTTGGGGAGGCACAAAAAATCCCTCTTCCCTAATTTAAAATTCCCCAAGGAAGAAATTCCATGAAAGCCTCTTTATATAGATAGTTTTTTAAAAATTTCTTAAAGACCTGGAGGGTGGTTGCCTGAGGGCCACATTTTGCAGAATCCAAAGAGAAGGATAAAGTTTTATTGAGATGGTAGCAGTTCAGTAACAAGGGGGCTGCAGTTTTCAAATCTCCTCTTTCATAACTGCATGGTCAAAATTAACTGATGGAAGAAAAGACTTTCCTCCCTTACATTCATGGTAAGAAAAAAAAAGGGAGGGTTGATTGAAAATTGATTTTCTAGTATGGCCCAGGAAAGGATGTATGTCTTCACTCTGATGAACAACAGATATTTAAAGTGACTATATTTTCCTAGACTTGTCAACAAGTGAATGCTGGATGTTTTCTTCCTTTGACTCAGGCTGCTGGTCACTATGGTATAAGATTGTCTACTGTGATGGACAGCAGAACTTCAGTGTTTCTGGTAGGGTTCTTCTCTGTTTTTACCTAAAGATACCAAGAACTGGACCTGAGAATTCCTCCATGAAGATTAAGTTCAGCCATAACCGAATCCTACGTAGAACAACTTGGGAATCATCAAGTTGGCACATAAGTATGTGGGAATCATTATGCTGGCACATAAGTATGGCGGTGGCAATGATGATGTGTACACAGTCCACCAGATGTTTCAATTAGAGTTGTTGTTGTTACTGCTCATGCTACTGGAGTTGAGTGGTAGAGGAATGAAGACATGCTGTTTCACCCTGCTGGTAGTGGAAGTAACAGTTCTGTTCATATGAATGTCCTTGATTCTGTGTGAAATATATGTTTTAAGTACTGGAAGTGTTTCCATGCTGTTTTCGCAGTTTTACATGACTTATAACTGTGGGCACAACCAAGAGGATGATTGTTCAGTGTTGAGGCTGTCTGTCTGTACCACACAGATGTAGATCAAACAACTGTATTAATCACATGTCTTCTCCCTTTTTTAGCTTAGGATGCTGTATTAGAATTGGTGCCCTTCACCCTTTGTATTGCCTTTTACATCTTTCTTTGTACCAATCACCTACCCTGGCATGTAAAGGTTTCCCTTGCTCGAAAGCCAGTTGTATCTGACTCTAGGGTGCAGTGCTCATCTCTGTTTCTAAGCCGAAGAGCCAGTGCTGTCTGCTTCTGCAGACGTTTCCGTGGTCATGTGGCAGGCATGACTAGACACCGGAGCACACGGAACCCTGGCATGTAAGTGGATATAAATTACAGTTTTCAGAAACATGGTTTTTCCAAAAATGTTCTGTTATGCATGCATTTCATACTTCTGTTACATAACTTTGTTGATTCAACATCCATTTAAAAAATTTTGAGCAGCATATGAGACAATTGCAGAAGTTGTTTATTTGGTGAACTTGAGAGACACTTAACTTAAAACAACATTTTTCCAAATAATAAATTTACCTATCCTTTTAGTTGTCCATGTATTTTTAGTTCACATGTATATACCCGTTGAATCAATGCCTTTTTATTTAAAAAAAATCAAAAATCTAGTGATGGGAGTGGTTTACCAATATTTCAGCATATCAGCATAGTGGAAATACATTTACTATGAAACAGGAACCGTTTTTGGAGACATGGCCATTTTTTGTTATATATGGTATGCATTAGATACTCCCCTTGTATTCAATTTGAAATTCTTAAAAATTTACAAGCAAAATAGCACAGAAATTATTTAGTTTTTAGCATGTTAGTATAGCACAAATTTATTTGTATTACAGACTGGAACAATTATTTCACTTAAAATGCTGATGAACTAGGGCAAAAATTGCAGTAGATTCTTAAAAGAAATATAAGAACAAAAGTTGTTACTTTGGAAGTACTGTAGTACAAATCAGTGGAAGAGAAAAGCCAAAGGGATTAAATCCCACACAACATGTCACTGTATGTCTTGATCTATGTTCTCAAAGTACACTGAGCAATGTTCCAGAAAGGTCAAAAAATAATTCACACAATACAATTTGGAGCCAAAATATGCAAGAGGAAACAGGAACAATGGTGATGGCGACAGCAAGAGTTCTCTGGGCTTAAATATGCTGTACTTGATGCATCTATGAAAAGATCAGAACTACAGGAGTTTTGCAAAACCACTTTCTATCATCTATTAAGATGATCCTTTTTTTAAAAAGTACATTTTAATAACATGCATAAAATGAACATACAATAGCAAATTATAATGCAAATTGTATTGAGATGATGAGTGAAGAACACGGGATAAAGAGCAGGCCAAATGTTTATCTGGACACAATTCTGTAATCTTGTCATGGCTCCATGCTACAGAATCCTGGGACATGTATTTGGTGAGACACTGAAAATTTGGGGCTAGAGAGCTGTAGTGCACACTCCCCTGAAACAACAATGTGGTTTATTAGCCAAAAAAAAAAAATCTAAGTCCATCACCAAACTTCAAATTGAAAGACTCCATTAAGAAGGCGCATGGGAATTGAGAAGTGGTGTCAGACTGCTACAACTGTGTACTGTTGATAACACTCTAGGCTGGATAACTCAACATCATTTAGCCATAAAGGCACTTTAATGAATGGTGTTCTTTCTGCTACTTGTTCAGTGCCATTTTATAGTTTTTCACAATCGAGACTAGTGAGACAAACTAGGTCAAGGGCTGAGCTGCTATCATCAAAGAAAGATATTGCTTGTTTCTAGCAAATGCTAACATCATACAAAGTAAACATAAGATGGAGTTTAGAACTTGCTTACAACTCCCAAATGGAGGAAACAGCAGCAACAGAAAAAGCTTTTTGTCTGCTCACAAGGCTGCTTCCTTTTCCCTCTCTTGTTTTGATGTTGTAGCTCCATGCGCAGTGGCCAGATTAAGTAATTGGAACTTAAAGGCAGCTCTCAATTCTTTGTTCTTCCTTTGCTATACACCAAGTGTGGAGGAGTTCCCAGAGGGGGAGGCAGCCTGTCAAATTCTGTAGATGAGGGTCTGGGCTTTGAGACTTCTAGTTCCCCAGTGGATTGGGGTCATGACAACTTGGAAAAGGCTGGGGATTTTGTGATAGTGGAGTAGGAGCAGGAAGAAGAACAGGGATTAAGAGGTTTGGTCGTGGAAGAAGAGAGAAATGAGAGGAGATCAGAGAAGGGGTAGAACATATGGGATTGATAAAAGAGAGAGAAGGAAGGTGAAGAGGACATAAAGAGGGAACCAGCAGAGGGGAAGAAGAGGAAAAACAAGGGTGCCCAGATCAGGAGGACCTATGGCTGCTACTGGGGTGGAACTTTATCTCAGGGGACCCCTGGGCTGGTGAATTGGAGCAGATAAAGGTACTTCTGGAGGAAAGATAATGCAAAGCCTGGGTTATTATATACCCAAAAGTCCTCATATTGGAGTAAAGACAATGGCGGAGAGAAGATAGGCAGAAGATATAGAGGCCCAATGGACAGGCCAAGTTAGAGGACAAAGGAGTGAAGGTGGCCCAATAGGGGATGCCCATCTTGGGTTTCACACTGTCGACAAAATGTGGTCTAGTACTAAAGAGACTCTGAGATCGTTGGGGGTATGTGGGGTGGTGAAGTCACTGTCAACGCCCTTGGCCCGTAAATAGTTGTGGCTGAGTCGAACCTGGCAGTGAAAAAGTTTATATTAAAATTGACAAAAAAGGTTGTGGCACCTTAAAGACTAACTAGCGCCAGGATGGGCACCCCCATGTAATCTGACCATAATTTTTGCTTCAAAACCCCCTCCCTTTAAAAATTATGTAATTAAGAGCTTTTGTATCGAAACTCTAATTTTTAGAGCTTTTCACTATTGGAGAAATAGACCGCACAAGCAATTCAATAATCTCAAATCGGATCAAAATTCCCAGAGATAATTTTTAAACCTAAAAATGTGTCATGTTTCGAAAACCACAACAGCTCCAAATGGATTACATAATCTTTGACCTGACCCCACCCCACCCCCAAGTAATTATCCATAATTCAGATGGCAGACCCCCTCCCCCCTTGAGGATCATGTAATTGTTGAACGGCCCCTGGGCTGCGGTGGCTCAAGTGGTTAAGATGCTGAACTCGATGACTGGAAGGTTGGAGTTTGGTTATTGAGTACTGAATGACAGAGTGAGCTCCTGTTTCTGTCCCAGCTCCTGCCAACCTAGCAGTTTGAAAGCATGAAATTACAATAGGTACCACTTTGGTGGGAAGGTAAACAGCATTCTGTGCACGTGTTGAGGCATAGGTCTTTGGCTATAAACAGAGATGAGCACTGAACCCTAGAGTCGGATACAACTGGCTTTTGAACAAGTGTGACCTTTATCTTTACTTTACTTCATGAAATCTACTTCGTTGGCCATCAAGTGAACTTGATCAATGAAAGCTAACATTAAAATACAGCAGTTAGTCTTTATAAAGCCACAACATTTTTTTTGTCTTTTTGTTTTATTTTGTTTACTCTCTGATAATGCTTGAAATAGAGACTATCATGACTACCATTTCAAAAATATTAAAATTGAATTTTGGTACCTTCATCAGCAGAATGGATAAAGGTGAATGGACCGCACCAAGTAAAGGACAATTTGCTTCATGGTGGATTGGGGTCAAGTTTTAGATGGCAGCATAAAGTGACTTCTTCACCTTTTTGTTCAAAATTTAGTCAAGTAACTTTTGTTGTTGTTGTTGGATGTGGAGAGATACAAAGAAGACGTTCACCCTTTCTCACTTCCTTGGTACTGAGTATGTAATGAATTTGATTGCCAGTTCAACTCTGTTAGTATAAACCTTGTTTTAGGTTCTACGACTAAAAAGGACGGCCATTGGAACACATTGTCTTGCTTTTAAAGCCCTACCAGGTAGAAATGCTTGTCTTGTTTTGTTTTTAAAGGAAGAAAGGAGAGAAAAAAGCAGAGAGAAAGAAGCAAAGACTGCCTTTCACTAACCTGGAGGAGGCAGCAGTGTTAACTCTTTGAATTAGTTGGAAGTCGTTTTTATTTTATTTTCAAGTTCCAAGAACTTTTATAACCCGACAGCATCTGTGAAGGGAAGAGTGACTCGTGTGGCTCTGCAGAACGAAATAAATCAAAAGTCTTTTTTGTCGTCATCCCCTTCCCACAAGAAAAGAAGAGAAGTGTAGAAACTGGCACAATGTGAAAATCCTCCCCGTTCCTCTGTAGGAGAGTGCAGTTTCAGCCCTGCTACAAACCTCATATTCACAAGGCAAACAAAGCATCATTTTTTAATGACTTTCTGAATACATTTGTGTGTGCGCGCGTGCGCGAGTGTGCATGTGTGTGTGTGTGTGCAGTTGCTTGCCTAGACCTGCTTGTCATAATGGTTTCTTCAAACGCTTCTTAAAGCCTATGATGTTGAAGGGCCTAGCCTTCCCCCTCTCTTGCTTGCTTTTTATGTGTCACAGTTGTCAAGTAAAATAGAGCACCTCGCCTTTGTTTCAAGATGGTACCTGATCAATATCATCAATCCATCTCCCTCCCTTTCTCTTACACAAATACACATATGCACACACGTACACACACACACACTCCCTCTCGTTCTCTCTCTCTCTTTCTCTCTACAGCTGTATCCATTTCCTCCTGGCAAAAAGGGACTTTATGAATAAATGATACTGAAATGCTGAGGGTTCAGATACTAAATAATGAATTTCACCACCAAAAACACAACAACTTCTCCAATCATAAAATACCGCTCCTTCCATATTGATTGGGCTTTGGCGACTGGATGCAGTGCAAAGCCTCATTCGCCAAGGTGCTTAAAAAGAAAAAACAGGGTTTTGCCAGGGTTGATTATATATCCCTGGTTAGGAACAAAATATGTAACCTTTCTGTCTACCTTTCCGCCCCCCTCCCCCAAGTAGTCTGCCTACCTAATGTGTTGGGCATTAAGCTTTCTTCCGAAGGGTTAATCCTGCTTTTTTTGCAGGGATTTGGAATCACGCAAAGAGTGCTTCTGTCTAGGATGGGAACTTTGGCTGCTTGGGACATGACAGTAAGTGTGCCATCTCTTCCGTGCTGTTCTACGGGGGGGGGGGGAATGCAATGCGGCTGAAGCAGCTTTCGGAGCAAGCAGTTTGCAGGAGGATACTGGGTGGTGGGGGGCCCTTCTGTCTCCGGATAGGAGCTCGGGTCAGAAAACTTGCAGCTCCTCTTCTTTCATTCTCCTGCTGTTTTTGTTGCTTTCTTCCTTTTCTTCTTTTTCTTGGTGGCTCGCTGCATGCAGCATGTGGTGGTGGTGGGGGGTGTCAAGGTATTGTGGTGGTGTGGAGCAGGTGTATCCTCTAATGTTGCCTTGGTGTTCTTCATGAGCCGGTTGTTTCTGGGACAAGTTCTGAAGTGCCAAGGAATGTCGGGATGTGCTCCCTGAGAGAGGGCTCAGGGTCAAGGGAGGAGGGTTAGGCTAGTGGTGTGTGTGTGTGATTGGCAAGAGCAGCTCTCTGTCAAGTTGGAAGCAAACTTTTTTGGACAGCACTGTTCCCGCATCCACCTATAAATTTACTTTATTGCCTGTTAATGTCACAGAAGCCCCATTTAATTAGCTGAAATGAGGAGACTTTGCTTTATGTGAGCTGTGATTGTCCCACTTACGAGGTGCTGTTTTCTCTTTTCATTTATTATTATTATTATTATTATTATTATTATTATTATTATTATTATTATTATTATTATTATTATTATTATTATTATTATTATTATTATTATTATTATTATTATTATTATTATTATTATTATTGAAAGGTGTAGTTATCTTTGGAGCAATTCAATACAAATGAAGATACGCAAATTAAGGAACCAGAGTGGGATTCCTCCCTTCCTCCTTTCCATCTTTATTGGTTTGAGATAAATTCAATGATTACAACTGATTTGGCAGCTGGGGAAAAAAAAGAAATATATATATTAAGCAGGCAAGAAAATCTCATTTGTTCTGTTGACTAAGTGTTCTTTTTTGGGAGGGGGCATCCCTAAAACACTTTCTGCTTGCTAGGTGTTTACTTGTTTATTCAAATGATGATTTTGTGCCTGCTTCCTTATTTATTTACATTTCTTCTTTCTCTCTCTCTCCCCCCCCCCTCTCTTTAATGGGAAAAGAAGAGAAATTGAAGGCATTAATTTAGAGCTACTGATGCAATGAAATGGAGGAATATATTTAAGCTATTAGCTGCTTCAATCTCATGCCCACAAATAATTGATGAGCTTCTATTAAAGATTGACAAGCTAGCAGGCTGCGAAGCATTTTTACCAGAGCATGCTGAACAGGCGGACAATATGCATTGTGCTCTTTAGCTTAAAGCTGCAGACAAGCTTATTTTAGCGAGGAAGGGAGAAAAGTTCTCTTTTCTATGGAGCTACCAACTTTTGACTCCCAAAGGCTCATGTTTGTAGTTTAAAGTAGGGAGAAAGAAGGAGACCATCCCGTGCTAAAATACCTAGCTTTAAAGTATTGCAGTCCTAGGTATTTCTAGTCCTTTCCCCCCTGTAGTTTGAACTGCAGCACAAATCCCATTTCTCTCTCACACACACACACACCATATTAAACACCACCAATGGGTTGTTAGCATGATACAGGATATGACCCACACATGCATTAATGGTTTGCAGTGGCCCCTTTGGTGCAGCCTGTATTGCTCTGTGGATGGAAGGGCTCGATACTTTGCTGTCCCATGAAATTGTTGCTTGTAGTTTGTTGTTTTCCAATATGTCATCAATAAACAACAATGTCAGCAATGAATTTATTCTTCTACTGCCATTACTTATTATTTCTTGCAAAAAAAGACAACTGAGGTCTCCTAAGAGTGGAGCGGAGGTGGGCACGTGAGATATAACATTTCTTACAGGTTCACTGTTATTCAGATATGCATAAGCAATGTTCCAAATAAACAATAAACAAAAATCCATGAGAAGTTAAAGAAATAAATTTGAACTATATAGGTGCAAGATAATAAACTTAACTACCCAAATGGTGCATGTATACGCAGAAGCTAACTACCCTGTTCAAGGTATCCTAAACATATTCAGTGAAATGTTTACTCCTATATCTTCAGTGAGACATTTATTCCAAATTAAACATACACAGAGTATCAGCAGTTTTAGAATTCTATTAGAGTCTGTTTCCTGCAATTTATTGTCAGTATATTTTCTCCAGATTCTGTTGAAATAGCATATTTACAAAAGTAGACATACAGTATATGAAAAGCATGAAGGAAAGCAAGTTCTTGTAACTTTCCAGGTGCAGTCCAAAGCACGGTTGCTGAATGAGAGCTACCCCAGCGTAATAACAATTGAGGCTTACTACCGAAGAACCAAGTCCAGCAGTGTGGTTTTAGAAAGTCTGATGGATAACTGAACCCCCAATTAATATAGGACTTGCTTTCTTATTAATGGAAGTTTGAAGGATTTCTTCCTTTATAACCCAGTAGGGAAAGATTGCCTAGCAATGAAGAAACATATGCCAATATAATACACACATACAATTATCAGTCTACAAAAATTAAATTGCTAATTTAAAAATAAAGATTATGTGGATCATCAAGTCTATGGATCATGAAACTTGCCTTCATCGTTTCACTCTTTCTTCAATCCCTGTCCTAGCTCAAGACACATTTAGAATATTTATCTGAGTCTTAATGAAAGGTGCAGTGTATGTTAAGCTTTTAAACAAACAGCATAGATGAAAATACAAAGAATGAAACTGGATGCACAGTTCAGTTATGTGGGCTTCTGATTTTGGTACTGAAGGCTAGATAATCAGAAACAATCAGGTTTCTGCTTGATGTACAACCAACAAAGTTGGTGCAGAATAACAGCCTTTGAGTTAATAGCTCATGGATAGGGTGGCCAACAGGCTCAATGGCAAGATCTGTAGTGCAGAGCAGGTGTATGTGCGTACCATCCCAATACTGAGAGCTAAACTGTGTCCTCTCCAAAGGATGAGATTTAAGGTACAGTGCTGAAAGGATAGGTATCTTTGGATTGCAACCCAAACAGTCTGGATGGTCAAGGAGGATGCAGGCATGATTTGACACACTGGCCCAGGCTCAAAGCCCCATGAAAGTTGCTTCAGTCAACAGCAATTCAAATGTTGGTTCTTCCAAGCTTATGTAACCTGTTTGATCTTGTCATACTACCAGTACTACAATGGAACTAAAACTAATTTTCCAGTAACTTTTATTTAAAATGATATAGTCTAGCCCAGGGGAGGGAAACCTTTTCCTTTTGGAAGGCTGCATGTACTTAATAATTTCCAAAAAATTAAAACTGCCCTTAATTTTAAAGTTACTAAAATAAAATAAAAGTATAAAAGACTAACAAAAATAAAAGGATTTGCTCTTTATTATGTGGATTCAGGCAAACAGCCACACTTAAGGACCTAGAAGCCCACATGTGGCTTTAAGACTGTGGTTTCCCCACCCCTGACTCTTGTCAATATTTGAGGTTTGGTGTTACCCTACAGCAGTGATGGAAAACCTTGGCACTCCAACTGTTCTTGAACTTCAATTCCCAGAAGCCCTGACCAGCAGGAGTGCTGACTTGGGCTTCTGGTAATTGAAGTCCAAGAGCACCTGGAGTGCCCAGGTTCATCATCACGGCCCTACAGATATGAGAAGACAGTTTTCATGAGGAATTATTTGTAGCTGTGAGTGAGTGGCTGATCAGGGGAATCAACTTTAATGTAAAGAAGAAAATCATGTTTTTATCTTCAATTTTATAACATGGTGGATACAAAACCAAACCCAAATTACATAGCTAAGATCCCAAGTAAGGTTCAGTCTCAATGTGACAGCATGGTATTGGACTGCAAGGCAATATCTTTGTTAGGTATCATTTATGGGCTATGCTTGCTAGCTTCATTTTGTATTTATGAATATATTTCCAGGAGAAGGATAAATAGGTGAAAATAGTTCAGTACCATGTGATTTGTTTTATCCCAAGGCATTGCCTGGAGTTACTGATACAGTCCTAGCTCTTGGTATGGAGAAGTGAAATGTGAAACAATGAAAATTTTATTAAAACGTTTGTTAACCCATTACAGGATATTCATTTTCAATTCTTTGCAAGAAAGCACGATGTATCATTTTGTGTGTCATTTAAATAGAGAAATAGGAGAGGGAGGGAGATAATGGTGAGGGGAAGAGAGAGAGAGAGATATGAGCCAAGGAGAACACACACACATATAATTTTAAGATTGCAGGCCAACATGCTATCTTAAAATCTGGCAAAAACCATTTCAGACCAGAATTTCTGAGAGCCCTATTAATGTTTCATGCTAATCAAGGAGAGGAGGAAATAGAGCTGACAGGTGCTTCTACTCTGCTTATTCCTGTCTTCCTGCATTAGACGTTACTAGCTTTAAAAAGAGAGCCCGTATGGCTCCTTTCCAGGGCTTTCAGTGACAGGTCTGGGATAAAATAATTCTGCCCTTACATTTGCAGCTGTTTTCTTTATTGGCTCAACTGAAGACAACCCAGGTTCCATGGCAGAACTGATTATTAATCAAACTATTTTATTTCCTACCATGACATCAACAAGGCTCAGAGTTTCCTATCTTTCATACTCCTCAAGTATTGATGATCCCAAGTTTGCTTTGTGCCATCTAAGTCCCATCTATACCTGTCAAGTGCAGCTCCAGAGAATATGGGACCTGCACAGTAGCCTTCTGCACAGAAGCCTTATACGCATGCGCAGAAGCCTTCTATGCATCTGAGGGAGAGTTGTCCGGCCTGTGGCATGGAAAAGTTGAGAACCCCTGCTATGGATCATCAAGTCCAGCCCCTGTCAACAGTGGAAGAATGAACTTCCAACTAATATGTAAATCACTGAGCTATCCAGCAGCTCTCTGTTACACAGTGTGTAAAATACAACAGTGGGCATGCTTTCTGCATGAAGGCGATGTTCCCCACCTTGCAGGGTGTTGTAAGATTATGTGCATCATGATCCTTGGCTACCAAGAGTAAGGTGAGTTTACCCTTAATCTCTCTCTTCCAAAAGTCAATATGAACAGCCTTGGTTTTGAGTACAGATTTTCTGTTGTCTGAAATCGTATACCCATGTATGTAGAAATAAAGCGTACTGAAATGAAAGTTACTTCCTTCAAAATTGCATTATAAAGGTGTAATGTGTGGTTTGGCTCCATGATGCAGATTCCATTTCTCTGAGTGAATTTAGAGGGGAAGTGGGGGTGTTTCTGACCAAGTGTTATAATTTGTTATGCTTTAACATCATTACTGGTATGCAGAAATACAAGAAAAATAATCTCAGTGACCTCTGAGATGTTGGCATGAACACCTACAAAGAAGTAGTATCAGCCACTGGACCTCATATAGGATCTACAGCAGCCTGAGGGAATCTAATCACAGACAGAATAATCGCCACACAGAGATGTTTTTAATGAACACTTTGCTGATAAAAGTGCTTGGCTCTCACTGGACTCAAGTACAGCTGAACATTACAGAGCATACAGGACAGAAATGGGTGTGGGCTGAGGTGGAAATGGCCTGAGACACTCAAGCAGTAATTAGCAATTTATAACAGATTTTCCTCCAATAGTGCAATATGGGGATGAGTGACTGGATTTGCAAATGAAGCCTGTGTTTACTTCCCAGTAACCATTCCTACCCCTCCTCCTCTTCTTCTTTCTTCTTCTTCTTCTTCCTGTTTGCAAGATGAGAAACAGATTGGGAAAACATACACTATGAACAATTAGATATCTTTTATCATGTGTGGGTGCAGCACTTCCGAACATGGAACTGATCATTTCATCTGGTTTGACCCTCAGGTAGACATAGATCTGCAAATAGCCTGTACTCAGGGAAACCTTTTCTGTTAGGAGTTGTGTGAGCTGCTGTATTCCTGAATATTGCAAGAAGTGAAACTGAATGTTGGGGTGTAAACCCACATTTGTTCTGTTGTGGGACTATTACCCCTTTTGAGTTGAGACTGTGCTCTCATACCCCTTTCCCCAAATTCTCCTGTAGCTCAAGATCTATTGCTGCAAACAATGGTAATTTTGAGCTAGGAAAGAAAACCCAATGAATTTTGAACTGAGTTCAACATTTGAAGGAGCATACTTTGGTATACAGTTGTAGAAAACATTGGCCATCGTGATCTTTTATCATGAAACCTTGACACAGGAGCTAATTACACATGACAAGAGTGTAACCTGTACATTAGAGCAGACTACAAGTGTGTAGGGTGAGATCTAATGACACATGAAAGAGGGCCACTGATGTGTATTAAGGTTTATTAGGTATTATTTCAAACTGTTATCAAAAGGTTAATTATTGCTGCATCATGGACACTATATTCCTGTTGTAATTATTAAGCTAGTATGTCCCATATTATAAGGCTAGCCCTGGTTTCATTATACTCGACTCCTGATTGGTTGTCGGTGCTCCTGCTTTCTGAGAAGCCAGGGTAAATATGCTACAATTGAATCCCTCCAAGACTGAGTGGCTTTGGATAGGGGGTCCCGCGTTATCCAGGGAGCTGCCAACTTTGGTCTTGGATGGGGCTATTTTGCCCCAGACAGACCCGGTACGCAACTTAGGGGTCCTCCTGGATTCGGGGTTGCTACTAGCAAGTCAGGTGGCAGCTGTGGCCAGGAGGGCTTTCTCACAGCTTCGCGTCATCCGTCAGTTGCGTTCGCTCCTGGACCAGGACTCCCTGCTCAGGGTCACACATGCTCTGGTCACCTCCAGGCTAGATTATTGCAATGCACTCTACATGGGGCTGCCCTTGTCAACCATTCGGAGGCTGCAGTTGGTCCAGAATGTGGCAGCCCGGGTGGTGATGGGGCGCGGGCGTTATGCTCGTGCCTCACCATTACTTCGGGAGCTGCACTGGCTACCAGTTTGCCTCCGGGTGCAGTTCAAGGTGCTGGTTTTGACCTTTAAAGCCCTTCATGGTAGTGGGCCAGGATACCTTAGAGACCGCATCGTCCCAAGAGTGTCCGCCCGTCCAACCAGAGTGGATCGGAGGGGCTCCCTAATTGTTCCCTCTGCCAGAGGGGCCCGTCTCTCTGGTACACGAAGGAGGGCCTTTTCCGTGTCCGCACCGGCTTTGTGGAACCTCCTGCCTGTAGAGTTGCGGGAGCAGATGGAGCTGCTACCTTTCAGAAAAGACCTAAAAACCTGGTTGGCGGGGCAGGTGTGGGGCCCAGATGGAAGAGTGGCCCCCGCCTGTTGGCTTATAAATTAAGCCCCCATTTCTTTTAATTGTCAATGAAGGCAGTTTTTTAATGTGGGTTTTAAAGAGGAATGGGGTAGGTGGGTGGGTATGTTGGGTTTTAATTGGTTGTATTGTTTTATGTGTGTTTTAACTTGTTGTGAGCCGCCCAGAGTTGGGTTTACCTGATTGGACGGCATATAAATTTGAATATAAATAAATAAAAATAAAAAATCTCTCTCTGCACCTGCTGCAGAGACTGTATATAAGCAAGTGGCTTTGCTCTTGCTATAAGCCTTATGCCCTGAGGAGCTAGACAAGGGCCAAACCGGATCTACACTTCCCACTCCGTACAGGTAGCTAGCAATGTGCTAAGCCTGGGTCTTCTCCATTATGCTATGCTTCTATGGTAGCTAGCCTTTGCCTCCTACATGGCAAGATTCCAGAGGGACTGATTCCATTGGGATTGTATAGCCATCTCGGTGTCCGGAGCACTTTGTAAGCTCATCTCTAAAAGACTGTTGAATAAAGACTTGTTGATGTTCTGTTCATCGTTGTCTGGACTATTGCTTATAAGGGCCAGACATAACAGCCACAGCATGATTTTTCCAACATTCAAGAGAAAGCTGGCACATAGGGAAAGGTTTTAGTGCCTTGCTAGTACGAGCTGTGAAACATTCCCTACCCTATTCCCTATTTTTTTTAATGAATTCAGCAATGCACTATAGTCTAACATATGCAACAGCTGCTGTCAACATACAGTAAGTCTCTGTGTTGGGAATGAGGAGTTGCCCCTACCTGGATGTTCCAATCTCTGGCATTATGAGTGAGATATTGCTGAGGCCTGTAGTTTACAAACTGCCTTGTCTCATGCAGATGTTAGAAAACCTCTTATGTTGTTTTAACAGCTCGGAATACATTTGAAGGGAAGAGGGAAAGGGAGTTTGCATCTCGTGGGTGTTTATCATCAGTTTAATTAAATCTGTTTAAAATAAATTTATTCAAAGTGGTGCGAACCCCTGCTGTAGTCATACTTACACTTGTTTGATCCTTGTTTACATTACTTGGTGTCAGAAAAATGCCAGCTTCAGAATGGGTTAAAGCCAGGTGGCATGCGAATTTTGCTGTATATGAACAACATTCATAAAAGTCATGGTTTGGCTGAAATGTATGACTTGCCTATGTAGAAAAAAAAATTTATTTTTAATTTAAAGTTGATTGGTCTCTGTCATCTGTACCATCCAGTTTTGCTTGTGCACAGGCTGAAGAATAAGGAAGCACATGGGTCTGTTTATAAATAGTAGCTATTTTAGATCAGGGTTATAAGCTCATGGTACCCATGCCACTAAATGGGACATAGAAATATTCTTTTTGGGATGTGGCATTCATAGCCCAGAGCTCAATGGTTTGGAGCACCTGGCTGTGGAGCCAGAGTGTGGAAGTCTGACTTTGCACTGTACTTTGTAGGAGTAGAGCCATGCTGTATGGTCTTGAGCAAGCCAGAAGTTCCTGAGCACTTACAGAAGAAGGGACTGATAGAATACTTCTTAGTACTCTCCCTAAAAAATCCTGAAAAGGGCATGCCATAAGCCAGAACTGACTTGATGGCATCTAATTATTGTTGCTATTGAGAATTCTCACTTTCTCTAAATTTGTTATGTCTTTCTGAAAATGTGTCATATCACATTCTACACCCTACTTACCATATTTGTGACTTTTGAGGATGATGACAGTAATTTTGGATTGAAACTGTTTCTCCTAAATGTATTTAAAAATATTTCTGCAGTTTACACCTACCTACAGGTTTTCTATGTGTATGTGTGTATGGTGAAAAAATTTAGCTTTTTTATGTCTATCAAGTTAGGAGTTATTGATGTCCTTAATGTATGAGTTCTGCTTTCAGAAGCCCCAATGCTGGGTTGCCTACATTGCTTGCCTGTAGGTTTCCATGCCTGATTCAAAGTTTTGGTGTTAATTTATAAAGCCCTAAATGGTTTAGGACTTTGTCATCTGTTGGAGTGCCTCTCCTTGATAAATCATGCCCAGACACCACAGTTTTCCCACTTGGGGGAACTTAGGGTGCCCACACTGAGGGAAGTGTGCAAGACCAGCGCAAGTAACCAATCCTTTTCAGTAGTATCCCCAAAATTGTGGGATGGGCTTCTGGCCCATGTCTATTGGGCCTCATCTCTGCTCACTTTTCTCAAGCTAGCTAAAATGGAATTATTTAAAGAGATATTTGGGAATTTGTTGCTCTGAAATTACCATAATGTTTTTTCTCCCCCTACTAAGCACATTTTATTATGCAAACATTATTATTGTTTCTAGGATATTTAAATTTAATCAATTGGGTGATTTTTCTATTTATTTAAATAGGTTTATTATTATGTAATTTTTGTTTTGTTATTTACTATGTCTCATTCTTCCATAACGATTTAGTTAGATGGGCAGTATATAAATTGAAATAATAAATACATAATAAACAAACAAACATATAGACATTTGTTTGCTTGTTTTAACTCTATAAATAAAGGTACGGTAAGTTTCTGTTGATGTAGTTTCTGCATTACATGGAAATTCCTGGGCAGAGTTTCACGACATTTTAAGTCGAAGTTTGGGTTGGTCTGACTGAAATGTTTTTTGACAAACACAAAAATCACATGGGAGGGAGGGATTTTCACTAAATCTGGAGGGTATCATTCAGATGGACCAGTCTGAAATATAGTTAAATGGGGTCCTCTAAGCTATCTGTTGGAGTGTCTCTCCCTCAGAACAACTCCCCACATCACCCAGAGGATGGTTTGAAAGTCTTTAACTAGAAATAGAGCCTTCTCGGTGGTGGCACCAATACTGTGATACACTCCCAGTAGAGCTGCACCAGGCCCCATCACTGGCTATTTTTAAAAAGCAATTTAAAGCTCTCTTCTTCAAGAAGGCTTTTCAGGGTATCTCTTTAACAATAAATTAGTCAGTCAGGTTGAGTCCTTATGCCCTCAGATGCCAGTTACTTTATTTTACATTATTTTATTTTAGCTTAGTTTAGTTTAGTTTGTGATGTATTTGTCGGTTGTTTGTTTTGATTTGCTGTGTGTTCTATTGTTATTTGTTATCTGTTTGTACACCACCTAGAGTGGGATACCACCCAAATGGGCGGTATAGAAATGCAATAAACATATCACTTGGTGGGGAAGGCCCTCAGGGACACTATTTTATGTTGCTTACAGAGTTATATGGTGTATTTTAAAGTTTCAAAAAGTTGAGTTCTGATGCTATGAATTATGCTATGGATCCTCTTCCCCCAATGTTCATTGTTCAGTGGGGTCCCCTAAGAGTTGTACAAGCTCAAAGAGGATGAAGATAGAAAAGAGGAGAGGTCAGTGCAAAAGGAAAAAGAAGAAGCCAAGAGAAGGGAAAAGGCTCTGAGTTGAAGGAGGATTTTAACCTGAGCAAAGCTTGGCTCATTGGCTAGATATATGATTGGGATTGATGATAGCACTATACTTCTAATGTTCTTCTAGGTGGAATATTTTTTTTTGAAAAAGACAAAAAATTATAGTAATCAGTTATTATCATCTTCTACCCCAAGAAACCCATTCAAAGAAAGCAGCTGCAGGAAGTTATTAAGCACAACTATTTTCATAGCTATTTGAAAAATGCTTTCCTTGTCCAGTTAGCAAAACAGTTAAACATAATTCATAGTACCCTTGCAGCCTGCCTGCCTGCCTCTATTTTGAACATAAATTCCAAGGCAATGCAACAAGAACTTTATTAACAGCTAACTGGTGGCAAATCAACAATGAAACATCCATTAACTCAAACTTATAGGGCTGTTAGTTTCTTCACTATAATCCTCCAGCTTCCGGGCTAGTCTTACAATTCTAACAGGTCACGTCTACGTCTTTTATATCCAATTCTCATGTCTCTGGCAATGGGGACAGGTGGCTGGGCAGTTGGTCCCCTGAGGTACAAACTGCAAGGCAGTCCTTCTCCCAGAGCATCTATATACTGTCTCCCTGCCTTTCTCTCTTACCTCAATATGAGGGTTTCAGTGCAGCCTTTTCATTTGGCTACTGCTCAGCCACCTCTAGGATGAATTTCATCTGCCCCCACTCTCTTGACCAATGATGCAGAATGATTGGCTTATACTGTGTAAGAGACATGAAATGGGGACAACTTTTTGTAGTAGAGAGATGAATGTCATTTGGTTCTCATCTTTAAGCAAACTTACCTAACTTTCATCTCTTAGACTAATGTGTAAATTCCAAAAGTTATTGTTTGGACTTTACATTATTCCAAAAATTGTGTACAATAGTGGCCAGAATCCCATTGGCATTTGTGTAAATTGTTGGGGCTGATTGTGACTGAGCAATGTGGTGATGGGAGGTCATCTTGGTTGTGCAACTGGATTGAGGATCAATATGATTGAGAGAAGAGGATCCATATG
Organism: Bradypodion pumilum; assembly: GCA_035047305.1. Classification (NCBI taxonomy): domain Eukaryota; kingdom Metazoa; phylum Chordata; class Lepidosauria; order Squamata; family Chamaeleonidae; genus Bradypodion; species Bradypodion pumilum. Next base: position 190,294,877 of record JAWDJD010000003.1, read on the forward strand.
ATTGAGATGCACCTTGGCACCTCATCAATTAGCCACAATTTGCTGTGTCAAGTTATGAAAATCTTTCACATGTACTAAGTTGACCACTGTATTTGTGTATCACAGAAGCCAGCCTAGAAGGTAGGTTAGAAGAAATTGCATATGAATACAAATGAAAATGTTCATGTGCCTGTAAAAAAGACAAGACTGAAGAGGTGAAACTCAAGTAAAATGCAGTTGATGATATGAGAAATGGGCAATTATAAATTGTAAATAGTTTTGCCCATACCTGCTTCTGTTCCAGGTAGACAGAGAGTAGACTTCAACTCAGAGAAGGACTCTTTCTCTTTTCTGTCCCTGATGCTCACTTAGATGACTCTGATGACCCTTTTTCTGGCTCTACTCTCAAATAAAGTGGAAACATGGCAAGTGAATTAATATCACTCCAGTACTGCTCTGCTGTTCTGCATTCTTTGGCATAGCTTAATGGCTAAAGCAGAGAGAAACAGTACTCAAATTTGCTAGCTCTGGCAGTGCGATGCAGCTCTGGCAAGCAATAAAGGTATGCTATTGATTTCAGAAAATGGATGCTATTTATGCTTGTGGCTGCCTGCTGTACCCCATCCCAGAAGTTAGGGAAGTTGCTTATTTTAGATTGCAATTCCCAGAATCTTCATCCAGCATCTACTGGTATTGTCACACAAACGATTATAAACAAGGACTCAAATTTCAGCCATTGCTGCTGCATATCTCTCTTCTAAACATAAACAAGCAAGCAAGCAAGCAGCACAAAAATGCCAGAGATATTCTTTTTTGTGTCGCAGATAATATTGGTGTGTGTGTGTGTGTGTGTGTGTGTGTGTGTGTGTGTGTGTGTGAAATATACTTGATTCTGCAAAATACAAACATTTCTTTGGATGTTGGTAATTTTTTGTTGTTGTTGTTCAGTCGCACAGTCGATTCCAACCCTTTGCGACCCTATGGACCATTGTTCTCCAGGGATCTCTGTCCTCCACCATCTCCCTTAGTCCTCCCAGTTCTGTGCCCATTGTGTCTACAATACCATCTATCCATCTCATCTTTGGCCTCCCCCTTCTTCTTTTGCCTTCCACCTTTCCCAACATCACAGCCTTCTCAAGTGAGTCCTCCCTTCTCATTTGATGCCCAAAGTACTTTAGCCTCATCTTTACTATTTGACCTTCCAATGAGCAGTCAGGGTTGATTTCTTCTAAGATTGACCTATTTGTTCTCCTCGCTGTCCAGGGTACCCTCAAAACTCTCCTCCAACACCACATTTCAAAGGCATCTATTCTTCTGCGTTCAGCTTTCCTAATTGTCCAGCTCTCACATCCGTACATTACCACTGGGAATACCATTGCTTTGACTATTCTAATTTTTGTTTTCAAGGTGATGTCTCTGCTTTTCACTATGTTCCCCAGGTTTCTCATAGCTTGTCTCCCAAGAATCAGTCATCTTTTTATTCATGGCTGCAATCCCCATCTGCAGTGATCTTTGATTTTTAGCCCACAATATTCTGGAATTCTCATTAGAGTCAGAAAATACTTTACAAATCAAATAATGTTAATGTGTTTACCCTGGCACAGAAGATTAAAAGGATATTTCAATAACATTTGCATAAAGAGTTACAGCTAATTGTGATTAAGTAATGAGATGTTGGAGCATATCTAGGTTACGTCTGACTGCTATTGCCAAATAGTGGTAGATGGACATTCAGCATGATTGTGGATTTTTCAGTCATGGCTCTAACTTGGTGGAATGCTTTCCCCAAACTGGTTTGTATGGTCTTGACATTTTATTCCTTTACTTCTTTCATCAATAGTTTTAATATGCAGATGACACCATCTTGCTGGCAGAAGTGGAAATGGGATGAAACAACCTTTAAGGAAAGTGAAATAAGAAAGTGTCAAAATAGGACTGCATCTGAACTAAGAAGTAAAAATGCAGGACTGTAGAAGAATTAAATAACTTTAATGTTGAAAATGAAGAAATTTAAATAGTAAAATAATTTGAATATCTGAGTTCAGCCATCAATCCAAATGGAGAGAGCAGCCAAGAAATCAGAAGAAGATTGAACCTGGGAAGGGCAGCAATGAAGTAGTTAGAAAAGATCATTAAGCGCAGAAATATGTCATTGGAGACCAAGACCAAGACATGATGGTGGAGGAGAGCTTTGTGGATACCCTGGACTTTCTAAATAAAGATGAACAAATGGGTCCTAAAGCAAATCAAGCATGAACTGTTTCTGGAGGCGGGGGAAACAATGCAGCTGAGGCTGTGTTACTTTTGTAAATATTATGAGAAGACAGGATTCTGTGGAAAAGGCAATAATGCTGGGAAAGGTGGAAGATGGTAAGGGAAAAAGACCAAATGTGAGATGGATTGATTCCCTAGAGGAAATCATAAGCTTGAGCTTGCAAAAGCTGGGCAGGGCTATTAAGGACATTTTAGAGATCTATCATTCATTGGGTTGGAGATGAAGTTGGAGATGACTTGATGACACATAACAACAGTAACTCTTTTCACTGATCAAGTACAGAGCCAAATACAGTGGCACCTCGTACAATGATTGTAATCCATTCCATGAGGCTCGTTGTTGTATGAAAAAATCGCTATACAATGCATGCATCATACCTGTATAGCGATTTTCCCTGTGGGATGCATCGTACAACAAATATCTCTATGGGAAAAATCGTAAAACAACAAAAAAAATTGTTGTGCGATTTCCCCCATAGAGACGCATTGCATCATATAACAATTTTAGTTGTTATATGGGACACAAAGTCTTTTCAAATCCTCGTTGTTGTATGATTTAATTGCTGTATGAGGCATTCATTATACACAGTTCTACTGTACCTAAATTATTCTGGCAGTAACTATTTCTACTAACTGTGGGCAACTTATATCTTCCTTGGAGAGGAGAAAGGGTCACCAGTGACTTTTTTAGTCTTTTTTAAAGTCTCCATGTCTCATCTTCTCAGGGATGCTAAGAGAGGATGTTCAGCCTCTTACTGGCCGCTTTGGATCGCCTTGGGGCAAGGAAAGCAGGATAGAAGTGATGTAAAATAAATAAATAATAAATACTGAACAATAATGGTATGTTACTCAACTTAGGCCGGCTAGGCCTTATGGACTTTAGTTTATTTTTTAGGATATCAGAGATGAATACTCAATGGATGAAGAAAGAAGGCTTTATTAGACAATTCATCTAGAGCAGGGGTCCCCAAACTTTTAAAACTGGGGGCTGGTTCATGGGCCCTTAAACACTGGGCCCTTAGACACTTTAATGTTGAAAATGAAGAAATTGAAATAGTAAAATAATTTGATTATCTGAGTTCAGCCATCAATCCAAATGGAGAGAGCAGCCAAGAAATCAGAAGAAGATTGAACCTGGGAAGGGCAGTGATGGTGGTTGCGACAACCACCTTGAGCCCCCACTCCCCCCCTGAGCCTGCCACAGTCACTCCAGCAGCCACTCCAATCCTTGTCCCCTTGGCTTGGCATGTCCCTAATGGTGCTCCGTAGCAGGGCAGATATTGTAAATCTTTCAACATCAGTCCTGCTATGGAGCACTAGCAGGGACTCACCATGCCAAGTGAAGGGGACAAGGATTGAGGAAGTGGTGGCAGTGGCAGAAGTGGCAGCTTGTGCAAGGGCATGGGCTGGATGATTTGATACCGTGGGCCGCGTCTGGCCTGTAGGCCATAGCTTGGGGACTAGAGAATATTGTCTTGAAAAAATACTGTCAAAATGCCTTGAAAAATACCTTTAAATGCACTTAAGAAGTAACATTGCAAATTAATTAGGAAATGTTACTCATTTCACCAATATAATAATTTTGTTCCTCCTCATTGTGATACTTTTGTAACTTTATTACATCTTGTTACATAAAAAGGAACTAGCTAATTAGTTGCTTCTTAGTTCTGGTCAACACACACAATGGCAGATTGTTAGAAAGTTCCATTTTTTGGCCACAGCTTCAAGAACCTTCCAGCATGTGTGCTGGCTCAGGGGTTCTGAAGGCTACAAAAGTTGCCAGATCAGAGTGGGAACAGTATATTATCTAGGGCAGCCTCTGATCAGTGTGGCAGGTTCCAGGTGTGTTTGAACTATACCTCCCATCGCCCTCAACATCGTGAGGGGGATTGGAGGTAGTCCATCACCCTTGCAGGCTAAGAATTTTTATTTATTATTTATATTCAAATTTATATGCAGCCCAATGAGGTAAACCCGACTCTGGGCAGCTCACAACAAGTTAAAACACACATAAAACAATACAACCAATTAAAACCCAACATACCCACCCACCTTCCCCATTCCTCTTAAAAACCCACATTAAAAAACTGCCTTCATTGACAATTAAAAGAAATGGGGGCTTAATTTATAAGCCAGCAGGCGGGGGCCACTCTTCCATCTGGGCCCCACACCTGCCCCGCCAATCAGGTTTCTGGACCTTTTCTGAAATGTAGCAGCTCCATCTGCTCCTGCAACTCTACAGGCAGGAGGTTCAACAAGGCCGGTGCGGACACGGAAAAGGCCCTCCTTCGTGTACCAGAGAGATGGGCCCCTCTGGCAGATGGAACAATTAGGGAGCCCCTCCGATCTGCTCTGGTTGGATGGGCAGACACTCTTGGGACAATGCTGTCTCTAAGGTATCCTGGCCCACTACCATGAAGGGCTTTAAAGGTCAAAACCAGCACCTTGAACTGCACCCGGAGGCAAACTGGTAGCCAGTGCAGCTCCCGAAGTAATGGTGAGGCACGAGCATAACGCCCGCGCCCCATCACCACCCGGGCTGCCGCATTCTGGACCAACTGCAGCCTCTGAATGGTTGACAAGGGCAGCCCCATGTAGAGCGCATTGCAATAATCTAGCCTGGAGGTGACCAGAGCATGTGTGACCCTGAGCAGGGAGTCCTGGTCCAGGAGCGAATGCAACTGATGGATGACGCAAAGCTGTGAGAAAGCCCTCCTGGCCACAGCTGCCACCTGACTTGCTAGTAGCAGCCCCGAATCCAGGAGGACCCCTAAGTTGCGTACCAGGTCTGTCTGGGGCAAAACAGCCCCATCCAAGACCAAAGTTGGCAGCTCCCTGGATAACGCAGGACCCCCTATCCAAAGCCACTCAGTCTTGGAGGGATTCAATTGTAGCCCGTTGTCCCCCATCCAGACCCCAACCGCTTCCAGACATCTGGATAGGACATTGACTGCATCACTGGGTCCCCACGGGCTGAGATATATAACTGGGTATCATCAGCATACTGATGATACCTTACCCCATGGGAATGGATAACCTCACCCAACGGCTTCATGTATATGTTAAATAGGAGAGGAGAGAGCACCGAGCCCTGAGGCACCCCATACTGTAGGGGCCTAGCGCTGGACCTCTCACTCTCCAACCACACTGACTGGGTATGACCCTCCAGAAATGAGGAAAACCAGGACAGCACAGTGCCCTGGATCCCCAAACCTTTGAGCCGTTCCAGAAGGATACCATGGTCAACGGTATCTAAGGCTGCTGAGAGATCCAGAAGAGCCAGGATGGATGGATGACCCCTATCCCGCTCCCGCAAGAGGTCATCAACCAGTGCGACCAATGCAGTTTCAGTACCATATCCAGGCCTGAAACCCAATTGATAGGGGTCCAGATAATTCGCTTCATCCAGGACCCCCTGCAACTGCTGCATCACCACCTTCTCCAGTACCTTACCTAAAAAAGGGAGGTTGGAGACCGGCCTATAATTAGCTGGAACCGCTGGGTCGAGAGATTGTTTCTTCAGGAGGGGTCTCACCAGAGCATGTTTTAAAGGTGCAGGAAACACCCCCTCCTGCAGTGAAGCATTTATTATAGCCCCGACCCAGCCTCCCGTGATGGGACTTGTTGTTTAAACACAATAAGTTGGGAAGAGAGGCTCAGCTCTTTTCAGCTCTTCTCAGCTTACCTTTTACAATGCACACAAACTGGGTGACCCTCCTTTCACTTTGCCAAATTATGTACATTATCACAGAAAAGGAGAAACAAAGGTCTCTTATATTTTGCTGGCACACGAAACCCCTTCCTTCTTCTTCTTTTATACCTTCCATTTTTGCTTGTTTAAGCAAATAGATAAGATAGATAGTTAAATATTTATTGTCATTGTCTCCTTGCGGGAACAACGAAATTTCTCGGTTGCTATATATCAACTCGAATAAGGCATACCCCTTAATTTACAACAGCTAGAGAAACACCAATTAAGATAGTACCATACAGTACAATTATTTTTTTAAAAAAATGTCAAAATTCTAAAATTTTAAAATTTTAAAATTTATAATAAGATAAGATGACTTCAGAGTCCAGAGTTTCCATTTAAGGCAAAAGTTGCTCTGGAGAAGAAACTGTTCTTGAGACGGCTCGTTTTTACCTTCATTGCTCTATATTTCTGTCCCGATGGCAGAAGCTCAAAGAAGCAGTGGCCAGGATGCAATGGGTCTCCTACTATATCTAATACTTTTCTGTGGCACCTGATGGTGTAAATTTGTTTTAAAGTGGAGAGTGGACAGCCAATAATACTCTCCACTGTTTTAATAATTCTATGCAACATTATCCTATCCCGATGAGTACTACTCCCATACCACACACATAAGCCATAAGTGAGCATGCTCTCAATAGTGAAGCGATAGAAGGCAAGCAGCAGCTTTTGCGGAAGATGGTTTTTCCTTAGAGTTCTGAAAAAATACAGTCTCTGCTGCGACTTCTTCACAAGCCCCCTTGTGTTGGCACTCCAGGACAGATCCTCCTGTATCTCAATGCCCAGAAATCTGAATGTCGCTACCCTCTCCACACAGGTTCCGTCAATCAAAAGCGGCTGGACATCGGTTCTCTGCCTCCTAAAATCCACCACAAGCTCCTTTGTTTTCTTTATGTTGAGGAGCAGATTATTGTTTCTACACCACTAGGTTCTTACCAACCTCTAGACATGAGATATAAATAACCACTCTGTGCCACCTGCACCCTTTGGGGATTAACTATACCACTTATTTACTGATAATTTTGTTGATAGTTTAGTTTGCTTTCCAGAAACTCATTGTTTCCTGTACAGGTTGTTGGTACCCCTTATTCCTTTTCAATACATATTCCACAAAAGGAATATTTTGTATTAAACCTTTCTTATGATTTAACTCCTACGTAAGCTTATCATTCAGTGCAATGTCCCACACCTCTTTATACCATCCTTCTATTTTGAGGTTGGCCGTGTCAATCAACCCTGACTGCTCATTGGAAGGACAAATGCTTCAGCTGACGCTCAAGTACTTTGTCCACCAAATGAGAAGAGAAGGCTCACTTGAGAAGGCCTTGATGCTAGGAAAGATCGAAGGCAAAAGGAGAAGGGGGCAGCAGAGGATGAGGTGGCTGGATGGAATCATTGACGTGGTAGGTGTAGATTTGGGCGGGCTTCGGAGGATGGCAGATGACAGAGGAGCCTGGCATGTGGTGGTCCATGGGGTCACAAAGGGTCAGACTCGACTATGCGACTGAACAACAATAATTTCTACTTTGATGTGTGGTAAATATGTGCATAGCATCACTTACATGTAGACACATGTTTTAATACAGCAAAACAGGAAAAACTTTCTGTCTCTTAAGCAGCTTCTTATTGTACTCCCACCCTACCTCAACCATGATCTTTGTCTGTCTAATACCCAAGTGTTGACACCATAGCATGGACACCTGATAAACTAGACATCATGGACAATTATGCTCTGCAAATAGCACCAGCCATCCTAATTGCAAAACTGTGATTTTTCTGCTTACAGAAAATGGGCATAGCAAAAATCAGGAGGAATAGATACATCTACATAAGGTAGCAAACTGAGATTGAGAAATGCAATGTGCTAAAGGAATACTTTTTGGTTGAGACTGGGATTTCAGAACAACTGAAATTAAAAACTTTGATGTTTTCATGACCTGTATGCCATGAAATTTGCTAATACAACTTGAAAATGCCTTTGCTTGCAGCTGATAGAAGGAGATGGCCCAATGTCTGAAATAAATCATTAATGAGCATGTAGCAAGATATGTTTTAATGATTAATTAACATTGCATGGGGTGTTTTTTCTCTCCCAGAAACCTATTTGTAACATCTCTGTATATCAAATGATAATTGCAATATTAAAAGCCCTCTGATTAAAGCAATTAATTATATGCTTAATTTATTTACTAATTAAGTTTTAATATATGTATAGTTAAGTAATTGCTAATGAGTGTTTTGCATTGGCAAAACAGCTTCAGCATTAATTACATAAGAACCACTGTAAAAAAATCTTCCTTTGCGTTTTAGATGAAGAATTGAACTTCTGTTCACTTGAGAAGAAAAGGAAATTACAGTTCACACCTGCCATCTGACTGCAAGCCTGATAATGGGTGCTAGGAAGATAGAGAATGACAGCCTTGAAGTAAACACCGAAAGGAAAGGATTACCATTATGCCTACTTAAATTTAGGTCCCATTCATTTCACTCCAGGTGAACCGTGTCTTAGCCAATTTGGGGGGTAGCATTTAAAAGGGGCAGCTCACAACAGGATGCAAAAATCCAAAATGTAGCACTGTTCTTAGACCAACCAGTATGCTAATGATGGCATGATTTAACAGTGAATTTGTGATTTTGTCATACAGCTCCATAGGTAAAGGAAAAAGTAAAGGTTTCCCTTGCTCGAAAACCAGTCGTATCCAACTCTAGGGTTCAGTGCTCATCTCTGTTTCAAAGTCGAAGAGCCAGCACTGTCTGCTTCTGCAGATGTTTCCGTGGTCATGTGGCAGGAATGACTAGACATGGAATGCTGTTACCTTCCCACTGAAGTGGTCTTTATTTATCTACTTGCAATTTCTTGCTTTTGAACTGCTAGGTTGGCAGGAGCTGGGACAAAGACGGGAGCTCATTCCGTCCTGGAGTATTCGGGAATTGAACTACTGACCTTCCGCCTCCCAGTCAACGTCTTAGCCATTTGAGCCACTGCAGTTCTTTTAGCTCCATAGGAGACTTCTAGTTTTTGTGTGGCTGAGGAGCTTTCTTTTTGGTAATTTAATCTAGCTGTATATCCTCCCATTTGTTAAGATAGGCTGTATTTCCTAAACTCTGTGATCTGTGCACATAGAATTCTCTTACAACAGTCACAAATGCTCAGGCTTACCTGTGAGGCAATTAACTAGTGAAACATGCCTCATCCTTCTGAGTCCAGGAAAAGTAAAGGGTACAGACTCTTCACGGTAAGACAGTCCTCTTTGCATGGCAGAGGAAGGAAAAGTTGTTTCCTTCCACCATGAACATGAGAGCTTTGTGTGTGAAATGCAATCAATACGTCTAGTTTGTGAATGGTTTCTTCTCTGCCTCCTTTGCTCATGGGAAAGGATTGGCTGAAACAGACTAGAGAGGCTACTTTATGGAACCCAAGTAGCATTACAGGTCTCAGGATGCTGCCTGAAGTCTCATCAAGTTGTTAAATTTCTTGAAAATGGAAGCAAATCTCAGGCTAAAGAGTACTGAAGGAAGATAAAGGGTTTCAGTTGTGTGTGTGTGTGTGTGTGTGTGTAAACCTTAAGGCATGACTGTCCATCTCCTCTATCACAATCAGGGCTGACTAATATAGTAAGGAGGGCCGCAGTGGCTTATTGATTAAGATGCTGAGCTTGGCGTTGGAAAGGTCATCAGGCTAGCAGTTCGAGACTCAAGTGCTGCACAATGGAGTAAGCGTCCATCGTCTGTCCCATCTCCTGCCAACCCAGCAGTTTGAAAGCAAGAATTGCAAGTAGATAAATAGGATAGGTAACAGCATTCCATGGGTTCCTGCATCTAGTCATGCCTTCCACATGGCCATGGAAATGTCTGGAGACACAGACAACGCTATCTCTTTGGCCTTGTGAGCACCACACCCTAGAGTAGGACATAACTGGCTTTTGAGCAAGGGAGACCTTTACTATATAGTGAGCCATCATCTTTCCTGAAACATTTCAGCAGTCATTGGATTCTTGTGACTTTTAAAGGTGTGGCACACTCTACGTCACTGGTCTTTAGCATGTAATGTAAACAAATCCTTCAGAGGCAAGGCAATATGGGGGGGGGAAGGGAGATGTCTCCAAACGAGGCATGAGATATAGAATTCTTTATCCTGAGCATCTCAGCTGTCTCTCTTCCCTTCAAAAGAAATATTTCTAGTGACTATGAATAGACAAGAACAATTTCTGTTTGAAATCCACAACTTTGGAAATTTACATTTTTTAGATACAGTCTCCAACGTTCATGGCTAGCATGGCCATACAAATCCAAGAGTTCATAAAAGTAACTTTCACAGGTTTGAAGTCAGAGGGGGACCTGCGAGAGTGTCTGCCCTTGGGAGGTTCTATGTTTAATCTCAGAATCTCCACTTAATGCAGCACATTAAAATAATCTTGCCTGAGATACTGGAAAGCTGATGCAAGATACAGTAGCAGTGTTGGGATTCAATGTTTTCAATACCTACTCTGTGGGTGTGGTATGGTGGGCATGGCTAGGGGAAAAGCCCTGCGTTGCACCCTAATTAAGACTACTTTATTTCAAAACTTGGATGGGTGGGGCCAATCAGAATTTCCACTACCGGTTCTAGTGAACTGGTGTGAACCTGCTGAATCCCACCACTGCACAGTAGGCAGTACAGTACTATGCTGGAGGAATCCAATATTACGCTGGATGGTCTGGCTCTGTATAGGGTTGCTCCACAGGTCTTATATGTCCAGTCTATTGAATTTGCAAAACTCATGTCCCATTAGGCCGAGTATTTGTCCCTTCTTATTTCACCTGATTTTAGCTACAGATGAAGTCATGCATTGGGGCTGCATTTTGTATAGCCCACAACTTCTATCAAACCCATCTGTATGATATGATGAGAATTGTAGTCCAAACATCTGCCATAATGGGAAAGGCTACTTTGGTGCACAACTTACATAAGAACAGCCTTGCTGGAACAGGCCACAGCCCATCGAGTCCAGCATTCTGTCTCACACAGTGGTTCACCATTTGCTTCAGGTATTCCCAAGCAAATGCCTTCACCTGCTTAGGATTCCCTGGAAATGGCATTGAGAGATATCCTTCCTATCTCTCCAACCCAGAGGTTGTGCTTAGGTATTCATAATTATAGCCATTGATACCCTTGTCCTCCATGAACTTGTCTAATCCTTTCTTAAAGCTGTCAGCTGTCACCACTTCTTCTGGCAGGGAGTTCCATAGACCAGTGATCATCTGGGTGAAAAAGTACTTTCTCTTATTTGTTTGAGAACTAGTATCCAAAAGTTTCATAGAGTGCCCCCTAGTTGTAGTGTTGTGCGATAGGGAAAACAGTTTTTCCATATCTACTTTGTCCACACCGTGCATGATTTTATAAACTTCAATCAGGCCACCTCTTAGGCGCCGTCATTCAAGAGTGAAGAGGCTCAACCGTTGTAGCCTCAGATGGTAAGGAAGGTATTCCAGTTCCCTATTCATTCTGGTTGCCCTCCTCTGCACTTTTTCCAGCTCCATAATATCCTTCTGGAGGTATGGCGACCAGAACTGTACACAGTATTCCAGATGGGGCCTCACTATAGATTTATAAAGAGGCAAAATGACACTTGCTGACTTATTTTCCTAGCATGATCCCTAGTATTGAGTTTGCTTTTTTCACTGCTGAGGCACACTGGGTTGTCATTTTCATTGAGCTGTCCACCAGGACACTAAGGTCTCTTTCCTGGTTTGTCGCAGAGAGTTCAGACCCCATCAGTTTATAAATGTAATTGGTTTTTTTTGCCCCAACATGCATCACTCTGCACTTACTAATGTTGAAGCTCATTTGCCACTGGTTTGCCCACTCCCCCAGTGTCAAGAGATCCTTCTGGAGCTCCTCACAATCTCTCACAGTTTCCCCTGTATAATTTAGTATCATCAGCAAATTTGGCTACCTTGCTATTTACTCTTACTTCTAGATCATTTATGAAGAGGTTGAAAAGCAGGGGTCCCAGTACTGAACCTTGGGGGACCCCACTCTTTACTTCCCTCCACTTGGAGAAGTGTCCATTTAGTGCTACCCTCTGTTTCCTGTCCCTTAGCCAGTTGTTGATCCAGGACAAGACCTGTCCCTTTATTCCATGACTGGTAAGTTTATTGAAGAGCCTTTGGTGTGGGACCTTGTCAAAAGCCTTCTGAAAGTCCAGATAAACAATGTCAACTGGATCCCCCTTATCCACATGCTTGTTGACATTCTCAAACAACTTATTGGGCCATTTAGCTTGGATTACACTTTTTATCCTCTCCCACCCTCCCCAACATCATTTAAGGTCAGCTTGTGTTATTGTTATTGCCCCTAACACAAGTGAAGCATCAACTATTCAGACACAAGTGCATTTGTTCTCTCTTCCTTTGGTATTTTTTCATTTTGAGGACAAATGATCAAAACAGAAGGTATGTTACTGTAGACTCTGTAAATATCTTCACCAGACAAAGAAAGGAAGAATGGGTAATCATTTAGTGCACTATTCAAACAAGTATACATTTCCTTAAGAGCATTATCATATTTCCTTCTTCTATTTTGGTAATGCAGCAGGATCATAAATATTGAATTATGAAAAGTGGTGGTGGGAATCTAAGAAATTAGATGCTAAAGGTAGTGCTTGTCATCACGCTTTCATTTGACCCTTGTTTTCACCACAGCTGTCACAAGTTCAGAAGTAGATGCTTTAACACCGCGAGGTTTTTTTTAAAAAAAAAAACCAAAGTAACAGTTTTATTTATTGACTCCTAATGGATGGATTTAAAGGTTTGTTGGTTCCACTCAGCATTTTTATAGCCAGAGGAATTTAAATATGTCACGGTTAAACAGCTTTCAATTTCAAACCATTTTGAAGGATTTCCTTGTACTAACTGAGATACTTGTTGTTCCCTGTCAGGGCTATCTTGCAGATCCTTACTTGTAAGAGCCGTAATCTGCTTTAGAATAAGGGTGTACAAAAGCATCATCTTTATTTTTTATAGACATGGCTGCCTTTTCAAACACCAGGATTACAGATTATGGACTTTTTTCTTCTTGCAGAAGCAAATGTGGCATTTTTCCATGTCAGTGGGTAAAAAGAAAGAAGGCTGTGTGATTTCACTTGCATTCATTCATTGTGAAGTCGCACCAGATAATCCCCCCCCCCTTTCTGCATTAACTAGTCACACAAGAAGCTGTGGCGAGCCATGTGTTCAACAGACCAGCAGGTGGTGCTGTTAAAAGGGACCGCTTACAAAATGAGGAAATCTTCGCATCCAGGTTCCTAATCTTATTTGCTTTGAGCTGTTAAAAAAGAGAGAATTTGCCCTTCCTTGTTTTAAAAAGAGAACAAAAAAATCATGCTGATTGCGCTTTGCTTGTACCATTCCTAAGAGTATGTTGGCTTTCTCCTCTCTGGCCATAGAGATTGGTGAAGATGTTTTAAAAAAAAAAGAGTTGCAAGAGAAGGTGCATGTGTGTGTGCGTGTGCGTGCGCTTGTGCGCTTGCATGTGTGTGCATGCATGCATGTGTGTGTGTGTGTGTGTGTGCAGGTGTACCTCATCCTTTCTCACAAGGCAAGAGTTGAGGGGGAAGTTGTGTGTGCACAGGTGTACACATGCACAGGTGTACAGCTCATCTTATCTTTTCTTCATCAATTTAGGTGATCATATATCTGAACTGGTATGAATGGATCTGATTTTTTCAAAAAGTAGAAGCCAGTAGAGGCAGAAGGGGAAACTACACATCTGGTGTGGGAATTCTGGGATGATTCACATTTCACTATGTGTCCTGCAGTCAATGAAAAACGTGAATCAGCCAAACCCAAACCTTTAATATTTTCTGAAATCAATCCAATCCAATTTCAGGAATAAACAGGGTTACACCTAGTTGGTATTTAGATGGAGACCATCAGAAAATAATATTGAGGTAGAACTAGGAAAGCGTCTAGCCACAAACCCTGGACAGTTCCTGCTAATCAGAACTGACAATTCTGGGATAGATAAAAAGAGCATTCTGACTTAGTATAAGGCAGCTTTTAGAGTTCCTATGGTTTTTAAATCACTATTTTATACAGTGTCATCAAAGCAAAAGCAAAGCAATCACACTCATATACCACCCCATAGTGCTTTAGTGCACTCTCTGGGCAGTTCACAAGTTAATTAGCATTTTGCCACAAAATGCTGGGTACCTCAGGAGGATGGAAGGCTGAGTCACCCTTGATCCCTGGTTAGGATCGAACTCACAACCTTTTGGTTGCAGGACAGCAGATTAACCACTGAGCCATCAGGGCTCCTGCACAAAAGTGCACTGTTTCTGAAATATACAAACAAGAGTGTTGTTGTTAGCTTTTCATTCAAAAGCAGAGACTAATTTACAACACTGTTGTCCCTAGATCTCTGTTCATAAGGCCAAAACTAAGCAACGTGATGCTGGCTGGAATCATTGGATCAACTCCAAATTTCTTCTAGACACACTAAAATAGTTCAGATCCAAGTTAGGCATGCTTTGAGTAAATCTATACAAACCGCTTAATTTCAGTGGATCACCTTTGAGCATAACCATGTCTGAGTCCAACCCATTGTTGTGTACTTCATGTACATTTCTTTATTAATAAAACAGTTTAAAAAACAATTATAAATGCTCCATTATTGGGTGAAAAATGCCTGATATGTTTATTAATTGTCCTGTGAGATTTCTGACAGGAGCAAAGGAAATGAACAATTTTTAGGCCTTAATCCACCTCCCCCCACCCCACATTTATATATTACTAGCAAAGGTGCCTGTCTTCAACAGTTTTTTTGGGGGGAAGCTCAACCTGTGGGGTGGGGACTTGGGGAGGTTTTTTCCTTTTTGCCTCCCCTCCCCACCCCCGATGTTTAGGTTTTTCGGACCCTGATACACCCCAACACAGAGAGACTCACTCTCTCTCTATCTCATTCAGGCACACCCACACCCACAAGTGACTGATCCAGAACCCACTGTCCTGCACATTGTCTTGCACACACACAGACACAGAGACACA
The DNA here is from genome assembly GCA_035047305.1 of Bradypodion pumilum. Classification (NCBI taxonomy): domain Eukaryota; kingdom Metazoa; phylum Chordata; class Lepidosauria; order Squamata; family Chamaeleonidae; genus Bradypodion; species Bradypodion pumilum. The sequence continues at coordinate 190,309,908 of JAWDJD010000003.1, forward strand.
CTCCCTGTCTCTCTCTGTCTCTCATTCACACAGCATTGATGTACATTGAAAGTGCCTCATTCCAGGGCTGTAGAGGCTTAAATGGAATGGGTTTGTTCCATCCACATCAGGACCTTTCTCCATCAGTCATTCACTCTCAACCAATCACAGTCCAACATGTAAATCAGCTCTCTCCAACATTCTGTTTCCAGGCCTGGCTGTTAAACTGCCGTTTTTTTCTCCCATGGCACCATGGGAGTTATAGTTTCTGTTCTTTTACCCATTTTATGGGGCTTAGCCCCCACTCTCGGCCCCCGGACCCTCGCGGCGCTGATCTCAGGGACAAAAGGTAGGTGTGTGCAGAGCATTACGGGATAGGCTCCAGGGGTGTAGGTACGCTTTCCATACACGTATGGCCACACCCCTTCCTTATAGGTATAGATTTTAATGTATGGCAATGTACTATATTGCACTGACACACTCTATGTGTGCAAATTATGCTACCATTTGCCATCTGAAATTTTTTTCTTCCAATGTCCTTGCCCACGTCATTGCAATCTGTAAGTCACATGCTCTTACTCTTTCCTGGATTATTTAAGGTATTTTAACAAACTGCTTGCTATTTTTGGGCATTGACTCACATATCCTTATATGTTTGCCACTCAGAGCTAAGTGGGATTGATACTGAAGAGAAGCCTTATTATGGATGTTGGCTATAGATGGTCAGTGACCACAGTGGCTTTCCCCCCTAAATGCAAGCGCGGCGCCAAAATGGCCACCACGCCCTTTGCGCCCCCCCCCCCCACCGGACGAAGACATCCGGCTAGTTAGGGGGTGTGGCCAGCACCCTTATATAAGGGGTGGCCACGAGGCAGCTGAGCTGCCATTTTGCGAAGCGACGGAGCGGAGAAGTTTTTCTCTCTTACCTCCGTCGCTCTTGCCTTGCTCAGGGAAGCCTCTGGCTGCTGATTTTCTTGACTTTTAGGTGACTGCGAACGCGGCTCGTTCTGCGCGGAGGCGCCAGCCGGGTCGGAGGACCGCGGCTGCGCCTCCCCAGCAGCCTCCTTTGCCTGAGCCCACCGGGACCGGTGGGATGGGGTTAATTACCCCTTGGCCCGAGGCCGGGGGTCCGCATACCGGCCCAGCTGGGGCCACGGCCCCTGGCCCGCAAGCAGTGGCCACTGCCTCTGGCACGGCCCATTCTGTGGGGCCTTCTTCCATGGGTCCGCAGCTTCCTGCGGGGGGTTTCAGCCAGGGGGGGTGGCTGGGTTCCCTCCCCTGGCAGGGTACCCCCCCAGCCCTGCAGGGGCCGGGCCTGGGGTCGTGGCCGTATATGGGCCCCGGGGTCCAGGGACCTGGACCGGCGCCTGCACCCAGTGGGCCGGCTGGCCCTTTGCCCCCACTTGGCTTAGGGGGCTACGTTAGTGTTGAGGCCCTTCTGGCCCGCGTTGCGACCCTCGAGGCATCCCTCGCGAGGGTTAGCCACCCGGGAGTGCCTTTTGGGGTGCAGGTTGATCCATTGTCTGCTGGTCAGCGGCGGGCGGCAGGACGGGTCGAGCTGCCCGAGGCGCGTGGGCTGGCTTCGGCCACTGCCTCGCAGCTCCCCACTCAACAGGCTGATGCTGGTCAGGCCCCGTTGATGAGCTCAATTGCGGTCGTGAGCTCCGACGCCCCCAGCGGGCCGGAACCCCCGGTGGGGGCGGCCCGCGGGGGTGCTGCATGTGAGTATGCGGTTCAATCTAGTGCACCCACACACCTACCCACGTTGGGGGGGGGCATTCCAGTGGCCGTGGCCTCGCATGGGTGGTGCGACGGTTCAGTCGCCGACGTCCCACCCGGCGACTTCACCGCTCACCCAGGGCCCAGTTTTGGGTGGTACCTCTTATTCAGTTGGGAATGTGTTAGGGGTGGCTGGGTTGGTCCAGGCTCCTTTTCAGATCCCCGTGGTTCCCACTGTGCCGGTGTCGGCATTGCCGACAGCGGGGTATTCCTTGCCCCTGGGGGACCATTTGGCCCAGGCCACCAAAGAGAAGATCTGGCGTGGGGAGTATGTCGACATCTTCTCCCTTCTTAACAGAGAGCCCACCAAAGAGGAGAGGGAGGGGCAGGATGAGAAGGATAAGGAACAGGCACGTCATCGTAAGCCGCCACGTACGTGGGCCAATTGGTTGCCGGCGTACCTTATATACATGGCGGTCTACCTCAGGGCCCGGCCGGATTTGGCAATTCCGATGGTCCAGTATTTGGACAACATTTACCGGGCGATGGTCGACTTCCCGGGCCCGTCATGGTTGGCTTACGACGAGGAATTCCGTATGCGGATTCCCCTGCACCCTGAGATGAGGTGGGATGAGCCCTGCCAGAAGCTGTGGCTTCTGTATATGACTCCCACGCGCCCTGCGCCTGGGGACAGATACCATTGTGGACATGCGGTCCAGCGAGCGGCCCCAGCACAGACACCCCGCCAGGTGGCGGGGCAGGGGGTTCCAGCCCGCCTGCTGTGCTGGACTTTCTCGTCCAATGGTTCCTGCAGTAGGAAGAATTGCCGATACAGGCATGAGTGTCCCTCTTGCGCTGGCCCCCATGCGGCCTCCGCCTGCCCCAGGCCTGGAGGGGTGCGGGGCAACGGTAGGAGCGGACAAGGGGCTGGCAAGACTGCCGCAGAGGGAGCTGGTCCACCGAAAGGCCCCCTCCCCAATTAATGTGGACATGTTGGAGCGTTGGCTCGCATCGTACCCGAGGGGGGCAGATGCGGTTTACCTGCTTCAAGGTTTTCGACTGGGGTTCCGTATTCCTTTCCAGGGTGATAGGTCCCCCCAAGATTCCCCCAACCTTTTGTCCCTTAAGGGGAGGGAGGAGGTGGCTGCCGCCAGCATTTCTAAGGAGGTTGATGCGGGCAGGGTCGCTGGCCCTTTCCCTGCACCCCCGTTCCCCAACCTTAAAGTGTCACCCTTGGGCTTGGTGCCCAAGAAGTCACCGGGCGAGTTCCGCCTGATCCATCACTTGTCCTACCCAGCCGGCCGATCGGTCAATGATGCTATCCCTGATGACCTTTGCTCGGTCAGGTATACATCTTTTGACCAAGCGCTGCGCATGGTGCGCTGTTGGCCAAGTGCGACATTAAGTCTGCCTTTTGCCTCCTGCCGGTTCCCCGGGTGACTTTGAGTTGCTGGGTTTTAAGTTCCGGGGTGAATATTATTTCGATAAGGCCATGCCTTTTGGCTCGGCCTTCGAGCGTTTTAGCACCTTCCTACAGTGGGCTTTTGTCCGCAGGTCAGGGTCCCGGTCTGTAGCCCATTACCTGGATGATTTTTTATTCGGGGGTGAACGGGGCTGGGACACGTGCACACGTCTCCTCAACACATTTCAGACGCTAATGGAGGAACTGGGTGTCCCTTTAGCGCCCGAAAAGACCGAGGGCCCATCTACACAGCTAGTCTTCCTGGGGGTGGAGATTGACACGGTAGCGCAGGCTTCTAGGTTACCAGGGGATAAGGTGTCAAGGATAGTGGCCCTTATCTCGGACTTGCTTGCTAAACGCAAGGCATCACTGCGGGACCTGCAGGTGTTGCATGGTCATCTCAATTTCGCTTGCAGGGTGGTCGCACCGGGCAGGGCATTTGCCCGGCGCTTGTGCGACGCAATGACAGGCTTGCCCAGGCCCCACCATAGGGTCAGACTAACCCAGGGCATTAAGGCAGATATGCTTATCTGGCTCCAGTTCCTGAAGGAGTTCAATGGGGTGTCATTTTGGAGGTCTGACCTTCTGGCTTCCCCTCGTTTCCAGATACAGTCCGATGCCTCTGGGTCCCTGGGTTATGGGATGTACTTCAATGGGAAGTGGGCCTATGGTGGGTGGCCACCAGCCTGGTCAGGTACGGGGCGCCTGCGGGACCTCACGTACCTGGGATTTCTTCCCATCCTGGGGGCCTTGATGCTATGGGGTGATGAGTGGGCCAACTCGGTCGTTCATTTCTCGTGTGACAATGCGGCCGTTGTCCACATTGTCAACTCACAGACTTCCAAATCACCCAGGGTGATGGACCTGGTGCGCCAGTTTGTATTGCGCAGCCTGCGCCTTCATGTACTGTTCCGGGCCAGGCATGTCCCGGGGGTCAATAATGATATCGCTGACGCTTTGTCCCACCTGCAGATCTCCCGGTTCTGCGCCTTGGCCCCAGATGCAGGGGAATTTCCCTCGCCACTCCCGGACGAGATATGGACCTTTGGCATGGAGAGGTGAACCGGGCGATCGGCATGTCGCTAGCGCCACGCACGCGTAAGGCGTATCAACACGCATTCAATTCTTTCAGGACATTCTGTGCCCAATTCCGGCTGCCAGATACCTGGCCTATCCCGGTGGCCCATATACTTCAATTCATGGTTGACCTGCATTCCCAGGACCTCGAACCATAGCATCCAGGCTGTCAGCGCTGGCTTTTATGGCCAAAGTAGGCGGACATGCGGACAGTACCGCTGACTTCCGTGTGAGACACGTTTTGGAGGGGTGGGTGCCGGACGACCGCCACCCAATTTCCCCAGGGGTTCTTACCCAACTGGCACGGGGCTGGCAGGACCTATGTTTTGATAGGTATGAGGCAGCTCTGTTTCATGTGGCTACAACGGTGGCCTTTTTTGGAGCGCTCCGCATCAGCAAGCTTGTGATGCTGTCTAAGGCGGATGCTAGTCGTAGGGCACTGGAACTCGAAGATGTCTATGTGGCCAAAGACTGGGCTCAGTTGAGGATACGCTCCTCTAAGACGGATCAGCATGGCGTAGGCAGTGGAGTAAGACTGCTACGGTGTTCTTTGGCAGACATCTGTCCGGTTGGTGCCCTACAGGAGTTCCTTGCACTGCGTGGCACGCACCATGGCCCATTTTTCTGTCACCAAGATGGGTCTCCCCTTACTAAATTTCAATTTTGGAGGGTGCCAGTAGGCACTAGCCAGTGTTGGCCTCCCTGGGGCTCGTTGCGGCACCCATTCATTCAGGATAGGGGCGGCTTCTACTGCAGCTGTTTTTGGGTACTCCGGGGCTGACATACGCCGCATGGGAGGGTGGGGATCACAATGTTTTCAGTTTGTGTTCGCCCTCTTCAACCGTGAGTACCAGTTTTGTCACTGCACTGTTTCTCTCCCCCCCTTTTTTTTTCCTTGACAGACCCTGGGTGCCGTATTACACCGGTTACAGTGTGCCTGGTGGGCCATAGCCATGTGCACAGGGCAGCGCGTTACGCTGCACAGGGCAGCGCGTTACTCTGCACAGGGCAGCGCGTTACGCTGCACAGGGCAGCGCGTTACGCTGCACAGGACAGCGCGTTACGCTGCACAGGGCAGCGTGTTACGCTGCACAGGGCAGCGCGTTACGCTGCGGCGACAGAGTGGGGACCCCGACTGGGACTGGGTGCATCCGCACATCTCCGGTGGTATGGTAAGCGCGGCATGTTATGGCGGGAACTGTTGCCATTCCTTTTCTACATCAGGGATGCTGACTCGCCTGATGTCCTGGTTATGAACCTTGGGGGCAATGGCTTAGGGCGGGTCACTGGCCTATCGCGGAAGCTTGCGATTTGCAGTGACCTGCCCTACTCACGTTATGTGTGGCCTGCCACAACCCTCAATTGGTTGGATACGATACCGCGGTACGCTTACAGGGGGCGTGCGGCCTCGAGGCTCTTGACTGAGCCGACGCTCCGTGAACGGGGCTATTGCCCGGTTCCTTTTCGACAAAGGTGGGGGACGCGTCATTCGCCTCCCCGCCATCAGTCTGCAAAATTACGAGCTTTTACTCAGGGGATGGGGCCCATCTGTCGCAGGGAGGTATGGACCTCTTGTTAGTGGACTGGCGAGCAGGCCTGTTGACCGAGCTGACGGTCTTGGGGGGGCGGTGAGCCTTTTGGGAAGCCTCCCCGTGTGGCGGGTAGCACTGGTAAGGTAAACATTTATGACCCACAGGTATCCGGCAGGTTCGCAATTGACTGGACAACAGTAGACAGGTATAAGTTGGTTAAACGTTGTCCGGTCAACGACGAACCAGGCGACGGGGTGATGGGTACAGCTAGACAGCATGCATCACCCCGTGATTTTACGGATACGCGTCAGAGGGTGGGGTCATTAGTTAGATATTGACTACGGTCAACAATTTGTTTGTTGTCAACAAACAAATTGATACAAATAGATACATTGTAACAATTGCCGTTGGCAATTTTGGGTGGTACCTTACCAGTGTTACTTCGGCCTGCTTGCCTTAAGAATTATAATTGGTCAATTACCAATAGAAATTTATAATTCGGACTAGGGCATGAATCAATAAATGTGGCCCAATGCCGTTATCCACTTTCATTGGTGTCTGAGTCCGTTATTGGGGGGTGCGCCTGCAATGCAAGCACGGCGCCAAAATGGCCGCCACGCCCTTTGCGGGTCCCCCCCACCGGACGAAGACATCCGGGTAGTTAGGGGGCGTGGCCAGCACCCTTATATAAGGGGCGGCCACGAGGCAGCCAAGCTGCCATTTTGCGAAGCGACGGAGCGGAGAAGTTTTTCCCCTCCACCCCCTCCCTAGTTAACAGTGTGATATTTTGGTCGCTTCGGGGCCGGGTGGGAATTTTTGGCTGGGACTCACAATTGGCTCTTGGGTCCTGGTTTTTTCGCCCATCCCACACTGTTGCTATGGTTTGATATAGGGGTTTTTCTGTTGCTGCTGTTGACTTTGGTCACATGGGCGGGTAGCACTGGTAAGGTAAACATTTATGACCCATAGGTATCTGGCAGGTTCGCAATTGACTGGACAACACTAGACAGGTATAAGTTGGTTAAATGTTGTCCGGTCAACGACGAACCAGGCGACGGGGTGATGGCTACAGCTAGACAGCATGCATCACCCCGTGATTTTACGGATACGCGTCAGAGGGTAGGGTCATTAGTTAGATATTGACTACGGTCAACAATTTGTTTGTTGTCAACAAACAAATTGATACAAATAGATACATTGTAACAATTGCCGTTGGCAATTTTGGGTGGTACCTTACCAGTGTTACTTCGGCCTGCTTGCCTTAAGAATTATAATTGGTCAATTACCAATAGAAATTTATAATTCGGACTAGGGCATGAATCAATAAATGTGGCCCAATGCCGTTATCCACTTTCATTGGTGTCTGAGTCCGTTATTGGGGGGTGTGCCTGCAAAGCATGACAGCATCTCATTTAGCAGGCAGCCATCTCTCTCTCTTTGCTTCCCGTTGTTCCCTCCCTGCCTGCCAGTTTTACCACTGATCTTGTGCAGTAAAAGCATGCTTGTCAACGAAAAATGTCAACCAAGTTTTAAAAGATAGTCTGGGTTTAAAAAAAGGAAAAAATAGAAAGTAAATTATTTAAGTAGAGTTGTAGTTGCAACTTGAAAGAATTCTGTTTGGTGGTTTTCTTTACATCATCTTGCCAATGGAGGAGAAGCTCTTGAATGTCTAACTAGCAAGGCTCTGTCATAACTAGGGATGACAGTTCAAATTGAAAATTCTGTTTTCTTCTTTCCCAGGAAAGCAAGTCAAAGTTAAGCTAACAAACTATTGTTGGCAAGTGCCTTTACCTTTGTTTTCAGCTCTTTTTATAAATTAGCCATTTGGGACTTTTCTAGGTTACCTTGACAATATGTTTCTCAAAATGGGGAGTTGGGGAGGGGGAGCTTTTCTTGCCTTGCAGCTTGTCATCTTTAAAACAGTAAATGCTTTTTTTTAAAAAAAATAACAACAGGAGGAGCATCTCTTAACACACACCAGAGCAGATAAGAAGCCGAGAAGAGAACAGTTTGGTGACACTAGAACAAAAAAAGGGGATGCTTTTCTAGTCTAGTTGGTGTTAAAATTTTAATTTTCTCTCTATTACAGAGAGAGAGAGAGAGAGAAATGAGAGACAATAAAGAAACTGTTCTGTAAACAGGGTCACATGGTCATGGAATATGTGGTACAGTTGCAGATACAGTTGCAAGTACCCTGGGTTCAAATGCCTTTCCTACCTTGCACTTAGAGAAGACTAGACCATCATTGCCTATTATGAATGAGATCAGAGTTCTGTGGCTTGTTGAAATTGTTCTTAGTGACAGCAACCCATGATCAAATTTGCTTGCAGGTCCTGGATTGTTTTGAAACTATAGCTTAAGCCAGAGCTGGACACTGTGAGTTCTTTCTTTAGCATACAAAACCAGGTTCCTCTCCGAACAAAACAGGAAAGATGGAAAAAAGAGGTAGAAGATGTATTACTACTTCTAAAGCCCTCAGAGAGGTACAATTCATCTTTTAAATCAAATCTGAAAAAAGAAAGAGGGAAAAAAGATGGGGGAAAAAGAAAATTAAAGCAGAAAATTGATTTCAAAGCCTACCAAAGTCACCATTCCTGGTTTTAAAAAGCCACAATTCTCTTCCCTGAGATGTACTCAGGAACTATGGTTTGATTTTGGGCTAGTACTTTGTTGAGTAAACATGAAATGGAAGGAAAACAGTGGAAGCTTTCCCGCTACAACCTTGTTGTGTGCCTCCTACCCTAGCTTTCTTCACTTCAGCAGTATTTTGCAAGGAAGGAAGAGAGTTCATGTTGTTGTAAAACAATAGGTAGTAAAAAAAAAACCCTTGCATATTTCCTTCACATTAAAATTACCAGTTACAATGTCACCTGTAAAATTTTACTTTTTGAGATAACAAGAGTCCTTTTCAAAGCAACACAATGACTAGTAAAATCATTCCATTTTTGTAACACATTTGTTCATTCCAAATTAATAGAGATAAATATGATGATGATGATAATGATGCTGACGATGACGACAAAAAACAACAACAAACCCTCCAAAAAGAACAGTATCTTATAGTGGTGGAGGGTTTGTGTGTTCTAATGATGCTAGTAACTATGCAGAACAGGTTGATCCATATCAGACATATCTTAGCTGAAGAACCAGACTAAATCTGTTTCACAACCCATTTAATATGGTGAGAACATGTAATTCTGATTCCATGCTGACTGGATCAGTGGCCAGATTGACAAGGATGACATTTGCTGCTATGACGCCATAAAAAATGTGCTATAAGGCTCAACTCCTTTTGCTAGCCAACCAGGGTTTGGGGTTGATGAGTGACTGGAAGACAATAAAAAGCACTGGATCATCTGGATGAGGGAAGAAAACTATTTGATTATGGAAGTTTATTACCAATCTGAACCATCAAAATGTGGATTTCAAGAACGTATATATAAAATTTAGAAATAAAAGCACCAAGACTTGGAAATTAGTAAGCAAAGACTCATGGACCAGAGACACATCATTTTGAAACATATGTTCTTCACCAATGTCAAATTACAAAAGATTATAAGCAGAACAGTACAAGATCCAGCCCCAAGCATAATTTATAAAGCAGCTACAGTGACTTACAAAGTGAGCAGCAAGTAGTGGAGGAAAGAGAGGAGTTACTAATAACAAGGAGCAACATCTTTAAAAGATTTTGAAGAACCAAGGGTTCGTGATGAATTAGCTGAGAAGACTATGGGTCCAATGAAATTAGTAGAAAGAATTAGATTGCCGAAACTGAACCAAGCAAGTAGGAAGAATTTGGCCAAAATATTAAAGAAAGTGAACGAAGCTGTCCAATTTACTCCAACAGAAACATTAGCTTAATCAAATCATCTAATGTATGCAGCAGCTTATGTTCCTACTAAAGGAACAGACTTGAATGTCTGAAGAAAATCAAGAGATTAAGAAAGGAAAACCAAAATGGAAAAATTGCTTAGAGTTGAAAATTAAAAATGTTTGATAGGATTTGAGCAATCTGAAGAGTTTGAGACAAGGAAATTTAAAGATAGGAAACTCAAAAGCAGCCTGATAATAAGGAATGACTTGAACAACAAGGATATTGCAGTTACAATTGAAAAGCTGAAATAAACCGTTGTGATAATTTCAGAAAAGATCAAACAATATGAAGAAAATAGTTATAACAAACAAATGGGTAATTTAATGAGAATTATGAAGTGAACAGCAAGAAAAATCAATTGGCAATGGAATTCTAGTAATGGATAATAGTAATGGATCATTTTGTGAAAAACAAAAATATCTCAAGCTTTGCACATCACCCAGAAACATGTTTTCAGTTACCATATGATCACTCCATGTTTGTTTTGATTAGCAATGACTCTTTAGCATCTCAGGTAGAGGTCTTTAATTCATAACTGCTGGGTTGTAATTCCCAGGATCCCCTAGGCTACTTAGCTCCAGACCATACTATCCAGGAGATTCTGGGAATGATGGGTCAAAAAGGGAATTGTCTAGAAAATTCGCTTTTCCAGGATTTGGTGGTTTTAACCATCCTCTTCTTCACTTACTCTGTTATTCTTGCTTTCTGCAGTTTAGCTGCACATCATCTCTTACAAGGCCCTGCCTCTACCAGAGATAGTTCTGTTGCCTTCATCTCTCTTGCTGCCAAAGTGGGGTCTACAGAATCTTTATAAGAGTTACAACTGCAGAGTTGGGATCTTTTGTTAGCTCATAAAAACCAAACTCAGCATGATAAGCTTGTATCTTAATTTCAAACTATCCCATTCATTTACCAGTAAGTCTTTCCTCAGCTGAGTCCTCTGCCTGCTGTAATGTAAGATGAGTTATGGACTGACAAAAAGACAACAACAGATCTAGCCAGGGGATGGCAGACATCTCAAAGACCTCAGTTATTACATAATCATTGCTATCCCCATGTGAAGAATATGATCCAGGTGTCTTCTTTGCTCTCACAACACTGGAAATTATTGAACTGGATTGTGTGATGTTTTCCCCCGGCACTTTCTCTAGTACCTTGTATGTGTTGTCATATCCTTTGATATTTTACTTCTGGTGAGGAAAAATCTTTTTTAAAAAAACACGTTCCTGTTTATTGAGATTTGTGTCTCTGTGTGTATGTATACAGATGGCTCACCTTTTCCTCTCCTGCTAATTGACTTTATCAGTGCAGGCTGTAATGTGTGCCTGGCCAGTTCATTAGGGTTAATTTGTTCAAAAATATTAGAAGCATTAATTACAGGCTGATAGCTAATGGGCCACTCCCAGCCAAGGCCTTGTTTTGTCATTAGTGTCAGCTTGATTATAATTCATACCTAACTGTTATCTCTCTCTCTCTTACACATCTAATAGAATCAATGGATGTGATGAGTTGACAAGGTACTTTTTTTCTTCTCTCTCTCTCTCTGCATTTTGTCATCTCACTATTGTACATGGCTTCAAGGCATTGGCATCCATAATGTGGGGGCAGTGTTGTAGGCAGCCTGGAAGAGGCTGAAACGGCAAAGGGCCATTTTCATAAAATATTAATGCCATTGAAAAATACACTGGGGTTGAAGGCTTGTCTGTGTGGTGGGAGGTAAAAAAAATCCATTCTTCCTTGCTTTTCTGATGGCTGTAATTAGCAGCCCTAATTAAAAATTCAAACTGGGTGTATATTTGAAAGCATGAATCTTCTTGCCTGCATCATGTTTATTTCCTTCCAGAAAAAGTATTTTATTTTACATTGCCAATCGGGGCAAGTTGTGTGTGTATGGGTTCTTTTGCTGTGACAGCCACAGCTGGCAAAATCCAGTTTATGTTATCCAGTGGTCTCCCAAGACTGCTTTCCTTTTGTAAGCAATAAAACATCTTTTAAAAACATGTATATGCTTTCTCTGAGCCATTACCTCGGTGTCATCCACTACAGGACTGCCCATCCACATGCATGCACACACATTTCCTTCACTTAAAAGTGACCTGCTTGTAGGGGAGGAGGAGGCTGCTCGACCTTTCCCTTGGCTCCCCAAATCTTCAATATTTCATGTGGATTTACTTACATAAAATGACTACCTTTCTTAATAAGACGTAGCCCCATTCTGACATTATTTATGAACAACATATGCTGTAAAAAAAAAACAGAAGGAGGACTCATCCATGAACACACATTAGTTCTGCTAGAAAAATCAACTTTTAAACCTCACTCAGCGTAGTTATTTTGAAATTTGTGGGATAGGTGATGGAGTCTCACCAGGGAATAGATGACTTCAACCAAAGTCCAAAAGGATTATAATCATGTTACTTTGTGGAAGCCAGGGTGCAGCATAGGACAGCAGTGGTGGTGAATGCTCAATGGTATATTGCAGCAGTAAAGGTGAGGTAAAGGTAAAGGTTTCCCTCGCTTGAAAGCCAGTCATATCAGACTCTAGGGTTCAGTGCTCATCTCTGTTTCAAAGCTGAAGAACCAGCATTGTCTGATTCTGCAGACATTTCCATGGTCATGTGACAGGCATTGTTTACCTTCCCACCAAAGTGATCCCTATTTATCTAATTGCAATTTCTTGTTTTCGAACTGCTAGTTTGGCAGAAGCTGGGACAAAGACAGGAGCTCATTCCATCCGGCAGTACTCAGGAATTGAACTGCTGACCTCCCACCTTCCAGTCAGCATCTTAGCCACTTGAGCCACTGCAGTCCAGTAAAGGTGAACAAGCCACATTTTCACTGAAGAAGCATTTGGGTTTGCTATAGGGAAAGAAATTTGCTCCCTCATATTCTTATGTTCGCATCAGCTGCTAAACCAAGGACTTTGGTTATGATCTAGGCAACTTCATTTGGAACATAATATTCACAAATGTTAAAATTATGCAGTCTATGGAATCTCTCATAGCTTTTGGAAGTCATAGTCTAAGGCTATCAAGAACCTCAAGGAGGAAAAGAGCTGCTGTGTAAAGAACAAAGTAGCCACATGCAGTTATACTTTTCACATAACCCTAAGTAAAACTGACTTCAAAGCAGTGATGCACTGCAGCAGGTTCTGTCAGGTTCTGCAGAACCAGTAGTGGAAATTTCCCCAGTCCACGCCCACTTGTTTGGTCACGCCCACCTCCATAGCTAGAATGCAGGATGTTTGACCACGCCCACAGATTTGGCCCTGCCCACAGATTTGGCCAGCCCACAGAGTAGGTAGTAAAAAAAATTGCAGTGCATCACTGCTTCAAAGGTCCACAACTTAGGGGCCTGTTGCAAAACAGCTGGGATGATTTATATTGGACCTCCCCTAAAGCTATTTCTAGTGTAGAGAAGAAGCCCCTAGTGTTGAAGGTCCAACTGAGTTGTGCATGCCATGGCAGGTTGCAAAATTTCCTATTAGAATAAAACAGATTTAAATTTGAGTTAATAAAAACTATGGGAAAATGGTAGCAATGCAAGCAGGATCTCTTTTTCAAATTACAGTAAAACCCCAACTTACAAATGCCCAGAGTTACATAAAATTCAACTTACAAAATGATTTTGCGCTAAAACCATGTCCCAATTTACACAATTTCCTATGGGTTTGCTTTGAGTTACATAAAGATTCTTTTTCCTATGGATTTTCCTATGCTTTGATTTACATTAAAAAAAATTCATTTTTCCTATGGGTTTGCTTCGAGTTACATAAAATTTTGACTTAAGAAAAAGCCTATGGAACAGACTTTTCCCCATAAGTAGGGGTTTTACTGTACATAAATTCTACTGTTGAACTGAAATAACGGGAATGAACATGCGGTAGGTTAGCTGCCAGTGTTCTCATGAAAAGCTTCTGCATTTATAGTAAAGGTGGACTAAGACTTCCCAGGATAGATTTTATTTTAGTTTTGAAAGTGAGGTACAGTATTGACACTATTCCTTTGGGAGTGTGAAGTGGCATAGCAGGTGCCAAATAAAGAGGGAACTATCAGATGCTTTTCAAATGCTATTACTAGAACATTAAATTTTAACAGGCTTTTTTCTGACATTGGTCCAAAAAAGTAATACATTTAGCATTACAGTAAAACCCCTACTTACGAAAAAGTCCATTCTGTAGGCTTTTGCTTAAATCAGTTTTTTATGTAACTCGAAGCAAACCCATAGGAAAAATTATTTTCATGTAACTTGAAGCAAACCCATAGGAAAAATGAAATTTTTATGTAAATTGAAGCAAACCCATAGGGAAATGATTTTTTACATAGCTCAAAGCAAACTCAAAGGAAAAAGAATCTTTATGTAACTCGAAACAAACCCATAGGAAATCGTGTAAATCGGGACATGATTTAAGCACAAAATCAGTATGTAAGTCAAATTTTATGTAACTCGAGGTATATGGAAGTCAGGGTTTTACTGTATTCCCAAGTTCAGTTTATTATAAACATGGCTATACAGTATAACAAACTACACCATGCATATATTTTATAACTACTGCACAGTATCCTTGAACTTATTTAATGAAAGGTGATCTAAACTGTTTTAAGTAAATCAATCATTTTTCTGAGCTCCTTGGCTGAATCCTAAATTTCAGCTTGGTTACGGTTCTACTGGTCAGAATAAACCATGTGGAATTCAGTGGGACTTGCTTTACTCCAAGTAAGCCTGCTCAGGAATGTCCTGTGTATGAATTATACTTAGCTGCATGCAAAATCACATGACAATAACAGCCCTTCCTTGTCACAGTTTGTTCTCTGTGGTAAAACCCATTACTTCTTTGAATCTACCTTAAAGTTCTAAGTCATGCCTGGAAGCATCTTGTCTGCATTTCTTAACTATGAATTAGCACTGACCCACTGGAATTGATTTCAGATTCAATTTTATCTCCATCCCACCATCCCACTGCAATTTCCCCTCTGTAGTAAAAGAACAATCTATACCTATAAGAAAGGGGTTGGGCCATGTGTGTGCAGAATCCATGTCTGCACATGTGCATCCTATCCTGTAATGCGCTGTTCACACTTACCTTACTTCCCAGACATCATCGCCGCAAGGGTCTGGGAGCCGAGAGTGGAGCCAACAGCCCACGAACACGGAAAAACAACAAAAAAGTATGAGTCCCAACATCCTACGTGCGGCGGCACGCCTCAGCCAATCAGGCAGGAGGAAACGAGCGTGGAGGAGCCGGTGTGCATGGGGGAAAAAATGGCTGACATGTAAAGAGAGAGAGAGACAGGAGAGTCGGGGCCAGGGGTGCATGCAGACCAAACAGAGAGAAAGCCTGTTGGCTTTCAGCCCCCACCTACCGGGGAAAGTGAGCCACTTCCCCAGGAGGCCAGGGCAGAAAACAGCGCTCTATTCCACTGTTGCCTCCCCTGCCTAGCGAGCCACTTCCCCGAGGGGCAGGGTGAAGATCGATATTCCATTCTACCCTCACCTCCCAGAGGGAAACAAGTGCCTACCCCAGGGGGTGCGGGCCAAGGCACGGCTGCCTTCAGCCCCCGCCTACCGGGGGAAGCGAGCCACTTCCCCGGGAGGCCAGGGCAGAGAACGATGCTCCGTTTCATCCTCGCCTCCCAGAGGGAAGTGAGCACCTACCCCAAGGAGTGGGGCCCAAAAGCAAGGCTGCCTTCAGCCCCTGCCTACTGCGGGAAGCGAGCCACTTCCCTGGGAGGCCAGGGCAGAGAATGGCGCTCCATTCCACCCTTGCCTCCCGGAGGGAAGCAAGCGCCTACCCCGGGGGGCGGGGGCCAATAGCATGGCTGCCTTCACCCCCCCAGCGAGCCACTTCCCAGGGGGCAGGGCATAGAATGGCACCCCATTTCATTGTCACCTCCTGGAGGGAAGTCAGCGCCTACCCTGGGGGGCCGGGGCTGAAAGCATGGCTGCCTTCGGCCCCCACCTAGCGAGCTACTTCCCCGGGGGGTAGGGCGAAGAACGGCCCAAGTGACCAGACTGATGATGCTAGTCTTATATAGGTTGTAAGTGCACTTAGAGGTCCTGCTTATTTTACTGAGGCTTCCTCCCACTTAACTGGATTTACACCAGTAGCCCTACATTCATAAATAGTATGCCTCTAACCATTGTACATCAGGTCATTGCCAAAGTTAATGATTTGCAAAGCAAGGTACAAGAGGCTACTAAGGGGGAATTTACATTTATTAAAGCAATGGTCCCCAATCTTTTGGGACATGGGGCCTCATTTGAGTGCCCAATACTTAAAGAGGGCCACATCTTAAATCAAAATGTAACAAAATTACTAACCCACTGAATTAGACCAGAATTAAACATTCAGAGGTCCATGAAGCAATGTCAGTTACAGGTTCTTGAGCTCAGCTCAGCAAAGCACTCAGAATGGTTCAAATGATAGTATAGATAGAGGCTAAGACCAAGAGGGGGCAGATAGAAGAAACAAGGTTGCTCTTGTGTGTTGTTGATGATGATGTTGTTGTTTTTTGTTGTTGTTCTAAGGGTGAGACTGGGAAAAACACCAAGAGATCGTGCTGCTTGAAGCAAGGAGAATTGTGTGGGTCTGAGTGGAAATGCCTTTAAGGTGATAGTGGTAAACAAGCAGCTGTAGGGCTACACAGAAAGAGTTTGGGGAGCACATGTGGCCTACTAGCTGCAGGTTTCAAATACAGTAACAGCTTTGTGAATAATGATTAGTATCATGAACTGGCTTCTAATTAATTCTCTACTTAGATGCATGCAAGACATACATTTGATAACCAGTGCTGCTCAGTTGACTTGTAACCAGCAGGTTCACACCAGTTCGCCAGAACCACTATCAGAAATTCTGGCTGGCCCCGCCTATCCAAGTTTTTAAATAAAGTAGTCCTAATTTAGGTGCAATGCACCCCCTGGCCATGCCCACCATACCACTTCCACCGAGTAGATAGTAAAAATATTTGAATCCCACCACTGCCTGTAACATTCTGTGAACCACTCTTAAACTCTGGGATTCATTGCCAAGAAGGAAGGATAGGATGGCCTTAATCTTCCACTGGTTTACATTATGGCAGAGTTATATGCTGTAACAGGGGAGGCCTTCATACCAGCCTCCCCGATGGATTCACACACAGAAATATCACAGACATGCATGCACAAACAAACAAACACACAAACACAGACAGACCCAGAGTTGACTTTTCCTGGGGCTGGAGAGAGATTTCTGAAAATAAAGCCCTCCCAGCTTGTTTTATTAACTGCACAATAACATGGCAGGAAATAGGTGGAGAAGGTGCTGGTTGGTGCAAGCAGTCATGTGACATTACATATTGGCTGAGCAGTGATACAAGGAATAAGGAATGACATCATGAGGTGTGCTCGTGATCAAGCTTGGTGAATAACAGGAAGTTAGGTGACCCTCTATTTTAGGGGAGATGAGTCATAGGGCTGATCTTCGGCCAAGTTTTCATGGCCTCGTTTTCGTAAGTCATTTCCACCTTTTTGAAGACAGACAAGGATTCCTACAGTTATAGCTAAAGTGGGTTGTTATGCCTCTATATTGATCTCATGGCCCGGGATATTTTTCTGGCTGAGGGAAAAAAGACCAGATTTCACCTCCTTCCTGAATTCCACACAGAGAGGCCAACAGGAGTAGCAGTTGAACCTTGCTTCAACACCAGCAAGAAAATAGGTACCTCTGTCATACCTAAGGACTGCAGTGGCTCAAGTGGCTAGGATGCTGACTGGGAGGTGGAAGGTCAGCAGTTCGATTCCCAAGTACAGCAGGACGGAATGAGCTCCCGTCCTCTGTCCCAGCCTAGCAGTTCAAAAGCAAGAAATTGCAAGTAGATAAATAGGGACCACTTCAGTGGGAAGGTAACAGCATTCCGTGCGCTCTGGTGTCTAGTCATGCCTGCTGCCACATGACCATGGAAACATCTGCAGAAGTAGACAGCGCTGGCTCTTCGGCTTTGAAACAGAGATGAGCACTGAACCCTAGAGTCGGATACGACTGGCTTTCGAGCAAGGGAAACCTTTACCTTAACCCTGTCATACCTCGCAGCAAAACCTGATTTTAGGGGTGTATGGCACACAACAACCTGTCCTACAAGAGAGGATATAGTTGGGAAGCTGCTCCTTCTGGAAGGGCTAGCCCTAATTGGTGTGTTTTCAGGGGTATTTCCAAACTGTTTTTATGTTTAATTTTATTTATTTTTATTTGAGTGCTACTGTTCCTAGCCACCAGGAATCCCGTTTTCAATTTATTTTTTAGTAGAAATGTAGGATAGTTTTCAATTTATTTTTAGTAGAAATATAGGATATAAATTTAATAAACAAATATTAAACATGATTGTGGAGCATCAGGAAGCAAATGATTCATTCTTTCCTCACTTATGAAACTGATATCAACAAGGCTGAGAACAGATTGTGTTTCAGTAATAGTCAAGCCACTACTCCATTCAATTAGTATGATGTACACTTACTGGCTTGTGGCCCTTCATCGCCATCTGATTACTACTACTACTACTACTACTACTACTACTACTACTACTACTACTACTACTACTACTACTACTACTACTACTACTACTACTACTAGTAGTAGTAGTAGTAGTAGTAGTAGTAGTAGTAGTAGTAGTAGTAGTAGTAGTAGTAGTAGTAGTGCCATATCCGATTCCATTTTATTGATGATCATCTTGAAGATCACTCATGAAGATTGTCCTGAGAATATAATTCAGTGGCCTTTCATTTGCCTTCCTCATCACAGCGTGACCCCTGTACCACTGATTCAGTTTCACAAGTCACTTTCTGGTCCTTTTGGCATGCAAAGTCCTCACGGGGCTAGTATTGATGAAGCTGCTGCCCTCCACCAAGATGGATTCAAGTAGTATTTAATCCAATTGGGGACCACCATCCTTCCCTGTGGACTTTGCCACCCAAGGCCGTTAGTCCTCAGGGTTGTCAGGTTAGTTAACCGATGCCTGACTGTAGGCATTGAGTCTCTGGCAATATGGTTTATTTGATAACCAAAGCAGGATAACTTGCCCAGACTAGTGGTCTGGCCAGGTTACAACTATGCCTTATATTTCGGGGCAGAAAAAGACATCACACATAACCCTGCATTAAAAGAGGGATTTTTTCAACTGCTGAATGAGTCTGAGCACATAGCTGGACGTCTCTCACCTTACATAAATAGTAAAATAACTTGCTTTGTTTTGTGATTTGTTTTCTGGAGTACAGGATTCCTTTGTACTTAGAGGTATGATTTCTTAAACAAGGAAATCTGCTCAAGTTACATTCCACCAACATTAATATATTGCATGTACAACATCAGGTTACTTTTAACACCTGTTTCTGTTCTCATAATTTGGATGAGTTATGTGTTTGGACAATGGCTCCCAGTAAACATGCCATGCTGGTTTGGAGGTTTCTGGAAGTTGTAGTTCAAACAATGTATGGTCTTCAACCTCTGTTATGTTTACAGACTCAATCTACAGGTTTGCCTTTTCTTCCCAGGTGGTGATGTGACCCATAGAAGCTCGTCTGAGTTCCTTGAGCAATCATAATGTGGTGCTTGATGGAACATGTGAGTCAAGGGTCATATGAGTCACACTGAGAGTCAAGATTTCTGTAGCATTCCACCTATGGTGAGAGAAAATTTTCTGTTCTAATCTGTACACATTGTCCACTACTCAACACACAGTTCTGCTTGCTTAAACTTTATTGACATCAATGGGGCTGAACTGTGTTTAAAACATATGTCTTTTTTGGACTCAATGCAAGCTCCTATGACATACAGGAGATACTGGTCTCCCGATAGCAGAAAATAGGCCCATAGCTTTCTAAAGAGATCAGAATTAGTCTTGTACATTTTTCCATGCACTTTTTGCTAACAAACACTGAATGGATTGGCACAGCAGGGGAACATATGCGTCAATGTGCATACAGGCAGTAAAAATGGTACAGGGCTTTGTTATTGCAAGGTCAAATCACCCACTGTAGAGCTGACTTTTCAAAAGGATGATATTTTGGTATTTCTGATCTTTAAAACTGGACTTACTCTGCTTGTTTTGAGCTGGCCTGAGACATCATACCTTCTCTAAATATATTGCACCAAATCCCACAAGCAGCCATGTGGCACTTTCAAGATTAACATATTATATTGGGTGGTGGTGGGGGAGGGGGGGAGAGATTTCAAAGACTGAGACCACTTTTTCACATGTAGCTATGAGTGCAGTTTTTATATCAACCCATGTACAAGGACCACACAAACCCCATTAATAAAATGTCATGTATCAGATAATTTAACTTGCAAGAATAGGGGTGCAAACGTGTTTCAGAAAGGTAGGGATCACCAGCAATGAAATGATAAATTTCAAGGAGGGAAGAAAGAAAGAAAGGAATTAAGAGAATAAGAATTTGCCAATGCAATCTGACAACTTTGTGGAGCTTGAGACAACAAAACATAGCTTTACCTTTGGAGTTCAACTACTAGTTTATTTCCTATGAATGTAATATAATTCCATAGTCAAACTGTTGATTTTTGTGGCAGGAAAAATTCTCCATAAGTCTCATAAACAGCAACATTTTCCTCCTTGAGTGCAGCTTCATTAAAAAAAAAATAGCCACATGGATGACAGCCCAGGCAACCAGGAAGAATGTAAAGAATGCAAGCGCGGCGCCAAAATGGCCGCGGCGCCCTTTGCGCCCCCCCCACCGGACGAAGGCATCCGGGTAGTTAGGGGGCGTGGCCAGCACCCTTATATAAGGGGCGGCCACGAGGCAGCCGAGCTGCCATTTTGCGAAGCGACGGAGCGGAGAAGTTTTCCCCCTCCACCCCCTCCCTAGTTAACAGTGTGATATTTTGGTCGCTTCGGGGCCGGGTGGGAATTTTTGGCTGGGACTCACAATTGGCTCTTGGGTCCTGGTTTTTTCGCCCATCCCACACTGTTGCTATGGTTTGATATAGGGGTTTTTCTGTTGCTGCTGTTGACTTTGGTCACATGGGCGGGTAGCACTGGTAAGGTAAACATTTATGGCCCACAGGTATCCGGCAGGTTCGCAATTGACTGGACAACACTAGACAGGTATAAGTTGGTTAAACGTTGTCCGGTGAACGACGAACCAGGCGACGGGGTGATGGCTACAGCTAGACAGCATGCATCACCCCGTGATTTTACGGATACGCGTCAGAGGGTGGGGTCATTAGTTAGATATTGACTACGGTCAACAATTTGTTTGTTGTCAACAAACAAATTGATACAAATAGATACATTATAACAATTGCCGTTGGCAATTTTGGGTGGTACCTTACCAGTGTTACTTCGGCCTGCTTGCCTTAAGAATTATAATTGGTCAATTACCAATAGAAATTTATAATTCGGCCTAGGGCATGAATCAATAAATGTGGCCCAATGTTGTTATCCACTTTCATTGGTGTCTGAGTCCTTTATTGGGGGGTGCGCCTGCAATGGGATGGTGTCAGAATTTTGCATAACGAGTCATTGTTGGTAAGTGATATCATTTGTTGTAAGCAGTGGTGGGCACCAGCAGGTTTGCACCAGTTCGCCAGAACCGGTAACAGAAATTCTGGCTGGCTGCGTCCATCCAAGTTTTGAAATAAAGTAGTCCTAATTTGGGTGCAATGCATGACTTTCCCCCTGGCCATGCCCACCATACCATGCCCACAGTGTGGTAGTAATTTTTTTTTTTGAGCCCACCACTGGTTGTAAGTTAAGGTTACTGAAAATGGGATTTTTCTCTTTTTGGGGGGACGGGGGGTGGGTGGGGGTGGGGGTAAGTAAAAAAAATTCATAAGGAATGCCAACAATCATCCAAACTCGGGGAAGGTATTTTATTTTCAGACAAGCCAGAAAATACTATTTTGATGCGTGAATATTTCTAAGTTTGATCACATTATATAGCATATTTTGAAACAGCATTGTTAGTAGTGCACTATAGGCAGTTCTCTAGTGATAAAATCCCACTTGTTTGAGTGAGTTTTCTCTGAGAGGCCACAGCTTCCAAGAAAGGATGGGGAAGAAATTTGTTCGGTTCATTATTTCCCAATGAAAACAACATTTTTGTGCCTCCTGAGACTGACAGTGCGACAAAGTATATCTTGCCATAGAAATGCTTATATTCCTGGGATTGGCAGTGTGCTTTAGCAAAGAAGAAAAAAGGGCAACAAATCACACATGCATTTTGAAAATGTTCAGGACTGAATATATGGGTATTTGGAGAATGTGTACAAACACACATAGTGGAAAATATGTTTTAAAATTAGGAAAAACTATTACCAAATTACCTACTGATTTCCATAGGGGAAAATAATATTTCCCAAAGCAATATGGACTTGCTATTGTTATCCTGAGAAAGATGGAAAGTGGAAGCTTTTCATTCCTTTATTTGGGCTGTGGTGGCTCAGTGGTTAAGAAGCTCGCCTTGTTAGTTGGAAGGCCAGCAAGTCAGCAGTTCGAGACCCGGGTACTGCATGACAGTTTGAGCTCCTGACTCTGTCTCAGCTCCTGCCAACCTAGCAGTTCGAAAGCAAGAAATTGCAAGTAGATAAATAGGGACCATTTCGGTGGGAACATCTTGGGGACATGAAAGGAGCCTCATCCGGGCATTACCTGAGCAGAGTTTCTCCAGCAAAAAATCCTTTCAACCCAGAATAATTTCTGACGAGAAATTATTATTATTTCTTTATTTCTAAATAATAATATTTCTAATAGTGTTGTTAGCTTACATATTTTGTGTGTGTGTGTGTGAGTGGGTGTTGTCAGAAGATTCCTGACACATCATATGTATGTCAAGACATGAATAATAATCATTCTCATGAGAAAGGGCATTGAAAATGCATCCTTTCCTTTAAAAAAACCCACATACAACTATGACTTTGCATATACAGTAATACCTCATACAAAGTCCGCTTCATACAACATTGAATTCATACAATATCGCCTAATTTCTTGAAAAAAGTTACCTCATACAACGTCGCTCGACTTTGTATGAGGCATTCAGTTTTTCCAAAGGTGCATTGTGCCTGGGCAGTATAAAAGACAGGACACATGTGTGCATTTCTCTTGTGGGTTTTGCACAAGGCAAAGAGTGTTTAGGAGTGGTTTTGAGCATGATTTTGGATTTTTTTGAATTTTTCATCAGAATTTTTAGAAGCATTCCTGGGATTTTTGCAGCATTCTTCAGGTTCTTGGACAATCAGGGTTGTTTGACATGTTTTTGTAATGTATTTAGCCTTTAGACAATGTTTTCTTAAAGTTTTGTCAGTTTCCTGTCTCTTTCCTTGACTTTGCCCTGAAGTCTGTGCTGTTACAGTACAATGTATCTCTATGGAAATGACGGCAAGGATTTGGACGTTGTATGAGGCATTGCGGCTAGGATTTTGCATGCCTCATACAAAGTCCAAATCTGTATAAAGTCCAAACTTGTGGAATCACATTTGGACATTGTATGAGGTATCACTGTACAGTATTTAAATATTACTGCCAGTGGATAGTCATGTGATCATGACTGTGCTGAAAGTTATCAGTGGAATTTGTCTTCAGTGGGAGATATCTAGTGTCTATTACTGCTTCAACATTTACTTGATGAATGTGTTTCATGGTATAGCTGCAAGAATCTGCTTTAGAAAAGGTTTTCTGCATCATGGACGCTAAAGGTGTTGAGATGTTAGAATGGACACAGAAGTAGAGCAAAGAAATTAGGAACATGTTTTCCTGCTGACTGAGAAAGGATTCATATATTAGACATATGCAGTTTGTTTGTATTTTGTTTCCCAGTGCATCCATTCATGTACTTCTTCTATGTGACTCTGAGAGCCTTGTTTTCTTTCTCAGATGTGACCTTCACAGAACTGAAGTCTGCATGTCCCCAATATTTTGTGGCTCAGACATTGATAAATTTGTTAGGGAACAACCCTCAAGCATAGCACAAACCCTCCAGTTTTCCAGCTAACTGCATTCCCTAGCAATGAACACAAAGTGTCACTGTGACTACATACTAATATTCAAAGTGTTTAACAACAACAAAAGTTACCCTAACATTCGAAGAGTTGCTGTTGTAGATGTTGTATGTCCTGCATGTGGCTCAGTAGAAATTTCCAAGCATTTTCATTCAAGGTTGGGATACTGTGTGTATTCACACAACATTTGCTATTTACTGGCCATAAATCGAGACAGAAATGGGAGATTTTTTCCTCCTTGTGAGGTTTACTTTGCTGTTGAATCTCATCAGAAATATGTGCAAGATCATTGTGAATTAATACTAGAAAAGGGTATTTAGAATTCACATAAACATTCTGAGCAACATATGCTCTGCATTGACAATACACATTCTTACAGCATAATTCTACGCTTGTTTCCCAGAAACTAATTTCCACTTTTTGCAGCTGAGTATGTAGCTTTATTCTTTGTATGAGAATAAGCTCCATGGAAAACAGTGAAACTTACTTCTGAGCAGATATTTACAGCATTGCTCTTCATGGGGAGTGGGGTGGGATCCTGTTTCAAATCTAATGTGAAAATACAGTACTCCTAAAAGCACTTCAACTCTCTTATTTCCCAGGATTTCAGCACAGCGAATTATGTTTAGAATGATAGCCATTATAGTCCAAATGTAGTATTAGACTTGTGTGTTAGGAAGGAAGGAAGTCCAGTTGCTCGTATTCACTGGAAAAAATGAATCTAACCTAAATGCAACTGGTGGGTATTTGTTTATCCCACTAGTAGATTACTTTGCGAGTTAATAGGTAACTATGTGTTCCTGCTGTTTGTATTATATTCCTCAATGTTCCTTTCAACATTTATTCCAACAAGCTACCGTGTTTCCCCGAATATAAGACACTGTCTTATATTTTTTAAAACTCCAAAATTAGCACAAGGTCTTATTTTCAGGGGATGTCTTATTTTTCCATGAAGAAGAATACCAGTCTCGATCGCCCTTCCCCACTCACAACCAAGGGACGCTTCCCTTGATTGTGAGTGGGAAAGCACGATCGAGACTGGCCTCAGCTGTGAGGCAGTCGGCATGGCCCATAAGAAGGCCTGCCGCGTCGGAGTCTCAATCCCGCTCTCACCTGGGGAAACTTCCCTTAGTTGTGAGCGGGGAGGCAATCGAGATTCCGATGCAGCAGGCTTTCTTATGGGCCACGCCGGCCGCCTTACAGCCAGGAGATAAGGAGGTCTTATTTTTAGATGGGGCCTTATATTTCAAAGGCAGGGGAAAAAAGGGGGGGGTGTCCTATTATGGGAGGAGGTCCTATATTTGGGGAAACAGGGTATTATCACTAATTGTGGGTAGGTGTGATATTTTGGAGGGAGTATGCAATACCTTTTCTCCCTCTGGCTTGTGTGGTCACCTATATCAGTCCTTTGTTGAACATGTCCAGATGACATCCTTGATGA
The DNA here is from genome assembly GCA_035047305.1 of Bradypodion pumilum. NCBI lineage: Eukaryota > Metazoa > Chordata > Lepidosauria > Squamata > Chamaeleonidae > Bradypodion > Bradypodion pumilum. The sequence goes on from JAWDJD010000003.1 coordinate 190,334,979, forward strand.
TGTGCAAAGTGTGGTATGGGAGTGAACCCAACCTTTTTGCCTGCCCTCTGCTTCTACTGGTATGGACTATAACTGCAGTGCAATGATGGGTGAACTGCCTTTTTAATGTACCTCCTCTCATTCAGTACTGGAACACAAAACTGATATAGCACTAATTCAAATGATTGCCAGGTTTTGTCAATTCAGTGCTATCTAATTTGCTAAATGTTGAGAAAAGGAAGGATCTGAATGCTTAGTTCTAAGCTAAAGAGAAGATTTTTGTAAGTATTGTATGCATGTGTAAACACAACACTTAAGAAAGTGATGCAAAATATTGGGATATCCACTTTTGTCATGGTGACTATTTGAAAAAGGTGGAGGAGAATATGGTGATAATGATTAGAAGTGTGAAATAAGAAGGGGTACTGAGCGGTTCGAAAGCAAGAAATTGCAAGTAGATAAATAGGGCATACCTGCCAACCTTCCCGAATTGGCCGGGATTTCCTGTTTTTCAGCGCCAATTTTTGCCATTTCCCACCCAGAGCTGCTGAAACCCCGGAATTTGGCAGCGGGGGAAAAGGCGTTACTGTGCATCCCTTTTGCGCAGCTTGCTTCTACGCATGCGTAGAAGGCTTTTACGCATGCGTAGAATCCTTCTAAGCTTGCGTAGAACCTTTCTATGCATGCGTAGGCTTCTGTGCAGAAGGGGATCGTAGAAACCTTCTACGCATGCGTAGAATCCTTCTAAGCTTGCGTAGAACCTTTCTATGCATGCGTAGGCTTCTGTGCAGAAGGGGATCGTAGAAACCTTCTACGCATGCGTAAAAGCCCTCTACACATGCATAGAAGTGAGCTGCACAGAATGGTTCTGCGCAAGTTTCTTTTACGCATGCGTAAAAAGCGACCTGCGCAGAACCATTCTGTACAGATCCCGGATTGTCTGGAGCCACGGTTGACAGGTATGAAATAGGGACCACTTCAGTGGGAAGGTAACAGTGTTCCGTGCGCTTAGCTGTCTAGTCATGCCTGCCACATGACCATGGAAACGTCTGCAGCAGTAGGCAGCACTGGCTCTTCGGCTTTGAAACAGAGATGAGTACTGCACCCTAGAGTCGGATACGACTGGCTTTCGAGCAAGGGAAACCTTTACCTTTTACCTTTACTGTGTGACATGTGGAATCTTGAAACACACCTTCCTGGAATAATTAATCATCTCTGTGTGCATAATGAGAGTGATTTCAAAAGCCAGGATGTGATATAGAAAATTTTGCACCAATGCAGGACAGCCTCCTGTATGGCACAGCCCTCTGATGCTCACAGCCACCCTCTAATTATGACTGTGATGGACAGAAAGGAATTTGCAGCAAAGCCAAATTACTGAGTTTCATAAGCAGGGAACAGGATGCACTGGTGCCAGAAGTCTCTGCAGTGTTAGAGACTTCAATTTCCCTAGCCTGATGTGCCACCTTTATGGAAAACAAATTGATCTGTCATAGACAATGTAATCCTAACACCTTGAGGTACTGCTTGTTGATGTATTCTGTACTTAATCAGTGTGCCAAAGAAAAAATAGTTCTGCTCCTAACAGTTAAAAGAGGGAGCAGTCAGAGGAACTGGCAGCAGAAAGAGAAGTTTGCCTAACTGATGGATTGAAAATGCAAACAAAAGATGCTCTGAAATGGACTGATGTATCACGAGAAACTTAGTACCTATGAAACACTATTTATTTCGATTAGCACATTTGTGGGGTAGAAAGTACAGCCTTCACTCTGATGTGACCTTATGAGCATTGGTGTCCAACCAAGTCTGTTGATTGGAAAGTGTCAACAAGGCTATGCAGAATTAGAATGATGTGCCCAATCTTCATCCCATTTTGGTTTCATGATTTCATCATGATTAACATTGCCTTACCTCATCATGCAACTTATGTCATTCCTGATTGAATGAGATCACCTCTGGCTTTTGTTTATGTCAGTGTTTCCCAACCTTTTATTCTTAGAATTCAATTTCCAAAAGCACTGATCAGCCAACTTGGGCTTCTGGGAAATGAAGTCCAAAAACCAAAGGTTTGGAAACACACTGCTTTATGTTAATGGCCCTGAAACCGCAGATTAGGAATATACAAACAGCACTTGAAAGAGCTAAACATAGGGCCTGTGACTTTTAAATAAAAATTTCTCCCAAGGATCCTTTACTCAGAATGTTCAGCATAGGCATATAAACCCAATCAATCAATCAATCAACCAATCAACCAACCAACCAACCAACCAATCAATCAAATTGATATAAACCTATAAGCCTACAGAGCATAAGGAGCATCTGTGTTTGAATATTAAAATATTTGAATTTCACACAAGAAGAAGAAAATGAGTAGTGGATGTATGTGGAAAGCATCTAGAACTGACTGTTGGGGATATAGACTGCCAACATCTATTCATGCAAAAAGTACTCAGAGCATTCCCTGGTCATTATTGGATACTTTATACAGTATCTGAGTGAGTGATGCTTCACAAACAGCATTTTGAAGCTCTGGTAAATATGATCTCACCTGTAAGATATTGAGTAGCACTTGAGTATGCTTTGCCCTACAAGACAGTACATACATGTTTTTGATTAATAAAATAATTCAACAAGTGTTTGAATCTTAAAATGTGACTCAAACAATCTCTCTAGAAAGTGATAAATCTCTATGGGAATTGTTTCATGGATCTTAATGTCAAGACTTTCCTCCCTCAAATCTGCAAAAAAAATTGAAGTGATTCTAGAATCTAAAAAAGAAGAAAAAAACTGCTTCCCTATCTCCTTATGCTTTCTAAGGTTGGATTTTCAAGGGTATCTAGTGTGGGGTAGTGGATAGAGAAATGGACTATGTCAGTCGATATGAGATTTGAGACACAAACATTTGTGGGTAATTCCTCTGTAGTGAACTGTGCGTCTTCTGACTGTGCTTTTCTGCCGCATGGTTACTTCACAGCATGTTTGGAGTTTCCATTTTTATCAAAATGCAACAATTCTAAGCCTACATTTGTATTGTCAGGGTTCGTTGTTCCTTAGTTGAAAGTGAAGGTGAATAAAACTGAGGAAGGGCAATTAGTCTGTCGCCAGCACAAGGGAGGTATGAGTATTGCTTGCTATTGTTTGTAACAACAAACGATCCTAATGAGTCACTGTGGTGAGGATTAGGAAAAGCACCTTGGGATGTGGACTATTAATGTAAAAATTCTTCAGTTCCAATTCCACTGAATTTCACCAAAATGCGCTTAATTTTTGTCCTGTTCTTATTTTGTACTATGTTGTGAAGTTGCTCCCAATGGGAGTACCGGTAGGTAAAGGAAAAGTTAAAAGTCACCTTTGCTCAAAAGCCAGTCGTATCCGACTCTAGGGTTCGGTGCTCATCTCTGTTTCATAGCCAAAGAGCCTGTGCCGTCTGCTTCTGCAGACATTTCCATGGTAGTTATGACTAGACACCAGAGCACACAGAATGCTATTTACCTTCCCACCAAAGTGGTCCCTATTTATCTACTTGCAATTTCCTACTTTCGAACTAATGAAATAATGGACTTACATAAGTGTTGACTTGAAAACTCCAATCCATCAGTCTATTTATGTTTTTTCTTTCTACATGGAACTCTGTATGCAACTGAGCATATTTCTGAAGTGTACATTATATGCATACTATGTACATGCCCACCATTGATCAAAGCATGCTTCTGCCTTTTTTCACTAGCCAATTACTCCCGTAAATGTACATGTTGTTTTGTGCACAATTCCTTTTCTGAGATGTCCAATAAGCCTCACTAATGTGCAAATCAACGGGCAAATTTTTTGAGCGCTATAGCAACAAGATCTGATCTTGTTGCTATAGGAATTTAAAACTGGAATTGGACATTGCAGTGCTAAGAACCAGCTGGTTTCACTTACCGGTTTGATGGTTAAAATTGATATTGGGCCTCTTTTGTTTTATACGTAGTCAAGAAAGTCTCTGTGGCACAGCTACATACAGTTTCTTGAGAAGATATTGTTGTTGTTGCTTTATTGAGATGAATGTTACCCCAGAACTCAACAAGACACAAGTATGCTTTAAACTATAGTCATCTAACCAAAATGTCATAGAGCTGTACAGGCATATTTAAGACCTGCCAGCATCTATTTATGCAAAAAGTGCTCAGAGCATTCATAATTTACAATAGATTGTAGCAGTCATCCCAAAACATATTTGAAGAGAGAGAGATAGGGAAAAAAATCTTTGCTTCTTGAAAGTAAGTACAGCTCAGGATGCTTTATACAGCTGCCTTATAACTTCTTGAACAATTCATTTCATAATTGCAGTGACTATAAAATAAAAGTCTTTATTAAACCTTAAATGGTTTATAATAATATGATTTTCTGAGCATAAATTGTTGGTGTTAATCTACTTGATATGTTTTGCTGAGGAACAGGACTGCATGTTTGCTTCAACTAAAGCATGATGGATGTGTTTCAACTAATTTCTCAGTTTAAACTTTGTTTAATTTGTTTGCATAGATAAAGCTACTGATTGCCTTTGCAATGAAAAAATGGCCGGGAGGTTTTTTTAAAATATAGCAGCAGGAAGTAATAAATGTGAGATGTACTACACGGATTGTAATGTAGTCTGATTCTTATTTAAAGGAATATATGATGAGAAGAGAATTCAGGGAAGTTATATCTGAATATAATATTGGTAGATGTTATGCAGGAATAATCCATAAACAAGAGGAATAAGAATCTATGGTTTATACATCTAGACTGAATGTTTGCCAGTATTATTATTCTGAATCCTGATCATCAGCATTTCAGGATAACGAGCATGGATTTTGACATTCTGGATAAAGACAACCAGTGATGCAAAAGTAATTTTTTATACTGCTCTCTCATGTGACCAACTCTTCATTAGGTTTGCAACTGCATGTTTTCTGGTGCTCATGGCTTTAGAGAAGGTAGATCTGCGATGGACCACTGTGCTATTTTAGAGCACCTTATTCATAAATACTCGTCCAACTCCACTGTTTCCCTCTACGCCACTTTCGTTGACTTGAAGTCAGCTTTCGACACAGTATCAAGGATACTGCTGTGAGAAAAATTGGAGAAAGCCTCCATCGACCCTCGGCTATTGTTTCTAATTCAAGCGCTGCACCACAATACAACAATAAGGGTAAAATGCACCATGCAGGGACACTTGTCTAGATCTATTAAAATGGATAGGGGTGTTAGGCAGGGTTGTGTTTTAGCTCCTGTATTATTTGATATATATATAAATGACATCTCAGACTGTCTTAACTGCAGGGACTTCCACGCACCAAAGCTGGGTATGAAGCATATCCCAATACTTCTTTTATGCTGACGATGCGGTTGTACTTTCCAGGTTGCAAATTGGGCTCTTTGCACCCTTGCCAATTACTGTCACCAAAACCAACTGGAGATTAATTACTCCAAAACTAAAGCTATGGTGTTTGCCACAAAACCTAAAATACACCAGTGGTATCTAAACCAACAAGTAATTGAACAGACCACTATTACAATTATCTGGGGGTAATCTTTCAATCTAATGGTAGCAAAAATTCACACATAATGCACCTAGCCTCTAAGGCAAGGAATAGTGCCGGCACCATCCAAAACTTTTTCTGGAAGAAAGGTAGTTATAATGTTGTAGCCGCTCTAAGGCTGTTTTCAGCCAAACCCCTTGCTCAAATGTCTTATGGGACCCCATTTAGCGCCACATCGAGTGTCCATCCTTTAGAAATTGTCCAATCTAAGTTCCTGAGGTCCATTATGCAGACTCCATCTTGCATTTCTAATGCTGCCCTAAGGTTAGAAACGGGCATGCTAACTGTCAAGGCCAGATTATTAACATGTGCCTCTATGTATTGGGTGAAACTTCTGTTTTCTCCAGTGGGTCTACTTGCTTTAATGATGGCCGATAATGTAACTTCCCCTTGGATTTCTCATATAGAAGCAGTTTTGACATCATATGGCCTTTCTAAAACTCACCTTGTTTCCCTGGGACCAAATCGAGCCAGGGAGGAAATTAAACAAAGAGTAACTGATATATGCCGCCAAACAGATCTAACCAAAGTTACCTCTTCCTTGTTTGAGTGGTCGCATTTTAACATGCTTAAACCATTGTCCTATCACTCCTCTTTAAATAACCGAGAACACAGACACTCTTTTAGTCTCATTCGACACAATATGCTTCCCTCAGCATTTAGGGTGGGGCTTTTTAAGAAAATCCCAGTTTGTGAACGTATATGTGCTTGTCACACCAACAAGATAGAAAATTCCGAGCGCATTCTTTTGGAGTGTCCCTTTTATGAAGATCTCAGAAAAGAGCTCTTTTTAGCAGTTCCATACTTGGCCTCCAGCAATAATAGAAACTTGAGCGTATTACTATCTGACAGTTCCAAGGCAACAACGGCCGCTGTCGCCAGGTTTGCATTGAAATCATCCTGCATTCGCAAAAGTATGGCGATTCATGTCTTTTGACCCCAATAGTGCTCAGTAAATAATGAGTCTCCAGTGTTAAAATTTGCGAACGTGAACTTGGGACAGTCAGACTAAAGTAAATTACTATGGTGTGTATTATAGGATTCTCAAACAAATTTTTATTTTTTAAAAATTTTACTGTATATACTCAGTGTGTCGGAAATCTTTTTATTCTATATGTGATGCCAGAATGGTTGTGTTATCTGGTGTATCTGGTGCACTCTGCCTGGCCCTGGCTGTTATATATATATATATATAACGGGGTTCGCAGGTAACTGTCGGGCTGAAATTTGTGCCAGTGGGGCAGGAGCCCCCCCGACGCAAACAAAAAAAGGGAACTTCAATTCCCAACGTTCAATCAGGCTGAGCGGCACAGGCAAAAGGAACATTTGGAAATGCGCCACGGCCAATGAAAAATAAGCCGCAGGAAACAAACCGCTGCACTAACTAAAATCGTGCACGCCAAACTACAAGCCCCAGCATCCTGCATGCCATGAGTGCGCGGAACGCTGAGGCAGCCGGCGTGTGAAAAATAAAAGAAAAAAAAACTGCCACTACTGCCCTTCCTTTCCACGGGCCAGCCATCGAGCATGCCCCACGGAAAAGAAATCCCTCCCCCCCGCCCCTGCCTTTCCTTTCCATGGGCCAGGCATCGAGCCTGGCCCGCGAAAAAAAAGACCCCCCACCTGGCCTTTCCTTTCCATGGGCCAGGCTTCAAGCCTGGCCTGTGGGGAAAAAAGACACCCCCACCCTTTCCTTTCCACGGGCCAGGCATTGAGCCTGGCCAGTGGGAAAAAAAGACCCACCCCACCCCTTAAAAAGTAAACATAAAAACATCCAAAAACACAAATCAAAAACAGTCAAAAATACTCAAAACCAAAAATACAAAATACAAAAAGGAAACACAAAAACATCCAAAAACAAACAAGAAAAAACACACAGACCACCCCCCAAACCCAAAACAACCCCCACCCAAAAAAACCCAGAAAGCTTACCATGAGACGTCTTCACTCCACGACAACCAGAACTAAACTGAGAAAAGAAAGAGAATACTTACCGGAAGAAGAAGCGACACCCAGAGGACAGTAGAGAAAAATTGAAGAGTACACGAAAAGCTCACCAGCCCCACCCAGAGGCCACAAGAGTAAAAACATCCAAAAATATTCAAAATAATAAGATTAATTCCCAAATTACTGAAATAAGTTATCAAATCATTCAAAAATATTCACACTAATCACAAAAAATTAAAAAATATATAAGTTTTCACTCAAAAAAACAAAAAAACCCATCTAAACACAGTATAGAAACATTGATTTAAAAAACATATTCTTATACATTTTAAAATTAATATCCAAGGCACAACTATTTAAAAAAATTCACATAGTAACACATTATTTGGTTAAATACAATAATTATATAAAAAAATATCATCCTTTCCTCTTTTGAAAAACCAAAAAACCAAAACAAAAAATAAAAAATCAGTTTCTAACAGCCCATGCGTAAAAAATAAAAAAATAAAAAACCACAATTAAAAACTAACCTCATTTGCATACAAATAAAACAAAACCCTTCCAAAACCATTTTAAAGAGCCCGGCACTGAGGAAGCTGGCGCACAAAAAATAAAAATAAACAACACACTGGGAGCGCAAGTCCGCCGCAGCCGGATGCAGCGCCTCAAACCCACAAATTCACAAAACCTTTCAACACCATTTAAAACAGCCCGGCACCATTTGTTCAAGAAAAAAAAAACCAAACCCTTTACTATCCAACACAATTTTAAAAAGCCCGGCACCGCCGGGCAAACTATGCTAGTATATATATAAAGAAACCTCTTAGAATATTCTCCCCATATCAGAGATTCTTGACCACATGGGAGAATTTTGTAAAGTAAATGGAACTCAGGCAGATCTTAGTACTTTGAAATGAAAGATCATCTGGATATCCTAGTATAAATGCCTCTTCATCCCTCTTCATTTTGTATTTGACTGCCTAGAGTAGTACTTATTAACCAACCAACCAATCAATCAATTGTGGGTGGAATAATAACTTGTGAAGACATTCTCTTTTCAGACATTTTTGTCTTTCTATTCTAAAATTTCTGAGTAAAAATTGAAATAATCAAGACTGATACTATTTCACTCTCTTCTATTCAATCTGTATTTCACGTACTGAAAACAATAACTTCAAAAAACTTGAAACCTTGTATTCATTTAAAAATGGTCAGAAGATATCTCAGCTACTTTCTAAAATGTAAAGAATATAATCCATAGCCCTACGTCATTATAATGTTGATACAGCTCAAACGTTCTAAACTGATGTTCTTTTTCCCAAAAGAATTAAATCAGCCAGCAAAAACCTCTTTAGCTATTGCTCATGTTGCTTCCTCCTTCCTCCAACCACATCTTATATCAAGTATATCTATATCATTGTCTTCTATCAACAAACTGAAGTTTACTTTCTTGCCATCCTGGTTCCTATCTATCAGCATCATACTGCTGTTGAGACAAAGGTGCATGTATAGCAGTAATTTCTAAACAACTCTCTACAATACTTCCTGTTAATCAAAATATATTATCTTTCTTGAAAAGCACAATTTTTAACCTTGGCTGGTATCTCACTTTGCTAGCTTGCTATCTGGGCAAATTTAAGAACATACTCTATTTAGTTCACTTGCCATTTATGCATTAAAGATAAACAAATAAAAAATACAAGAAATATATTCATGAGTTCTTGCTGCCATCTAATGGAAACAATAGAAGAATAGATAATGGTGCTGGTAAGTAATTTTGTTTATGGTCTTTGCCAATGTGTCCCAAAGTTAGCAGAACTTTTAGCACCACTTAAACAAAACAGGTCTAGTTTCACAATCCATTGTGTTCCCTTGTCAGCTTTACTTATATCTAATCCAGAGACTCAAGGTTGAAAAATGTTTCCTATTCTTCTGCTGACGTGTAGAGTATGTGAACTTAGAGAAAACATTAAATAAACTATTTTGAATGCTTTATAGAAACAGAATCTTATTAACTTAGATAGATAGAAATTGCATTGAAGCAAGTAAAAGCAGAACATTGGAAGAAACTTCCTAATGTTAAGAGCTCTTCAATCACCATGAGTTGTAGCAGACACTTCTGGCTTGGAGGCATTTCCACAAAGGTTGGATAGTAATGTGCCAGCTGTGTTGTTAGTGCTCTTGCTTTGGAAAGCCAGAAATGGGCAACGATTTGGACTAGATGATCTCAAAGGCTCCTTCAACTGCTATGATTTGTTTAACACCAGTAGGATCAGAAAGAAGATTTGAGTAATAGTTGAACAAGATTTTTAAAGAAAAGCTTCATGGAGTGATCTTGTACCATTGTTAATAATTTAATTGTGTGTCATTAAGTTACTTCTGATTTATGATGACTTTCTAAAGGGTTTTCTGGGTAGAGAGTACTCAGAGGTGCTTTACCATTCCCTTCTTCTTGCAGTATCTTGGGACTGTGCAGTTTGCCCAAGGTCACATAGACTGGCTCTTCTCTTAGCTCACAGCCAAATACCTAATTCACTGAGCTATCCAGCCAGCCATTCCATTGTTAGTGATTATAAAAAATAAATCTGTGTTTGGAGCATAGGACTCCTCCAATTGGAGACAAGTCTTCACAGATTAAGTTTCTCATATAGATGTTTATATTTACCAAGAGGCCGTAAAAGTCACTGGCATGCCTGTCAAGTATCCCATTTCTCCTGGGGAAACCCCTTATTTTTACCCCTCTTCCCGCCCCCTCCCGTTTTATTAATTTTCCCATAATATCCCTTATTTTTTTTAAAAAAAATCATGACCAGTGCCCTCACAGGCAAAGCTGCAGTATGTTTTTCTGGCCACCAGAGGTTGCTGTGTGGCTTTTCACTTGTGGAAGGAGAGAGAGAAGGTGGTGGGGGTGTTCTGTAGTTAGTTTCACTTTCATTTCCCTTCCCTGCCACATGGTCGTCATGGAGGCTTCGTTTTTGCTGCTGCTATTCGGAGCCACCATGGGACGGGAGTTTACTCTAGAAGTGAGCGATATTTCATATATGCAGGGGCAAATCAGTGAGAGACTTCTCTCTCACTCTCATGCTTTATTGAGCTGTTTCTGCCCTGCCTCCTGGCTGGAGGCTTTAGTTTCTGTTCTAGAGTTAACTTGGGAGGGGTGGGGGGGTGCTAATTCCCTTCCTTAAAATGGATCCGACATTCTCAGGTGTTGGTGCTTCATTTGGTTGCAGTGAGGAACAAATAGATTGGTTAATTTGGGGGAATTTATCCCTTGCTCTTCCACCCTAATTGGGGGGGGGGGGGGAGTATCTAGCCATGTGCAGGGATAGTTCGTTAAAGCCAAGCTGCTTACAAGCAGTTGGTAACCCTAGGGGGCTGGTTTACTATTCTGCACTTTCTTTGCTTCCCAGGAAAAAAAAAATTAAAAATGAGTAAGGTAAAGGTAAAGGTTTTCCTTGATCGAAAGCCATTCGTATCCGACTCTAGGGTTCAGTGTTCATCTCTGTTTCAAAGTCGAAGAACCAGCGTTGTCTGTGTCTGCAGACATTTCCATGGTTATGTGGCAGGCATGACTAGACACCAGAGCACACAGAACGCTGTTGCCTTCCCACCAAAGTGGTCCCTATTTATCTATTTGCAATTTCTTGCTTTCGAACAACTAGGATGGCAGGAGCTGGGACAAAGATGGGAGCTCATTCCATCCTACAGTACTCGGGAATCGAACTGCTGACCTTCTGCCTCCCAGTCAGCATCTTAGTCACTTAAGCCACTGAGTAAACAAGAAAGAAAACAAAACAAAAGTCCCCCAAAAAGATGGGGAAAGGGTTCTTTGGCCCACACAGCTTTGTGCCCATTGCATCTACAATACCATCTAGCCATCTTTTTTTAGCCACCCCCTTCTTTTGTCCTCCACCTTTCCCAGCATCAAGGCCTTCTCAAGTGAATCCTCTCTTCTCATTTGATGTCCAAAGTACTTTAGCATCATCTTTACTATTTGACCTTTAATGAGCAGTCATGGTTGATTTCTTCTTGGATTGACCTATTTCTAACACCACATTTCAAAGGCATCTATTTTTCTGTGCTCAGCTTTCCTAATGGTCCAGCTCTCACACCATACATTACCACCGGGAATACCATTGCTTTGACTGCAATTTTTTGTTTGCAAGGTGATGCCTCTACTTTTAATTATGTTCCCCAGGTTTCTCATAGCTTGGTTCCCAAGCATCAGTCACCTTTTTATTTCATGGCCTCAATCACCATCTGCAGAGATCTTTGATCCTAAGAAAATAAAATCTGCCAGTCGTATCCAACTCTAGGGTGCAGTGCTCATCTCCATTTACAGCCAAAGAGCCAGTGCTGTCTGTGTTTGCAGACATTTTCATGGCCATATGGCAGGCATGACTAGAGCTCAGCAAGTCACATGGCTATATTTGGCCATGCCCACAGATCTGGCCACACCCACAGAGGGGTGTGACCAAAATTTCCCTTATTTTCAAATCAAAAACTTGACAGGTATGGTCATTGGCCAGTATCCTCTAGTAGAAATCCATGAGCAGAGCATACCTGTCAACCTGCGGCTCCGGAAAAAACAGGACCTGCGCAGATCGCTTGTGCACAGGTCGCTTTCCACGCATGCAGCCCCTACGCAAGCGGCATAGTGCTTCCGCACATGTGTGGAATGGTTTTACACTTGTGTAGAACCCTTCCATGCATGCGTGGAAGCACTCCGCCACTTGTGTAGGGGATGCGCAAGCGGCGTAGTGCTTCCACGTATGCGTGGAAAGCGTTTTCCCCCGCTGCCAAATTACGGGGTTTTGGCAGCGCTGGGCGGGTTATGACATCAATTGACGTCAAATTACGGGTAATCCCGGCCAAATCGGGATGGTTGACAGTTATGGAGCAGAGCATGAATGATGTCACTGGCACTACTTTAAAAGTTCCTTTTTCAATTTTGGGATGAATGAAACTTGCACCGAATCAGGACTACTTTATTTCAAAACTTGGATGGGTGGGGCCAGCCAGAATTTCTGTTGCCGGTTCTGGTGAACTGCTGCGAACCTGCTGAATCCCACCACTGGATGCTACTAATTTTATACCAAGTAAATAGATTGTGAAATTCACATAATGAGACTAGGAAATCCAGATAATTAAAAGATCAAGAACCATCAGAGACACCAGTTACAAAAGTTCAAGAAATGGAGGATTGGGAATTCCAGATCTGTAAAGTTATTATAAGCCTGACCAATTTAGTTACTTGGTTGAAATCTTTAACAGCACAGGATTTGAAGCCTGGCTTGCACTAGAGCATTCAGCAAAAGAAATTAACATGTTCATGGACTTTCTTTTAAACTCTCTTCAATTCAGTGGTATCATCTATATTTCTAATACTTTTCTATTCAATTTTTTTAACAAATTGGGGCTGACACTGTAAAATAATTAATCCCCACTACTTTTTGCTTCACATCCTTCATTAATCATCCTCTATTTTTTAAAGCAATGACAATTTTCTGCAGTTTAAAGATTGGAAAACAAAAAGAATCTGAAAGATTTATTTATTTATTAGTAAACTGTCAAAAATCAATAGCCAGCTGAAAGCATAACTAGCAGAGGTTAAAGTAACTGGGTTTTGGACCATACAAGTGTTGCACTTGAAGACAAATCCCCACTATTTAATCACAGGCTGTTTATTTGTACTGTACGTGGCTTCCTGGTCCTTTGTCTTATCTGTATGGAGAGAAAAGAAAAAGAAAAGATGCAATTTCTTGCTTTCGAACTGCTAGGTTGTCAGGAGCTGGAACAGAGATGGGAACTCAAACTGTCATGTAGTACCTGGGTCTCAAACTGCCGAGTTGCCAGCCTTCCAGCTAACAAGGCGAACTTCTTAACCACTGAGCAGCCCGTAAGGAATTTGGTGATCTACCTGGACAAATGTAGCTAAGATATGGGTACCTAAAACACTTTTATATTGGATAAATATACACTTCCCTATAAATGGCAGCAGTGAATTCAACTGATACGAAGAACCAGGGAAGGTTCTTCAGGATTTGAGTCAACCAAGGATGACCTCTTGTCTCATTGCACCTTACTCCATTCACACAGAAAGAAGTATGGAAGAAAGTATTGCAATTATACAAGCAAACTTTGTAAGTTATCTCTGTAAAATTTGGCATTCTGTTTTTAATAATATAAATTAAGCAAATTAATTACATTTGTTTGATTTACAGTAAAACCTTACATAAAGAGTGCCTCCCTTAGAGACTAACTCACTTAAAGAGCTTAATTTTCTCTGAATGGTCGCCTCACTTAACAACTAAAACCAACCAAAAACTTGCTTAACAACTAAATTAGGGTTTCCAATCCTGCCCCACCAGAAGTCACAATTGGTCACTTACAATGGTGCTTCACATAAAGAGCAAACTCACTTAAAGAGCAATCCCATGGAACGCATTATGCTCTTTAAGCGAGGTACCACTGTATTTTAGAATTAAATTATTTATTTATTTATTTATTAAACTTATATCCCACCCACTTGCCCTAAGGCAACCCAGGGCGGCTCACAACACACAAACACTATACATGCACCCCTAAAAATCCATGTTAAAATAATAAAAATACATTAAAGACTCTATAAAAATGTCCCCAATTTAAAATACCCTCCCTCCCCCACCCATTAGTAGAGGGACTAATCCACTAACAGAGCCAACGAGGAGGAGCAAACACCCCGTCGGTCCCCCATATTTGCCCTGCCAGCCAGGTTTTCAACCCTTTCCTAAAGGGCAGCAATTCTGTCTGTAGCTGCAGATCTGCTAGGAAGAGGTTCCATAGGGTTGGGGAGGACACAGAGAAGGCCCTCCTCCTAGTGCTAGAGAGGCGAGCCCCTCTAGCCGATGGAACACTGAGGGAGCCCCTCCGGTCCGCCCTTGTGGGTTGGCCAGACTCTCTTGGGGTGATGCGGTCTCTTAGGTAACCTGGCCCACTAACCATGAAGGGCTTTAAAGGTCAAAACCAGCACCTTGAATTGCACCTGGAGACAAACGGGTAACCAGTGCAACTCCCGAAGCAGAGGACATAACACCCGCACCCCATCACTACCCGGGCCGCTGCCTTCTGGGCCAGCTGTAGCCTCTGAATGGTCATCAAGGACAGCCCCATGTAGAGTAATCAAGTCTGGAGGTAACTAGGGCATGTGTGACCATGAGCAACGAATCCCTATCTAGGAGCGGGTGCAACTGGTGAATTACACGTAATTGTGCAAAGGCCCTCCTGGCCACGGCCGCTGCCTGCTCTTCTAGCAGCAGACACGTGTCCAGGAGGACCCCCAAGTTACGCGCTGGGTCTGTCTGGGGCAGAGTAGCCCCATCCAAGACCAAGGATGGCAGCTCCGGGGATAATGTGGGACCCCGAACCCACAGGAACCACAACGAGGAAATAGTGTTGATAACCAGGAGTCTTACCTTGCTGCATGTGATCTCTGCTTCTAAGGCAGTAGTTATTTATTCAGATTTCTGTGACAGACCTCCCTCCCTCCCTCCTCCACTAATAATTATCCTCCTGTCAGAAAACCTCTGAAATATGCCTAATATGATCCTGCCCACTGGAGACCTTCTACATCATTTTCCCAAGTGAGGGTGACCTGATCAAATCATGCTGTTGACACTGCAGCTGGAACAGCCCTCCAATAAATGAAGCAGGATTAGCCAGACCCGACAGCAAACATCAGCTCATAATATATGCCAAGAAAATGTCCCGTAATGCATCAGATCTTTGTTTCCGAGGATGCAGACCTCCAGCTCAAATTGCAAGCATTGCATTTCCCTACATGATTGCTAAGTGTTATGATGGGCAAGCAGGAGCCAAAGTAGTGACCCAAATACTGTGCAATGTTATAATTGCATTATGTAAGTAAAGATACAGTGGCACCTTGCTTAAAGAGCATAATGCGTTCCACGGGATTGCTCTTTAAGCGGGTTTGCTCTTTAAGTGAAAAACCATTGGTGTGCAGGGGGGATCGTGAACCCTGATTTAGTTGTTAAGCGAGTTTTTGGTCGGTTTTAGTTATTAAGCAAGGAGAACATTCAGATAAAATTTTGCTCTTTAAGCAAGTTAGTCTCTAAGTGAGGCACTCCTTATGTGAGGTTTTACTGTACAGTATTCATAATTAGCCTTTGGGGAGGCAGGGAATGAGCCTGAGGGTTTAGGACAGGAGTTATCAACCTTTTAAAGCCAGGGACTGGGTCACACTCCCTCAAACAGCTTTGGGGGCCAGATGGCCATTTTGCTCTATCTCCACCACATGGCACTTCCTGGTGTTGTGGAGGCGGTGGGGGAACACATGAAATGGTACTGCGGGCAACATTCAGCCCATGGGCCACAGGTTGAGAATCCATGGTTTAGGGGGAAGAGTAAGCATCCCAAGAACCACTGCTTTCTTTTCAGCTTTTGGACAGGGGTGGAAGGGGAAAGCATGTTTGTAGTTACCAGGCTGTAACTCCTGGTCAAATCTAAACAATCAAGGAGGTGGAGGTGAGGACACACAGTGATGGTTTGCCAAATGGGAGTGTCCTTGAAGAGAGCTGAAAACCTGTAGCTGATTCAAAAAGTGCCAATGTTTGAAGTGGGATGGTTCATTGGGAAAGAATCTGGCCATATAGACCACCTAAGGAATGTTCAGTCATTCAGCTGGCCTGAAAAAACAATTTGAATGAAATAAAATACATAAATAAAATAACTTTCCAGGTCTGAGGGATCATTGCTGGCTACCAGTTTGTTTTCAAACTCAATTCAATATGTGAGTGGCCCACCAGGTGCCAATCATAGGAACTCCACAGACAAGACAGGAGAGCAGCAAAAAATTCCTTCTTGTTCGGACTCCTAAGCATCTGGGCTTCTATGTCTGATTCAGGAAGCGATATAATAATAATTTTGTGTCAGAAATTATTTTGGGTTGAAAGGATTTTTGCCAGAGAAACTCCACTCAGGGGATGACCAAATGAGGCTCCTTCCATGTCCCCAAGATCTTTTCCCACCAAAGTGGTCCCTATTTATCTACTTGCAATTTCTTGCTTTCAAACTACTAGGTAGGCAGGAGCTGGGACAGAGACGGGTGCTCAAACCATCATGCATTACCTGGGTCTTGAGCTGCTGATTTGCCAGCCTTCCAGCTAACAAGGTGAGCTTCTTAACAACTGAGCCAACCATCATAAGCTGGAAGCTATCCCATACCTGTTAAGTATCCTGTATTGGCCAGGATTTCCCGTATTTTAGCACTCGTTCCTCCCCTTTCCCAGTGCTGTCCTGTATTTTGAACAGCTGGGAAAGGGGTTACTGCACATGAGCGCCCATCACAAAGGGGTTCTGCGCATGTGCAAAGGGGTTATGTGCATGTGCAAATAGGTTACTGAGCATGCGCGCGCACATGCACAGTAATTTCCCGTATTTTCCAGAGCCGTGCTTGATGGGTATCAGCTAGCCATTCATTGATGGCCCTACTCTCCATGAATTTGTTGCATCTCCATTTAAAAGCTGTCCAAACTAATAGTCATTCTTACATCTGAGGGTGCATGGAATTCCACAATGTAACTATATGCTGTGAGAACAAGGACTTCCTGTTATCTGTCTCAAATCTCCAGCCATTCATCTGAATTGCATAATCCTGGTTCTAGCACACTCAAAAAGAAATAAAAATAGGGGCAGACTCCTACAGATGCTCTCCTTCGAGTGTTTCATTGCCAGACATAGAACAAGGACAACGCCCCCTTGTTAGGGTTGCCATATGTCCCGGAAAACTAGAATTGTCCTGGATTCAAAGTTGAAAAAACTGTCCCGGCCGGTTTAATAAAATTCTTGTTAAAGTCCTGGATTTTCGAACACTCGCCATGTCCTCTTCTCTTTTTCTGAGCCTTCCCCTCCTGCCGGCATGGCTCTCGCAATAAAGTGGAGCTTGAGAGCCGGAGAGGAAAAAGCGGGAAGGTGACCTGAAGTGGCCCCACAGGGATTGTGCAGGGCTTTGCGCTGGGTCAAGCGTCCTCCTGATGGTGCAGGAGAAGGAAATGATGGCTAGCATGGAGCACCCTAACACCATACTGGCTCCCAAAATCTCAATGGGCATGCCAAAAAAGGAACCTGTGCATGCTTTGCATATCAGCTGAAAGTGCCAGCTCTCAGGTAGGGCTTCTTGTTTTGGGTTGCATCAACTAGCAATGCTTATTAGCAGATTTGAGAGCAAAGAGATGGGGGATGAAAGGGCAAGAGGCAGGCTCGGAAGGACGTTTTTGCGTGGGCTTCCTTACACTTGGCTTGCTTACAAAACCTGTCCCAACCATCTCCTAACTTGGTAACACACATGTTAAAGCTGACTAGTTCCTTAAAGCAGCTTGTGCTTCTGCACAATATTGCATGGAAGATAGTAACTTCTTTCTGGGATTTCTTTTCATATTGGAATGGTTTTCTTTTTTAAAAATAACAAAGTAAAGAGACAAAGAATAACTACAATAATGTATATTATCGGCTGCAGTGACTTAGTGATTTAGATGCTGAACTTGACACTGATATATTTAATATGAAAGTGTTTATAGCTGTCATTATATTATGTTTGTTTTTTAAAAAGCCTATTTTATAGATAACCCACCCATTTTTGTCAAGTATACTTCCATCCCGGTTTTGTGGGAGATAATTATGGCAACTCTACCCCTGGTCCTCTTATCTGTGGAACCGCAATGCTGTAGGTTTACAGAGGGAAGCTAATATGTACCTTGGCCCCAAACTGAACCATACTGTGAAGAAAGGGGCTTTTTGCCTCTCCTCATACCATCTGGGAGAATCTTGTTTTCCACTTGTTGAACAGGAAGGAGGCAATTTCCTCTCTTTGGAGACCTTGTTAAAAAGGAGAAGCGAATTGCACCCTGTGGAGCAATGCTCACCCACATACTTTACCATTTCTGTTTACAGTCAGAGGTTTCATATCTGTTATCTGAAAGGTTTGGGTTGCAAATTCTGGTTTTCTTAAAATAAGTTAATAGTATTTTATGAATATTTGGGGGATCCTCAAAATTGGCATATATTTCTAGTTGTCTCATGGATTTCTAAATGTACTATTACAGATTATTTTATACAGATATGCACATACATGTGCACACACACACACACTCACACACACACACACACACACACACACACACACACACACACACACACACACACACACACACACACACACTTAAAGTTGCGTTATTTAGATAGGTTACAATTTTGATGTTCTTGACATAAGATTCTGACATTTTGATGTACAGTATATACATCCCTGGGCCAAAGGCTTCTTTCAAATATTCTTTGTTGCTCACATTCAAGTGTAAATTGTTTGTTACTCACAAAACCAGAGGCAGTTTTCAGTTGTATCACTGTTATAAACTCACATTGCTCTGTTTCAGACTATTTATCTCCTAGGCATTTATGATTTTATTCAGTTAAGATTATACAGTGTAAGAAGAAATAGATGTACAGTATTATAGTTCTCTGAGTCACACATCAGTGGAACTTTCCAGAGTCAATTATACTAACTTCCTTTTCTTTTATTTGGGAGAGCTGAGGACTCGGGGTCAAATTAGACATTATAGGGGGATGCATATTTTCTCGGTTTAAATGGCTCCTTTTCTTGCAATAGGATTTCCTCAGATATGGACATCTTAACCATCTTGATTTACACATTAAGCCACAGTTTACTTTTCCAGATCACAAAACACACTAAATGCAGGTAAGGGTGTGTTAGGACTACTATGTTTTACCTCTTTTACATACATGTTGAGCATATAATCTAACTTGACCCCTAAAGACATCTTATTTTAATGGCAGATCTACTATCAAAGCGTAAGTGGAGACAAGACGCATTCTCCTACAAGGCAAATGATTTTTTGTCTCCTTGTTCTTCTTCTGTGACTGATTCCTATTTTTCAAGGGCCCTAGAAGGGGCAACACACAAAACCCTTCCTGAGCAACTAGATGGGGTTACATTAGGTTGAAAAGAGATGATATCCTTTAGTCATTTATGGTAATATGACATCTGATAGCTGACATCTTTTATCTCACATTCCCATGGTATTGTAGGATATTAAAAGTGATAGGTACCACTCAGAACTGAGCAAATGGTAAGCATTCGGCTTATTATAATGCTGGAGCCAGCCAAGTAAATTCACCAAGAGAGCTTGCTCTCTGGTTGCTGTGCTTCCATAGTTAGTTGAACAAGGCCAAATGGTGAAGCAGTATGTGAAAACCAAGATAACCATTTGAGGCAACCTCTGGTAATGTTGCTTATTAGGAGACGACAACTCTCCTACTTTATTCAGTAGTGTTACTCTTTCAGTTTTTAAATAAAGTTCATATTCATATCATAACAGTGTTGGATACCAATAATCTTCATCCGATTGTTGCAATTTACAAACGTCAGTTAAAATTAAATTTCCACATGAATCCACTTGAAAATCCAAAATAATGTATCTTGATTTTGTTAATGCATAAAAATTATCAAAAACCACTCTAGTAACTGGTTTTTCAACATGTGTCTTCCTCAGGGTATATTCAATTATCTAAAAAAAACATTGGAGATAATAATAAACATCCGTAAATAAGCCCGATTCAATGTGCTGATCATAAATGCATCCTATTACCCTAGTAAGTCAGAAAGTTGTAAAACTTCCTCTTATATCTAGTTTGAAAATATTACTTACTATAACCACATCTGAATGGCCTCTTATAGAATTCTTGTGCCAAAAGACGTCAAGAGCCTGTTCACAAGGAATATCTATATATCCTGTTTCATTAAAACTCTCATGTGTGTGATAATGAAGAACCTATTTAATTGCATGAAATCCCATAACAGACTAAAAGGTGTCGGACCCAATCCTGAAAGACTTAACATTCCATTTAAAAGCATTCCAAATAACCTCAACAGGTGATCATGACTCTTGGGTAAATACAGCCTGTCTCACTCGTAAAAGAGCTCATTACAATATGAAACATAGTTCAAAGGACTTGAGATTTAACTACAAATAGCATGATAGGTCTAATTCTTGATTTAACCCTCTAGGAGCCACTGAGCCTAATCTATGGATGTATAGCGCTTTCTTTTGTAAAAGAATTCTGTCAAGATTGGTTCTTGCATAAGCCTCTGTCCGTACCACTTCAATGACTACAAACCCGAAGTCGTTTTCTGAGTGGATTGTTTTTCAAATAATGGGAGACCAGAAGAGCCAAGGTGTGCTGGTTCCTAATTCTCGATCCATGTTCTTTGATCCTGATCTTAACTTGTCTAGAGGTTTTCCCCGTGTAAACTAGATCACAAGGGCAGAACCAAATATATATACAGTGGCTTGTATTACAATTAGAGAAACTGCACAATTGTTGATTAAAATTGTATCGAGGTAGTGAGACAGTCCTAGTTTCCCACGAATACCTGCACACATTGCAGTTCTGACATTTATAGTGCCCTGTTAATAAATCCCTAGAAGGTGACCTGATCAAAAAATCATATTGCCTATGGTATTAGGCTTCCTGTACCCTATCGTCAGTTGCGATTCACAACCAAGTACAAGGTAAGTCTTGTACTATGTACCAATGTTTCAGTACCCCTCTTTAGATCTTATTCGCTAATGGCAAATAGTCCAGTGACTAATGGAGACTACTTTCTCTACTCGCTTCTTTCCTACTGAAAAAGGTGGACCTAGGTTGTTTGGAAACTCTTGAAAAGGATTTATGCAGGATATCAGATGGATATCCCCTCAATTTCAGCCTGTTCATAATGCCCATTGCTGATTTCTGGAAGTCCTCATTGGTTGTAGAATTTCTTTTGGCCCGTGCCAGTAAACAAAAAGGAATATTATTCTTCAAATGTGGGGGATGAAAAGAGTGATAATCTAAATAGGCTATTCTGTCCATATTTTTTCTGAAAAGTTTCATATTGAGTTTCTTATCTGTCGAAATATAAACTAGTAAATCTAAAAAAGATAATGAGTGCCGGTCCCAGTGGTGCGAAAAACTTAAATTGGAATTGATAGTGCCCAACTTTTGGCACAAGAGAGAATTCTATAAGAGGCCATTCAGATGTGGTTATAGTAAGCAATATTTTCAAACTAGATATAAGAGGAACTTTTACAACTTTCTGACTTGTTAGGGTGATAGGATACATTTATGACCAGTACATTGAATCTGGTTTATTTACAGATGTTTATTATTATCTCCAATGTTTTTTTAAGATAATTGAATATATCCTGAGGAAGACACATGTTGAAAAACCAGTTACTAGAGTGGTTTTGGATAATTCTTATGCATTAACAAAATCATTATTTTGGATTTTCAAGAGGAGTCTTGTGGAAATTTAATTTAACTGACGTTTGTAAATTGGAACAATCAGATTAAGATTATTGGTATCCAACACTGTTATGATATGAATATGAACTTTATTTAAAAACTGAAAGAGTAACACTACTGAATAAAGTATATAAAGTATACTGAGGTGAGTTGTCATCTCCTAATAAGCAACATTACCGGAGGTTGCCTCAAATGGTTATCTTGTGCTTCAATAGTTAGCAGCAACATGTCTCCACCTGTAAACCTGGGGATCCAAATTGTGGCTGCTTTGGCAACATATAAGAGACAGGAACTGTGCCTATTTTTTATTTCTCACAAGGAAACACCCTTACCCTCTTCCTTTTACCTGAGAGATTTCCAATTATCAGAAGATCACTTAATCATTCACTAACATTCATGAAAGAGAAGTACCATTGTGGGATCCACGCACACAATTGGCACAGCTGTCCCTGACAGAACCCCAGTTTGGGAGATCACTCCTTCGAGCTGTAAGGTTTCGAGGGGACAGAAATTGGGGGAGCGGAATATTAAATATAGCTTGATTCACCTGACAGGCAGCTAGGACAATGGAAAGCTAAAGAACACAAATGGTTAACTCGATAGGCATGTAATGGGTAATCTTGCATCTGCAGAAGCCCTAAAGTCTAAGAATCAACTTTGTCCACTTGTTTGTCCCCGATAACGAGGAACAATGCTTGTCCCCGGTAGTTAATTAAGTTAGATAAGAAACTTCCCCCGGTGAAGACTTCCCCAATTAACTTGTGTAAACATGATGTGCAGACTCAGGGTTTCCTCTGTATCGCTACGCGCAACGTATGCACGCAGCCAGATTAGGCAAGGATAAAAGCCTCTGATTTGCTTTCATTAAACACTGGTCTTCGCTCCATCTTGCCTCATGTGTCTGCTTGACCAGTCTCCTCCGGGACCCTCCAGCCCACATCGGGCACCGATCCAACAACCATCATGTTGTGTACATCTTTCAGGGAAAGCCTAAAAGACCTTGGTGCTAACAGGCCTTGTGGAAAGAACAAGGGTAGTGATATTTTTCCTGGAAAACCACTGGGAGAAGCAGTTGGGGACTTCTTTACTTCCTCAGAGACAGGAGTTATAAAGGGCATTTTTGAGGGGGAGAGCTATATGATGATGTACTACCATAATTCATGCAGATTTGCAGATGTAACAGCAACATGGTATATCCGTCAGTCTGCATCAAAGTAATAATCTTGGGATTTTAGGGTGGGGAATCTATGTCATTATGGGGCGATTGTTCATTTTTATGTGTTCACATTTTGTTACACATAATGTATTTCCTAATGATAATAACAGACTGTGGAGATTATTATTTTAGGTGGCACATGGTCTCCGTACTTTGAACATTTTGGCGTGAAGGGCATCTGCCCCTTCAGACCATGAGCTGCTCCTAACTGTAATAAACAATGTTTGAGATCTAAAAGCATAGGGTGTGCCCTGCATTTCCCTCTGCTGAAAACAATAGATTGGCCAAGATTTATGACTATGGGTGTGTCTTGACTGTTGAAGAAATAGAGTTTCAAACTGGGTTTTTGTTGAATCAATGTAAGGTCACTTGATGTTTGAATCTGTGTTCACACCCACGGTGAAATCTTGCCCAGCCATTTTTTTCCTCTGTAGGAAAATCCCCAAGTGGATTAAATTCCACTTGAATCCATCTTGATGGAGGACAGTAGCTTCATCAATACTGACCTGGGACTGATGAGGACTTTGTGTGCCAAAAGGGCTCAGGACCAGAAAGTGATGTGTGGAACTGGATCAGTGGTATGGAGGTCATGCTGCGATGCAGAAGAATGGAAGGCCACCGCATTATTGTTGTGTCTAAGTGTTAATTGCTTTGGTTTTTCAATCAAGTCTTTGCTGCAAAAACGCGCCCTTTTTGTAAGGTCCAAACTGCATGTTTTCATTATGTTCTGATTGGTTCCCGCCTTTCTGAGAAGCTGGGTAAATGTATCTAGTTAGCCAACTGTTATTCTGTGTGTATATAAGCAAGCCACCTCACCGTTATTCCCTTGGTCCGAACTACCCAAGTTATGAGCTGTTAATAAATCACTTATGTTTGAACTGTTCCTTGCTGGTCAGAGTAATTCTTGCATTCGGACACAACAATTATATTCTCAGAAAGTCTTCATGGCTGATCGCCATGATGATCACCTATATTCGGATTTGGATATGGAAGAAGAAGAATACTCAGTGGTGGGCTCTAAAAAAAATACTATCACACTGTGGGCGTGGTATGGTTGGTGTAGCCAAGGGGACAGCCCTGTGTTGCAGTAGTTGGAGTGACAGGGAAGGAGTTGAGGGTGGTGGAAGATGAGGAAAAATGAGAAATGAAGCTATTTATTGGGTGATCGGTTAGAGCAATGAATATGAAAAGTCTCAACATCTTACACGTCCCCCCCCCCCCCCACAATCTTTGGAAGACAAGGGCTGCTTTTCTTTAGTCTCAAAGAAAGAGTATGGGGGAGATGATGGAGCTTTTATGTTTATGTATATATATGTTTACATGTAGGGTATTTGGGCTTAAATGTTTAGTTAAATGCACAAATGGATTAAATTACTGAGATTGCGAGATGCATGGAGAGAACTTAAAGGGTCAGAAAGATCTTACACTTACTTTTCACAAGTTCATAATTCATATTCTAGATTGGATTATATTTTTGTTATGGAAAATATGGTTAGAAATTTGGAAGAGATGGAAGTGGGTCTTTTTAAAGAATAAGACCATGCTAAAGTATTGTTAGAATTTAGTTTGGGAGGACCGAATCAGGGAGGAAATAATTGGAGATTTGATATAAATTTATTTAAAGACCCTAAGAATAAAGAATTAATAATGAAAAATTGGGAAGAATGTTGGCAATGGAACGATACGGGTGAAGTGAATTATAATGTAGTGTGGGATGCCATGAAGTCGGTATTTAGAGGAGAATGTATAAAATTAGCTAGTATTAAAAATAGACAGTGGAAGATAAACAAAAAGACTTGGAAAGAAAAATTGAGCAGCTTCAAAAAGAACATGCTAAGACTAAGAATATAAAGATTTATGGAAAAATGCAGAGATTAAAAGCTGAACTGATTGGGAAAGATATAGTAAAAGTGAAGCAAGATCTGATTTATTTGAAGAGAGAATATTTTGAATATGGTAATAAGAATTCAAAATTATTGGCTAGGGCAGCAAAAGAGAAAAAGAATAAAAGAGAAATGGGAACATTAATAAATAGAGAAGGTATTAGATGTAATAAGACAAAAGATAAACTTAAAATTGTAAAAGATTTCTACCAAGAATTATATTCAGAAAAAGAAGTTAATGTGGAAAAGTTGAAAAAATATTTACAGAAGGGTTCCAAAATTAAATTAATAGAGGAACATAGAGATAGAATGGAAGAAAGCATAACTTTGAAGGAAATCAATGAAGTCATAAAGAAGTTGAAAGGAGGGAAATCTGCTGGGGAGGATGGATTACTGGCCGAGTTTTATAAAGAGTTTTATGAAATGGTAGGTCCTAAACTTTTGAAGCTGTTGAATTCTATTTTGGAAGGAGATAGGATGCCGGCCTCATGGCACAGGACTATAATTGTATTGATTCCTAAGCCTGAGAAAGATTTAACGAAAGTTGAATCATATAGACCAATTTCATTAATAAATCAGGATGCTAAAATATTTACAGCCATTATTGCAAAAAGGTTGAATAGTTTTATGACAGACTACATAAACAGGGAACAAGCAGGGTTTTTAAAAGGGAGGCAGATGACAGATTTAACAAGGAGGGTAGTAGATTTAATAGATTCAGCACTTCAAACTAAACAGGAGGTGGGATTATTATCTTTGGATATATACAAAGCATTTGATTCGTTACAATGGGTTACAATTAAAGAGATGGTTAATAATTATGGATTTGGTACAAAATTTAAAAGGACTATAGACCAACTTTATCAACATGGTTTTGCTAAAGTGAGAGTAAATCAAGGTTTTACAGATGAGGTAGAGCTTAAGGCTGGAACACGTCAAGGCTGCCCACTTTCACCAATATTATTTATAATGGCAATGGAAATACTGGCGAATATGATAAAAGGAAGATAAAAACATTGAAGGATTGGAAGGGAATAAAATTAGTTTGTACGCAGATGATACCCTAATAATTATGAAAAACCCAAAAGGAGCTTTAGCGAAAATACAATGCCATCTTAAAGAATTTGGGGAAATGACTGGACTGAGAATGAACTGGGATAAATCGGAAGTAATATTTTGCAATATGAATAAAGAGAGTAGAGAAGAGATTAAATTAAAATATTATATTCAGGTTAAGGATAATTTGAAATATTTGGGGATAAATATATCAAATAAATTTGAGGACTTAATAAAGTTAAATTATGAAAAACAGAAAAAAGAAATGAAGGAAAAATTCAACAATATAAGAGGCTGAACCTGTCTTGGTTCGGTAGAATTGTACTGTGTAAAATGAAATTATTACCAAAATTAAACTTTTTGTTAGATGCTTTGCCGATACAACTTAAAAACAAAGAGATAAAAGATTTTCAATTTTTTTTGAATGATTATTGTAATGGGGGGAAGAGACCAAGAATATCAAAAAAGTTGTGGTATTTAGCACAGAAAAAAGGTGGATTGGGAATACCAAATATAGATACCTATTATAAGGCGTTTCAATTAAAAAATGTGGTGAAAATATTAATGAAAGAAGAGATGATATGGGAGGAAATGGAGATGAAGGAAGTGAAGCAGGTTGGCAAAGCAATTTTTTTGGATAAAATATTAACAAAAATTGAATTTAAAAATAGATTGATAAAAACAACATTGAATCTATGGAAGAAATTGAAAAGGAAGTTAGCACCAGATGTGTCCCCAATTACAGAAATGGAAGATTTGAGGAATTTTTCATTGAAGTTGGATAGGAAGGTGAGGGATGTGTTTCTGAAAAATGATGTATTCCTGCTAAAAGATTGGATTCAGATATGTAAAAATAAAGAAAAAATAAAGAATTTTTTTAATGAACAATTGAATTTGAACTGGTTTCAAGTCATTTTATTGAATAAATGGAATAATAAATATTTTTTGGAGACCAGCTTAGTAAGAGAAAGGACAGATTTTGAAGAGTTGGAATTTAAATTGAGAAAAGAAGAGGTAGGAATCAAGGGCCTTGTTAGTAAATTGTATAAAATGTTAAATGGTGATGATGGATCACAGGAAACATTAAGAAAAAAATGGGGAAAAAGATTTGAATATTAGAATTTCAGAGAAAAGTTGGAGGTATAAATGGAAAAGAAGAATTATGAGATCTATGTCTGTGAGAGTTATGGAGCATAACTACAAAATGTTGTGAAGGTGGTACCTGACACCGGTTAGGTTAAATCAGATGGATTGTACTAAAACGAAAATGTGCTGGAGATGTAAGACTCACGCGGGGACTTATGAACATATGTGGTGGAGTTGTGATGTGGTTAAAGCTTTTTGGCTTAAAATAGAAAATGAAATATCACAAATAATGGGTAGTAACTTTAAGCTGGAGTCAGGTACCGCCTTATTGATGGAATTTGATAATATGAAAGAACAAAATATAGAACTATTAACAATAATATTGACAACTGCAAGACAAAGTATTGCTAGAAATTGGAAGAATGATTCCACAGTGGATATAGAGGAATGGTATAGAGAAATGTGGCATCTTGCACTTAATGATAAGCTAACATGGGAACTGAAAATAAAAAGAGTTATGACAGATAAAAACAAATTTGGAATCATCTGGAAACCATTTCTGGTTTATACACTGTCTGAAGGTAAAGGTAGCAGACCAGCCCCAAGTCACATGAGTTTTTGGTTATAATATGTGATGCTGGGCAGCTCTGCAACTCCCAAGGTAATGTACATAGCACTGGGGTATTATCGAATGTTTAGATTTGTTTTTCTTTTTGAGATAGTGTATTTTTCACATTTAAATAGTATATGTCTAAACAAGAGGGTTTAAATAAGGTGAAATGAATATACACTATCTGTTATTACAGTATTTTTGAGTATGTGATTATATTTTTAATTTTTACTTGTAATTTGTATTTTTATGTTATCCTTTATTTTGTATTGATGTCTTTTTTCCTTGTGTACTATTTTTTCTTTTTTTAAAAAATAATAAAAATTAAATAAATAAAAAAGAACTGTCTTCATGGCTGATCGCCATGATGATCACCTATATTCGGATTCGCATATGGAAGAAGAAGAAGAATACTCAGTGGTGGGCTCTAAAAAAAATTATTATCACACTGTGGGCATGGTATGGTGGGCGTAGCCAAGGGGACAGCCCTGTGTTGCACCCAAATTAGGACTAGTTTATTTCAAAACTTGGATGGGGGGGGACAGCCAGAATTTCTGCTACCGGATCTGGCGAACTGGTGCAAACCTGCTGATGCCCACTACTGAATACTGATACATGGGAGATTGGCTTCTCGATACATTGGCTTCTCAATCATTTCTTTTTAAACTGAGATTGCAATTGTGTCTTGTGTGATGCATTTCGGTATGTTGTACAGAAGTTGTTGCTCTTGGTTTAAAGTATGAATTCTTGGATTTTTTTTAAAAATAATTCATTATAGCACAGTATAACAGTAAATGAACAAGAATACATGTGCTTGCAGTATTCAATGCTGAAGTACCATAGCACTGTAATTGTAATAGATTGGGGGAAAACTTTTAAAATTAAGTCTTTTATCCTTATGAGGAAAAGCCAACTGACACAATATACACCTACACATATGCTCAAAAAACATTAGTCAAAGTAGAATACAGTGATTCAGGAATCCGTGCAGAATAAATGACCTTTTGTGGATGGTTTAAAATAAGCCACATTTAAAGAAGAAAATGTGCCCTTCAGCTGTTCATCATGAATATTTTGATTTTTGAATTGATTTTGAATCTGGCAAAGCTGATGTAAGTGTAGGACTTTTTACTAATGTAGACACTCCGTATCCTAGCAAAATTGTTGCTGGCCAGTAGCTGAATCAAATATATAATACAGGGAATACAACTTAATAAGTTGGCATGATTTAATGATGTGCGTGATACTGTAACATCACAGAGATTGTTCTCCATTTCTCAGACATTTTCCTTCACACCTTTCACAAAATGCTGTTCAAAAGGTTTTCCTGATAATGCCAAGGAAGGGTTTTGACGCTTGTTGCAAATTCATAGCACATGTTGGCACATGCTGTAAATTTAGTTTATATTGTTGTAATTAGCAGCGACATGGACAGATTGCCTTAATATTCTCCCTCTTCTTGCTTAGAGTAGGTCCTTCACAATCTGAATGCCACAAAATATCAATACTGATGTTTTATGGCAAGTTGCCAGTGAAGCCTCAGGGACGAGAAAGATGGGAGTGATGGCAGTTTTTGCTAGAGCTCAGTTTGTTCGGCCTTATAAGACATTTATGAGGTCAGTTGTATGTCATCACAGACACCAGTGAAGAGAAACACATTTAACCTCTACACACACATACACATGAGTTTCTTACTAGTATGAGTGCATTGTATTCATTTGCCTGTTGTATTGATTCTCTGGATGTATGTTTAAGGGGGAAAAGATGTCTGATGAAGATTGTAGGCAGAGAAACGTCCCAGGAGGGGACAAGCCTGCAGTCATTTACACTGCCATTCCAGAGGAATGCTGGGGGGGGGGGGGAGAGAATCATGATGACATCATTGGGTGGGGAGTGGGTTTAAGATTGTCACTCTGGTTAAAGGCTGATCAATCTGCTTATGAGAGATGTGTCTGTTAGCACATCTGTTGGAGACTACAACTCCCAGACCGCTCTAGGTCCCTATGGACATTGGCCCTGTGTTGGCTTGGAATTTCTGGGAACAATATAGAAACAAAACAAACATAAATTTCCAAATGCACATCAATAGCATCAACAGATTAAAGGCAGAGCCAAGAGATAATCTGGAACAGCATTTCCTAGTTTAACTGGGGATGACAGGGAATGCTGTCCAATACACCAAGAGGGCACAGGGTGGGATAGATTGATCTGGAAGTTCTCATCCAGGGAAGGTCTTCAGCATAGCAATAAATGGTAGGTTAGGAGGTGAGCCTTAAATCTTATGATATTTAAGCCCCAATATCTACTACCACAAAGAAAAAAATATTTTTCTAAATCTCCAAAGGAACCCATATGCTTCAGCCCTGGCAAAATGCAAATATAATACTGATCTTGTCTTCATTTTTGCAGAGAAGTGGAAGATCCATTTTGTCTATTTCCCATGAGGCTTTGCCAGTGAATACTTGTCCCCTTTCTGACTCTTTAGTGCAACTTCCCAATCTAGACAATATGAAATGAAGTACAGGGCTTCTATGCCTTTAATAGTTTTGAGGAAGAGACATACTCAGCAGATACACCTCACCTACACCTGCTAAAATTCCTCCTTTTATACAAATTCTAAAGGCACAGGAGTCCTGTCAACACTTTTATACCTTCTTCTCCTTTAAGTGCTGTATCTGATTCTGAATAGTGTCTATCTTCTGATCAGCCATGAAGATTGTCCTGGGAGCAATATAATGCAATGGCCTTCAATTTGCCTTCTGCATGATCCCCATACCACTGATCCAGTTCCACAAGTTACTTTCTGGTTCTGAGCCCTTTTGGCACACAAATTCCTAATCACCCCCAGGCCAATGTTGATGAAGCTGCTGCCCTCCATCAAGATGGACTCAAGTGGGACTTAATTCACTTGGAGACCATCACCCTTCCTTGTGGACTTTGCCACCCAAGGCTGTTAACTTAGGGGTCCTCCTGGATTTTGGGACTGCTAGTTGTAGATCAGGTGGCAGCCGTGGCCAGGAGGGCTTTCACACAGCTTCGCGTCATCCATCAGTTGTGTTCGCTCCTGGACCGGGACTCCCTGCTCATGGTCACACATGCTCTGGTGACCTCCAGGCTAGATTATTGCAATGCGCTCTGCATGGGGCTGCCCTTGACGACCATTCGGAGGCTACAGCTGGTGCAGAATGCAGCAGCCCGGGTAGTGATGGGGTGTGGGCATTATGCCCATGCTTCGCCACTGCTTCGGGAGCTGCACTGGTTGCCAGTTTGTCTCTGGGTGCAATTCAAGGTGCTGGTTCTGACCTTTAAAGCCCTACATGGTAGTGGGCCAGGATGCCTAAGAGACCGCATCGTCCCAAGAGTGTCTGTCCGTCCAACCAGAGCAGACTGGAGGGGCTCTCTAATTGTTCCATCTGCCAGAAGGGCTCGCCTCTCTGGCACATGAAGGAGGGCCTTTTCTGTGTCCACACCAGCCTTGTGGAACTTCCTGCCAGTAGAGTTGCGGGAGCAGATGGAGCTGCTGCCTTTCAGAAGAGAATTAAAAACCTGGTTGGTGGGGCAGGTGTGGGGCTCAGATGGAAGAGTGGCCCCCGCCTGTTGGCTTATAAAATGAAGCCCCCCATCTTTTTAATGTGGGCAGTTTTAATGTTAGTTTTAATAGGTGGGTGGGTATGTTGGGGTTTTTAATTGTTTTTAATATGTAAGTTTTAATCTTGTTGTGAGCCGCCCTGAGTCGGGTTTGCCTGATTGGGGGGCCTAAAAATTTGAACCATAAATAAAATAAAAATAGTCCTCAGGGTTGTCAGGTTAGTTAAATGCCTCCTGACAATCGGTGTTGAGTTGCTGGCAGTATGGTCTATTCCAGGGGTCAGCAAACTTGGCTCTCCAGGTGTTCTTAGACTTCAGTTACCAGAAGCTCAAGTCAATACACCTGTTGATCAGGGCTTCTGGGAATTGAGGTCCAGGAACATCTGGAGAGCCAGGTTTGCTGATCCCTGATCTATTCTATTACCATAACAGGATAACCTAGCCAGACTTTGATATGTCCACTCTAAACCTAGGACTGAGTTCTCCAAGGCTTGATAACAACCAACCAAATATTGGGACTTCCATGCTGTTTTTTACCCTAGGTTTTTTACCACTTAGTCTTATGAAGAGTTCCAGAGAAACTGATACCTTATGTGTTTTATGCATTCATAATTGATCCCAGTAAGGATGTTGACCATTTGTGGATTTTGATTTTCATTCCCCCCCCCCAGCCCCATGAATCAACCCATTCTTTCACTAGATCAATAAAAAAAAACATGGTGCACTGCTAAAAAAATCATCATCTCATTACATGGCCCTTATAGCCCCTCTCTAGACCAGACGGTGAAGTAGTTTATGATAGGAAGATGAGATCCTTTTAATGTCTGTATGATACCACCCCTTCAAATGTGAGGTAATATTATCATGCTGTCTAAAATGGCTTGAGACTGTATGTAGCAAAAGCAGCTACAAATCACACTTTATATACCATCCCATAGCACTTAAAGCACTCTCTGAACAGGTCACAATGTAATTAGCACTGCAGCCACAATGTTGTGAGTTCGATCCTAAGAGGGATCAAGATTGACTCAGCCTTCCATCTTTCTGAGGTTGGTAAAATTAGTACCCAGCTTGTTGGGGGCAAATGCTAATTAACTTGTGAACTGCCCACAGAGTGCACTAAGGGCTATGGAATGTTATTTAAGAGTAATTATTATTGCTATGCTACTCAAGTTTTTTTCTGTTTAACTAGCAACAACACCTCCTGCAGGATCCTGATTCTTCAGCCAAGTTCCTTAAAGAGTCTTTTAATTTAAGTTGTAGGAGACTGAACACAAGGCCTTCTGCATGTAAAATGGCTGGAATCTAATATTTAAAAAATACGTTGGTAAAACTCCATGAGTACAAAATTCAGTTGTGAATTGCCTCTGGTTGTGAATTCAGTGCAGGCATTTGCTGTCATGCATCAAATCATGCAGCTGGTCTGCAACAGCAAATGCCTTTACCTGCAACTTTAGCTTGATACAATTTGCAAACAAATTTACCCTGACAGAGTTACACCCATCAGCAGATGTAACAAACAGAATTTTTGGTTGGCATGATCTATAAGCGGATGCAGCTTCTAGCAATCAATGATTTGTTCATTGCTTCTACTGATATTGTGGTCAGAAGAATAATGAGGGACAGATACAACCAGCAAATAGTCATAGCTGATAGTAGGACTCAGTTGGAAAGCAACTTTAAAGAAGTAATTAGCTACAGTTATAATCCATGCTGGGAGAAGTTGCCAACTGGCACAGCCGTCCTCATGATGCCTAACCTCAGACCTGCACAACTGCTGTACTGGCTAAGATCAGCTGTCAGAAGTTTTTTTTTTTAAGGGGTGGAAAATGGAAAGAGAAGCTAAATTACACTAGCTCCAAACCCTTCTCTACTCAGACTCACAGCCATTATGTTGGCACAAAGTTAGACCAGGGTCAGGTTAGACTTAATTAACTTCTGTGAAATGATTTTAAGTTTTGTGAAAACCCCAAGTGGTTTCTCATCAACTCAGTCATGGTCAGGTAGGATTGAGCCCACTGCCTTTCCTCTGCAGGTAAAACCACTCTCTCATTATGGATTGTTGTAATGTGGCACCCTGCTGTGCTGGAATAAAGACACCTGGAGCCTGGGAAATTGTGGTCCAGCCTCAAATTGAGGAGGGCAAAGATATTTTATTGCCCTGCCTATGGGCGGAGCGACTCTGAGGTGGTTGACGCCCCTAGGTTACAGATTGGCCCTCTTTGCTAAGCATATTCTACATCATATTTACACTATAGGAAAAGGTCTACTCTAATCTAAAGTAACATCTGTTTCCCTGGCTCTAACTGACCTTAACTCAGGGAAGCATCTTGTGGTTATTGTCTACCTTAACTCAGGGAAGCATCTTGTGGCCATTGTTTACGCAAAGACCCGGATGTTGCCAAGTCAGTCAGGGAGCAGCTACAGGGAATGTGTATTCCAATTTTATCTATCTCTCCAGAAAGACCCATGCTTCCACGTTCAGAAGTCTTGCCCTGACTGATCGCTTCGGCTGTGGCCGGTGAATGAACCTCTCGGGAGGGGAATGACTAATATTAAATAATTCCCACCTATGCTGGCAATCCACAACGGATCCTGGCCAATAATAATATTTCCTGTTACATAGTAACAAAAAGCATTTCTATATGCTAAGATGTTCTGCTGCTATGCAGGTAGTACCCAAACTGACCCGAATAAATGCATTTTTACCACTGAATAGGCAAAGAGATATTCTATTCATTTAATTAGACCCTCAGACATTTTTCTAAGTCCTGCTTTCACTTCAAGGAGACTGTTTTCCAGAGGAGAATTTTCTCCTGATAATTATGTTTTTCTTTATGGGCAGCAAGTTCTCTTTTCCTTTAAGAAGGAAATATAGGTGTTAATTCAGATTCCCGCTTTATGAATTTTCAGGGACTTCCCTTTGAAGTAAGAACTTATTTGTTGCCCTATTTACGATGCCAAATCTGATTTTGTTACCCTCAGTTTATGCAACAATGTCTTTTTCTGTAGTGGAAAGCACAAACTGAGCTGAAAATTAAATTGCAATGTCAGTTGAGAATGATTTTTGACATACAAGTTTCTCTTGTTTCTTGAGGTCTATTCTTTTTCCATTCATAAGGTAAGCATAAAAATTTGCTGCATTTAAAAACTCCTTTGTGCTGGCCTCAAGGTGTGTGCTGTAGATTGCAGACCCTGCATCTTTTTCTTTTTTTATCCCCAGCATTGCAAATTTCCAGGGGGGGGGCACTTTATTGTCTTTAACACATAAGCAAGGCTGAGCTAAAAAGGAGAGAACAGAGTATGTGTTTAACTATTGCGATGCCTGGATTTTTATCAGAGACCAAGATCCAGTCTGAAGCAAATGACTCCCACAATAACCATAGATAGAAGTGATTTGTCCAGGGACTTTAAAGGGTAACTTTCAAGAAGCTTGCAGAAGGAGATAATCTAGGGCAAGGGTTCCCAGCCTAAGGCCCATGGCCTGGATCCGACCTGCGGCACCATTTCATGTGGCACTCCCACCCCAAGGGCATTTGAAAAACAAAATGGCCACTCCTTTGAAGCTATTGGGACATAATGGCCACCCCCGTTGTGCAAGCAGGGCAAAATGGCTGTCAGGCCCTTGAACTGAGAGAGTATTACCCAGCCCCGGCTTGAAAAGGTTGGCAACACCCCCCCACACACCACCCCGATCTAGGATTTTTCTTAGACCACCATAACTCTACCAGTAAATGGGACTTCTGCTTGTGTAAGACTTCTGCTTGCTGCCCCACTGCTACCAGTCTCCACTTCACTGGTGTCAAACAGGATTCTGGCCAAACACATTGCTGTGATTGCCAAATAACTTTCCATTTTGACAGAGCTCCATGCCAGACGTCTTGAATTAGCTCTTTGGGATTGTATCACAGGCTTCTTGCAGATGGGTTGCATCTGTGACACCTTCATAAATAGACATACAGTACATGATCAAAATAACAGAAAGGATAAGAAGTGATTTTTTTAAAAAAAATTCATTTTTGAGCTAAACATTTTCATTTGACATAACAAGGTGGTCTCTTAATTTGGAACCTGACTTTGTCATGGAGTAGACTCACACTGAAATCAATAGGACTGAAGTTAAACCAAATGTAAGTTAGTCATGGCCCATTGAATTTAATGGGTCTGGGCCAATTCAGATGATATCAATCCTGTGACTAAATCAGGGATGGAGAACCACTTACCTACTGGCATGTTGCTTCTGAGTCATGGTGAATTAACAATTTAATTACCTTAGAAAGATCCTATCATTAATAGCTCAGATCAGGTCTTGCAAATTAAAGGTCATGGCTACTTTCAGAATGCCAGTCCATGTTACAATTTGTCCTCCTCTTTTCTATTGTCTTCAGCTTTTCCTAGCATTATTGTCTTCTCCTGATATACCCTCCAAATGTTGGACATCAAATTCCATCACTTTGGCCTTTGGCCAAAGCTTTGGCCTTTGGCCAAAGTGACTGGGGAGAATATGGGCTGGAGGCCAGCAACATCTGGAGATCAACAGGCTCCCAACCTTGGTTTTAGCAGAGAAAGAGCACAACTTCTGAAGTAATCTCTACTAAGTTATAGTTTTAGGTCAACAAGCAGCACGTCCAGTATAGGAAATCACTCAATTTTCAGTCCTCCAGCCTAGCTGACACTGAAGGATTGTTTTCAACATTAAAAAAAAAATCTATGCTGCTCTCTCTTCTGAATAGAAAAGTGAGACATAGCAGAGATCAAAATATTTAACAGAGAAAAATTCCTCCAAGTACAGCTTGTATGGTAGATATTGCTGGGGGGAAAGCTGTGAGGTACTGTGTTCAAATCTCAACTATGCTATGAATTCATGAGGGGATACCCTATGGCAGTGGTGCTGAACCTTGGCACTCCAGGTGTTCTTGAACTTCAATTCCGAGAAGCCCTGATCAACAGGACTTGGGCTTCTGGTAATTGACGTCCAAGAACACCTGGAGTGCCAAGGTTAACCATCACTGCCACCACTGCCCTATGGTTACCTTACAGATTTGTTTTAAAAACTGTAACAAAATGATACTTGTGAATACTTCAAAGTGCTATTGTAGATTTGTTCTCTATAGTACCTGCAAAGTCTAAAATCCTACGATTCCATAGTTCTGGGATACTGGGATTCTTGAAAAAAATGATGTACCTGTATAAGAATACTCTTAGATCTGACGGACCACCCACAAAGTGACAGGTAATATGCACAATGCTATAGCTTTTGATGAGTGAGCTGAGGCTTGGCTTTTTTTAAATTCTGCCACTGTAATAGGCAAAAGTTAAATGTGTAAGCTTGCCTATCTCTTAGTTGGTGTTGTTTAGGAAACATGTCTATGTGTTTGCAATCACTCTTCTTCCCCTCTTTTTGGTTTTGCTTGCTTTCAAGCATGTTATCAAAGGGAATGGAAATCAAAATCATGCATCCACTCTCTGTCAGCACATTGGGAGCCTTAAGCTATTTTTACATGCCAATTTCCCATTTCAATTAGAGCGGATTTTCCAATGGTGTGAAATATTATCTCATTTCCAGGGCATGGAACCAAGCTTATAGAGAGAGTGTGCCGGTGAGGGGAAAGGATGTGGCTTGACTTTCCTGCAGTGTGCCATCTCTATTAGACTTTGTAAACTGCAGCAGTTTGAAATCTTTAACCAGCCATTACTAATAAGCATATGTTAATTGTACCAGAGATCATAAGCAGGTCAATTAGGAGGCAAAGACTGGAACGGAATGAAATGTTCTGCTGGAGGGAGAATTCGGGGCAGGTGTCGGCCAGCATGCATATGGTGCTGGCAGGGGCTCAGAGCAACTTGGGCAGGAGAGCTCATTTAACGTTTTGATTTGCTGAATTTGCATTTCAGATTTTCATTCCTAATAGACAATATAGGCATCCCTTTGTTAATGAGGACTCTGATTACATGTACCATTATAATTGGGAATAAATGAGCAAACCTTGTTTGGGAGATTAAATCCCAAATAAATTGGATTAAAGACAATGCTTCAAGGATTCTCCTCTTCCCTCTGTTTCTCTTTTTGGAAGCCAAGTGTGACTGCATGTGTGTGTGTGTGTGCTTGTGCGTTCGGATATTGCATATGGCCTTTAATTTGATTCATCTGTTTAGAGAGTTGTTTGCAACATTTTCAAAGTCACGGTTCAAAGGTGGTAACTTTCTGTATTTAGCTAAATGACACTGCAAAGGTGACCCTGTGGTTGTTAGACAATAATATTTGTTTGCTAGGGAAGAAAGGTTAACATATCTTTATATATAAAATTGTTTTTTTAATATAGAAAAACTCTAATGACTGTAATCATATGCTGTATTTTAATGCAAGCTTTAGAAATATGAATTAAGGTCATTTGATCCAAAATGTTTGGAATCCAGTTTCTCATTTATATCAATTCTGGGTACCTTGATAGGTCCAGCTTTACACCAAAGTTCACATTAATGCTCTGAATAGTTTTCAATGATTAGAGTTTCCAGAAATAATTTGAAAAGTGGGATTTGGTCCTTTTGTGGCAAAATGAGGTCCTTATATTATATGTTACAACTATATGGGTAGCTGGGCCATTAGAATACCATTTGTATTGGACTTTGGCCGAGGTCAGAGCTGTATAAGGCAAGGCTGAGGTTGGTAAAGTCAGTAAGTAGGTTGAGTCCTCCTTTCTTTCTATTGATATGCAAATAGGAAAAGCACCCTTACATATGGGTTCTTTCTTTCAATATACAGTACCTTGCTTTTAGAAATAGATACAAATCCGAAGGGAGTTCAACTATATCTAGAAATCATTCAGCAGCTGCAACTTGCATCCGAGAATGCATTTTCCCCCTGAAGCAGGAAAAATGCCATCGCCGTGAATTTGTTTAAGGTGGACCCCAGCTTGCCATGAAGTGACCCACACACTATGATCATGGAATCTGTGGCACATATGAAATGAGACATGCAGGATTTAACACCAGGACTGCAATGGACTGCCATAGCCTTGAGAATGCTATCAAGGTGAGCCTTCACAGCCATTCCATCTGGCATGGCCTTTTCTGCTTCCATGACCATTGAGAATCAGAGTTCCTCCTCCATACATTTTGCCATTGGGCTCAATATGATGGTTTCCAGGGGCATTTCCTCCACTGAGAGGACCAGAAATCATACTGTACTTACCATATATCATTCAAAAGCCTGCTGGGATAGGTGCAAAATTACAGTCCATTTAATCCACCAATGATGCTCAAGGATATTCAAATTCAGATTTTGTCAGGATCTCTATAAATTTGCCTAAATCTAATTCAAGATTTTACAGTTTCCCCTTGTGACATTAGAGCAATTAAACCAATGGAATCCAGAGGAACTCCAGAGTAAATATACTATTGTCAAGCAGATTTGGAGGAAGCTGAGAAAATATTTTATGGGATTGCCAAAATGCACCTGACTGCTATGTTTGCAGGTCCTTAATTAGTATAATGTCATCACAAGTTCTCAGTAGATTATCAATTTTGAGCTGCTTGACTGTATTTTTTCCATGTTTGAAAGTCACCAGTCTTTCAGTGATGACTACTACCAGTCTTGTAGTATATTGCAAGAACACCAGGTCTTTTCCAACCCCTCTTAATCCATTTACGTGATAGGGCACAATCCACTGGGAACTGGGAACAAAATAGGAATATATCAAGAGAACACTGTTTAACAAAGTTTCCCATCAGAGTAAGTCCATAATCACACTATTTGCCAATTTCCTACTACACACAGGTCTGTGCTGGTATATCGGGCAATTGGGCTTTGTCCCACCCCACCCTTGCTTCTGGCACCCTGGGGCAGCAATAGCAATGTATGGGATTTCCCCCCCCCTCCACAATAGGTGCCCCCACCACTCCCTGTCCAGCACCTTCCCATGGTGCCCTGCACACCCCTGGATTCACATACTACTGTAATCATTCTATTAGTCCAGTTCCTTGTCTTTCAAAGAATACAAAAGGCTGAGATAACAACATAGAGCACAAGACTAATTCCAAAATCCATACTGATGGCAATAAGAACCAGACCCATCATTACGGTGAATGAAATGGTTGCATCAAGAATTGGGAGATCAGGAATTACACCACTGTCCTGGAGGGTCTGACCACTGCTATTCAGAGTTGATATATAACCAAGGATTCCCAGTGTTGTGTAGTGCATACCTGTCAAGTTTTGGATTTGGAAATAAGGGAAATTTCCCAGCAAATAAGGGATACTTGACAGCTATGCTTATCCTGTGCTGCCCTCCAATGGTGGCAATAGGGCATTGCAGTCTAATTAATAAGGGATGACGGCAGGAAAGAGGGTAAAATAAGGGGTTTTCCCGGCCAATAAGGGATACTTGACAGCTATGGTGTAGTGGATAGTAACAGACTGTGACTGAGAAGGCCTAAGCTTGAACTCAGCCATGAAAACTCACTGTGGGTGTGGAATTGGTAAAACCACTCCTTAAATATCTCATTTATCTCGAAAGCATGTTTAGGAATCATTATAAGTTGGTTCTGACTGGAAGGCATGTATGTCAATGAGACAGGAGGGAATACAACAGTGTAACACTAGGAGGAGAAGGAGGAGCATCTTACTAACAAGTAGAAAGGTGGGAGTTGCATTACACCTCCTCTTTTTACCTCAAAAGGTAAGAAGACTTGAGACATCTCTGGTAGTAATATGTTTATTGTGTTCTTACGTGCTGTCAAGTCACTCCCACAAACTTCTCAGTAAAAAGCCAGCAAGATATGTGGCTTCTTGTTCTGTTGGGTGGGTAGGTGGGAGCTATGCCCTTTTCTACCAAGGTATGTGAGATGTTCAAGGAGGGGTTTACCATTTCCAACTCCTCTGAGTTTCCATGGGCAAACACAGTTTTGAACCCTTGTCTCCTGGGTCCTAGTCTCACACCCACCCTGTCTATTGCATTACATTGGCTCTCAATATCTTGATCAGGACACTTACAAGGATGCAAATATATGAGCAAGCTTTTGCAATCTCTGAGATGTTACCAAGAAAACAAAACGAAACAGGCAGGCATAAGGGCATGGAAGAGAAGATATGATCTTAAATTCATCTAGTCTTTATGTAGTCTCAAGATGTATTGAGGAAGATGGGTCTTTCAACTGAATTTTATTATGATGGTCTTAGATTTCACCCAGGGTAGCTCTTAGGCTTGCTGATAGCCTAGAAAACATAAAAGTTTGATTTTCTGTTTTGAAAATACAAAATCATATGGTAAATTCAGAATGCTCTCCATCTTCTGCTAAGCTCTCTGGTTCCTTTTTTGGTGAACAAAGGAGAGAACCACTAAGGCAGTCTTTGTAATGACAAATCTGGAGATAATTTGATATAATTTGTTCCAGTGATTCCAGGTTATTTGTTCAGATGGTCCCTGAGAGCCCAACTTCATATTATTATGAATGCGTGATTGTCACTAACACCTTCTGCTCCATCACAGTTAATATTTAGTTATACAGTGGTACCTCGCTTAAAGAGCATAATGCGTTCCACAGGCTTGCTCTTTAAGCGAAACACCATTGCAAGTGACCAATTGTGACTTCTGGTGGTGGTGGGGAGATTTTGAACTCTGATTTAGTTGTTAAGTGAGTTTTTGGTTGGTTTTAGTTGTTAAGTGAGGCGACCATTCAGAGAAAAATCTGCTCTTTAAGCAAATTAGTCTCTAAGCAAGGTGCTCTTTATGCGAGGTTTCACTGTATATAATGTGGGACATGAAATCACAAAGCAGTGTTTCTTTGTTTCCATTCCATTTAATTGGACACCCTTTGTAGAGGGCAAGAAAACACTAAGTGCAGTGATGTCAGGAGATATGCCGCAGCAGTGAAGTTATTGATTTATTGAGGTTTTCAAAAACATTGCTATTTCCCAAAGGTCTAGAACAGTTTACAATCTGAAAACAAAATCCAAAAGCAAAGTGACCATGTTTGATATTGAAATAAGAAAGCAGAATTGCAAAACCTGCAGGAAGCATCCAACGTTTATTTTTGAATTCCTGGGATGCCAAGGGCATTATCACTTCTATTCCTTTGACCCTGCTCTGACCTCCCCACACATCAGTTTCCTCTAATATATGTAAGTTGTATGTCAAACTTCAACCACCTAAAAGTTGTTGGACTGCATTTCCCAGCATTCTTCATCATTGGCCCTGTTGGCTAGGATAGATAAGAGGTGAAGTATGACAGGATCTGGGGTGTTACGCTTTGCGCCCCACCCACCCCATCCTTACACCCACTCATTCCTCTATTGTTACCTCTTTACTCCCTCATTCTTATTAAGTATCATTCATTCGGATCACTTAACTCTGATCACAGATACTGTCTGTCCCCCAGCTTGCTGAAATCCCTCTGTCAGTGCACTGTGATTCTGTAGTAGCTTATCATTCCCTCAAGCATTTTATCTAACCATCTGTTATGGAAAATCCAGTCCATAATCCTCTCAGCTCCGGAGTAACCATAACCCAAACACAGTTGAATGCACCCAAACCTTCTCCTAATGACTGATGCCCTTATGGCTCACTGGAAGGCGTGTTTAGTTGGAACGCTTCAGTTACATTTTATGAAATAATCAAAACTGATAAAGGAAAAGCTATAAAAAGAGAGCTTGATTTCCTGTTCATACAAAACAATGTTTGTTGGTTTTCATTCTATACAAGGTTTTGGCAATTGCTGACTTGGTAAATTTCCTAGAAACATCTCACTTTGTGGCTGTGCACATTATTTTTTGTGCCCTGCTCCTAATTAGTATACATCAAACATGTTTCTTGTCATGGTAGTGTAAGTAATATCAGGAAGCTCAAACAGTCAATTTAAGATGAAAAATGCTGTCAGGGAGGAGGAAAAGCCATAGTATCTCGGCTCACTTC
Organism: Bradypodion pumilum; assembly: GCA_035047305.1. NCBI lineage: Eukaryota > Metazoa > Chordata > Lepidosauria > Squamata > Chamaeleonidae > Bradypodion > Bradypodion pumilum. Next base: position 190,377,176 of record JAWDJD010000003.1, read on the forward strand.
CAACTAGATGGGAGGGACAGTAGGAGAAGTGAGGAAAAGGGAAATCCTGGCAGATACTTTCCCTTGCTTTCAAATTTGCAGCATGATTAGTTTTAAGAAGAGGCTTATCAATTACATGTCTTAGGTCCAGTTTCAAGATGCCATGATGAAGCAATTACAGCAAGACTTTGGAAAAGTTACTTTTTTGGACTAACATTCTCAGAATCCCCTCCAACAATAAGGTAAATGACCATCCTGGCAGGAGAACTCTAGGAGCTGAAGTTCAGAAGAAGAAGAAGAGCTTATCCAAGCTCTAGTAGACATGTACCACTCCATACCAAGGGGTATGGGCTTATGTCTCAGAATACCATGTGTGTTCTCAGTTATCATGTGTAATCTTGCATGGGAATAAGTCTGATTGCACATAACTCTCCTACAGGACAAGATATGCAACAGCACATAAGTATATATATGAAATAATATTCATTTGTACACATATGTTTCATCCTATGATGATCTGGCCACTACAAAATGGTGTAGATCAGTGGTGGTGAACCTATGGCACACATGCCAGAAGTGGCACTTGGAGCTCTTTCTGTGGGCACCCGTGCAGTCACCCCAGCACAGAGTTCGCCCTGCCCCTCTGCCCAGCAGCCCAATGGGAGCACTTCCTCTCCTGTTGCTGTATTGGCACATTGCGATAAATAAGTAGGTTTGGGGTTGCAGTTTGGGCACTTGGTCTCTAAAAGATTTGCCATCACTGGTGTTGATCGTTATTGTCATCATTGTTACCTGCTACTCGTATCCCAGTATACATTTTTTCTTGTAAATCAGGAAACATGCCATTGGCGTGAATTTGTTTAAGGTGTATCCCAGCTTGCCATGAAGTGACCCATATTTTTGTTGTTGTTCAGTTGCACAGTCAAATCTGACCCTTTGCGACCCCATGGACCATTGCCCGCCAGGCACCTTTGTCTTAAATGTACTAGGTGAAGTTTGTACTATTTCAATTTTAGCCTAGTTCAGCCATCCTACCAGCAACCTGGGATTTCTTTATCCATTTTACCATTCTAATGTTGGCATGCATGACACCAGAGGCAGATTGGAGAGTGCAGCATCAATTTGTCCCCTTTTACACATGGACAGTGTGAGAAGAATATTTAACAAGGAAGGAAGGACAATCCTGCCCATGGCCCTTGCCAACATGTTTTCAAAAGAAAAGGAAATTTTAGAATAAGAAAGAGTACTCAGATGAAGTACCTGGTGCAGTGGACAGACCAGGCCTGGGTTCAAATCCCTGTTCAGCTACTGGGGAGTAAAAGAGGCAAAAATACTCTTTAAATATATCATTTACCTTGAAAGCCCTGTTAGGGTAATTTCCAACTTGATGGCACATAACAGATGAAGTCAGACTTTGGGATAAATGTCACTAAATATAGTGCACATGACTTGAAAGACTTCTCATAAACTGAATATTAGTGTGTTGTTTATTGGTGTTTCCTTTTTCATCACAGAGATATATATTTGGCCTGCCAATAATATTATTCAAGCTGCACTAGAGACTTACAAGATGGTCCCTTCTGAGAGTCAAGTACATTGGTCTGTGATGTGGGTTGCAATGTTACTTTCTTAAGGTTGGTACATTTGTAAATGTACACAAAGGGATTGCATTGCAATGTAGGTAAGGTAAGGTAAAGGTTTCCCTTGCTCGAAAGCCAGTCGTATCGTCTCTAGCCTTCAGTGCTCACCTCTGTTTCATGACCGAAAAGCCAGTGCTGTCTGCCTCCGCAGACGTTTCCGTGGTCATGTGGCAGGCATGACTAGACACCTGAGTGCACAGAACGCTGTTACCTTCCCACCGAAGTGGTCCCTATTTATCTACTTGAAATTTCTTGCTTTCGAACTGCTAGGTTGGCAGAAGCTGGGACAAAGGCGGGAGCTCATTCTGTCCAGTAGTACTCGGAAATCGAATTGCTGACCTTCCGCCTCTCAGTCAGTGTTTTAGCCACTTGAGCCACTGCATTGCAATGTAACATCAAGTAAATGGTTCTCTGACTGACACATTTGTTTCTCCCTTTTGCACTCTGTTCTTTGATATTCATTTCCTTATTTCCCTATTTCCAAAACCATGATGTCAAAGGGGGTTCCTTTCCTTTGTTTTGGAGGGCCAGTACACGGTTGTTTCAGATATTTCTGGAAACTATTATTTGAATTTGATAAATGAGCTGGAATTTACAAGGAAGTGAGGTCTCCAAGGGTCTTCTGTGCTAGTTTATCATATTTATATTTTCTCTTTCCTCAAATGAGCTCAGTGACATATATTGGATCAATTCACCACACACACTCTTCTCACAAGAGAAGCAGCAGGTCAGGTAGACTCAGTAACTGGCCAAAGGACACATGGTGAGTTCTACTGCAGAGTGAGGACTTGGACTTAGATCTCTCAAGGCACAGTCCAATATTCTAAGCCACTACATCACACTTATGCAAAGAGCTCCTTGTGTCTTCTGTGTCAAATGAGGGGACAACTAGATTCTATTCCACCAAATTTTCAAAAGGTATGGCCCTACCTTGAATACAGCCATTCAATTTCCTTGCTTCCATTAAGATGGTAATGGAATTAAAGTCTTCTCCAATAAACTCTATCTAAACACAAACAGGCCCTCATATCTATCTGCACAGAATCTTAAATAGGCATTTGTCTTGAGGAAAGACCTTGAGGGTGTATATTTACAGTGAAAAGCTGAGGCATATGTTTTAATGCATCATGATCCCCTTTCATCTCAATGTCATTTCCTTCCAGAATAAAATAAATTATCTTATTCCAAACACCTGCATGTGGGTACTGACAAACATTAGCATCATAGGATTTTCTCACAGTAGTCCCCGGAAATATATACCACCATTTTCAAGGGAACTTTATGTGTATGTATGTGAGTGTACAAACAAATGATTCAAAGATCAGTTAATTAACCACTCTTGTAAACGCTCTTCTAAAAACATGCAACAAACTAACTTTGGGCCCCAGAAATCTTGCAAATTTTTTGGGTAGTAATTTATTTGGATGGTTCTGCCAAGCACTAATTTTTCTCTTTAAAACCAGCATACACCATATGTTTCCTTCTAGCTTTCCTTTAGGCCTTGTCAATTTCTCTGCAGACTGAACACACACTGGTGTGGATTAAACAGCAGGGCTGTATCAAAATCTCTCTCTGAATATTCAGATAATTTGCTTTTTCAATAATCAAAAAATTGCCAAACATTTATAGAATATTCAGTATTTGTATCTGATGTCTAGTTACATCTGATTTCAAGAATTCATGTGAAGGACAACAAATCACAAAACAGAGTGACTTTCACATCCCTAATTGTTTAATGTACTTTCCTTTAGTTTCCTTAGGTCATATAGGTTTGGAAAGCTTTTCTGGTCCACTGCAGAAACCAGCAAATGAACAGAGGTCTGCCTTCAGGATGAGGATTATAACAAATTAGTATCACTCTGCTGATACAGTACAATCCTCTTTAACTGAGGCAAGGCAAAGACTGCTGATGATGACTGGGGAACTCTTTGGAACTATGTAGGAGGCAGGCACAGGACAGATGTTAGGAGGAAGTAAATAACTGAAGCTTATCTCCCTTTTAATTCAGCTGGTAGGAAACCGCCCATGGATCAAAGAGCAATCCATCACCTATGTACAACACTAATTATGCTGAGTTTAGGTCCAGCTGAAATCAAGGAGAGATGTTAATCATTATGAAGTCCACAGAAATGGGAACAGAGGTCAACTATGGACCAATGCAATTATGGTTTCACAGACTAAGAGAACAACTGCAGCCTTTTCCTTTTCTTCCTCTAAAGCAGTGGCTCCCAACATGGGACACACGCCCCACAAGGGGATTTCAATTCCCAGAAGTCTAAGTTAGTACATTGGCTGATCAGTGCTTTGGAGAATTGACTTAGGCTTCTGGGAATTTAAGTCCAAAAACCAAAGGATGAGAAACACTGCTCTAGTGTAAGTGCAGGAGTGAGGCCTGAAAAGAGACCCTAGCTGTAAACCTACTTCCTGCTATGGTCCCTGTCTGGATCAGGTTCACTGAGATAGTTCGCCAAGATGTCCTTTACCCTACAAAACAAATATGTCTTGGTACTGCAGTGGCTCAAGTCACTAAGACGCTGACTGGGAAGCGGAAGGTCAGTTTAGTGTATGAAACTAAGACACAGGACACAGCCTCGGGCTGGGTTAACTCAGGTTTATTGCATCGTGGACAGAGGGAACATGAGGTAATGGCGGATCAATAGCTCTTTATATACAGTATGAATACATTTGAACGTGGTGCCATGGTAGCCCATTGGCTACTGTCTGCGTGACGTCATTGTGGGTCACGCCCTTCTTGTCCAGGTGTAGGTGGTGGCGGGAAAGCTTCCCGCGCTGTTGCCTTTGATGAGTTCGGACCAAGAGAGCTTGGACGCTCGCTGCTGCCAGCTGGTGGTCATTAGCTCGCGTCCTATTACAGGGTTTATATGATACAGCTGAAGGTTACATTGTTGCTATAGGCAAGGTTACATTGGCTCAGATACATTGTAATCCATGTGGAAGGTGAAACCATTAGAACACAACATCCCTCCCCCCTAGGACGAGACAATGTCTCGAGCCCACACTTCAACACACTCCCCCCCCTTAGGAGACAAAGTCTCTCAGCCAAGATGGTTTATTTCGAACACGCTGGGGTCTCGATGCGGGTTGCCTTTCCCCGGGTTTGCTACCTTCTCTTTGTCCCCTGGTTTCCTGCCCTGTAATTGGAGAGGGAGACTTGTTAGTGACTAGCCGCGGCTCCGCGGCGTTGTTGGGAGGTGTGCTCTTTCTCGGGGAAGAACCGGGGGCACTGGGGGCTAACGAAAAACCCCTCTTCTCGCTTGGAAGGGTGGGGGAACACTCCTGAAAACCCCCCCGGCTCGCAAAACCAAAATCAAAATCAAAATTACATTCGGGGGACGCGGCGGCGGCCGCACATTCCTTTTCCCTCCCCCCGGGCTCTGATAGAACTGGGGTATCAAAAGGATATGAGTCGGGACCACCGCTTTCCCCCCCGGTTTCGGACTGCTGTCCCTCAATGCCTCCCCCTTGGGCTAAACGGGTGGGGGAGAACCCTATCGCTGAATCCTGTTGCTGAGCCCCACTGACCGGCCCTTCACTCACTCGGCGCCTCAGTTGGTCAGCGTGTCTCCTCCAGAGGAGGCCGGTGCCCGTTTCCACCCGATATGACACTGGCCCCGTCTGCTCAATTACTGTTCCCGGCACCCAGGCTGGCCCTGCGCTTGCATAGTTCCTGCAGTAAACAAGGTCGCCGGCGGCGAACCCTTTCGAGACTGCCAATCCTATGTTTTTCCCTTTGTCCTCGACTCTCGTCGGGTCCAGCCTGGACAGAAGCGTGGTCAGTTTTCGCCGCATCAAGAGTTCTGCCGGCGAGTAACCTGACGCTAAGGGGGTCACCCTATACGCTAATAAGAACTGACACACTTGGTGGTTTAGGTCCCCCGGGCCCATGCGCCGAAGCGCATCCTTTGTTGTCCTCACCAACCGTTCCACTTGGCCATTCGTGGCCGGGTGAAACGGCGCGGATGTAACATGCCGAATGGCGTTTGCTTCCATGAATGCCCCGAACTCCGAGGAGGTGAAGCAACTCGCGTTATCGCTGACTAAAGTGTCGGGTAAACCGAACGTGGAGAAGACTCTCCGTAGCTGGCTAATTGTCGTGGCGGAGGACGTGCTCTTTACTGGGATAACCTCCAGCCACTTGGAAAACGCATCCACCACCAGGAGAAACATGGTCCCTCGAAATGGGCCAGCGAAATCTACATGCACTCTGGACCACGGCCCCCTCGCTGCGTCCCATTCCCTATGCGGAAGGCGGGCCGCCTCTGGTCGGGATCCCTGGCATGCCTCACAAGTGCCGACCATGTGCTCAATGTCCGCGTCCAGCTGAGGCCACCAAAAGTAACTGCGGGCCAGCGCTTTCGAACGCACGATGCCCGGGTGGCTGACGTGCAGCAGTTTGAGCACCCTCGGCCGCATGGATGTAGGGACCACCACCCGTTGGCCCCACAGCAGGCACCCCCTTTCTAGGGACAACTCTAGCTTTTTCCGAAAGAATGGGTCGAATTCCGTGCTCGGGGATGATGCCGGCCACCCCTTTTGTACCCATGAGCTGACTTTCTCGAGCGTTCTGTCCTTGCCTGTCGCCCTAGCAATATCCGCTGGTACAATTGGGGGTGCATCTAAAACCTCAATTAGTAACACCTGGCGGTCTCTTCCTACTCTAGCCTTCTGGTCGTCCGACAAGGGCAAAGGGGATCTCGAAAGTGCATCAGCATGGCTGATCTCTTTTCCGGGCCGGTACACCAACTCGTGTTGGTAAGCGTTGAGAAAAATGGCCCATCGCAACATTCTCGGTGATAGGATCTGCGGGGTGGGCTTGCTTGCCGTGAAAATCCCTAACAGTGGCTTGTGATCCGTCACGATTTTGAACGGGCGGCCATACAAAAAATCGTGAAACTTTTTGGTCCCCGCTACAATTGCCAATGCCTCCCTGTCGGTTTGTGCGTAATTTCGCTCTGCCTGGGACAGGGACCTTGAATAAAATGCAACCGGGGCTTCCCTTCCGTCATCCAACACGTGGCAAAGTACCGCCCCCACCCCCACCGGTGACGCATCACAGACTAGGACCACCGGCCGTTTGGGGTCGAAATGCGTTAGAATTGCGTCAGAGGTCAAGAGTTGCTTTAATTCTTTGAACGCCCTCTCGTGCTCGTCACCCCACACCCAAGTCTCCTCTTTTTTAAGCAACCGATGAAGCGGTTCGGCCACGGACGCCTTCCGCGGAAGGAATGTATGGTAAAAATTGAGGAGCCCCAGGAATGACTGTAGCTCGGTTTTGGATGTGGGGCGAGGGGCCTTTTTGATGGCTACTACTTTGGATTTGGATGGCTTGATACCCTCGGGTGTGATCCTGAACCCTAAGAACTCGACCTCGGTCTCGAAAAAAACACATTTGTCCTTCCTCAGTCTCAGCCCCGCTTTCTCGAACGCAGTTAGTACTTTGTCCAATCTCCGTGCCAGTTCGGCCTCACTCCCCCCTGTTATTAATACGTCATCAAAATAAGGTAACACCCCCTCCAGCCCCTTCAGGAGGCGTTCCACAAGCGACTGAAAAAGGCCGGGTGCCGAGTTCACGCCGAACTGTAACCGCGACACTTGGAACGCTCCTTTATGTGTGACTATCGTTTGTGCCGCGGCCGTGGCGGGTGTTACGGGAAGCTGCTGATAGGCTTGTGCCAGGTCGAGCTTAGCGAAACACTTTCCCCCATTTAGCCTAGCCAAAAGGTGGCTGACCACCGGCACCGGATAAGCATTAGGGCGGATCGCCTTGTTAATCGTACACTTATAATCAGCGCAAATGCGCACCTCCCCGTTAGCCTTCAGAGCTGTTACAATTGGAGTTTCCCACTCCGCGGAATCAACAGGAATAAGAATCCCCTGGCCCACCAATTTGTCCAGTTCCGCCTCTATTTTGTCCTTTAGTGCGAAAGGCACTCTGCGCGGTTTGAGTCTTATCGGGCGGACCTCCGGATCTAGGTCGAAGGCTACAGGGGGTCCCTTGAATTTTCCGAGTCCTTTTTCAAAAACGGCGGGATGCGCATCGCACACCGCTTGTATTGGGTCCACCCCCACTGCATGTACTCCCCCTATAAACAGGCCTAAAGGCTGGAACCACTGTGTCCCTAGGAGGCTACAACTCCCCCCCTTGAGGACAACTAAGGGCAGCTCCGCAGAGTGTCTCTTAAACTCAACCCGAAATTTCCCGACCCCCAACACCGGAATGCTGTTCCCCTGTACATCTCGTAGCGTGGACCTCAAAGTTTTAAGTTTGGGCCGCACGTGGGGGTCGATTTTTAAAAACTCTTTCTGGGGAATTATGGAATAGGAGGACCCCGAGTCAATTTCCATCCTGATGGGGGCCCCTTGTACTAGTACCTCAACGAAATAATGGGACTGTTCCGCGGACACACTGAGCACTGGGACGTCGTCCTCGCTGCTGTCCGAGACGCGGCCCACGCCGTCCTGCTTCCTCGTGGTCTGGACGCCATCTTTGGGCCTCGCTGAACGGTCCGGCCTGGTCGAACGGTCTGGTGACTGCCTCCGGCCCTCCTTCCGTTGTCTGCATGCCTTGGCGATGTGCCCCCGACGGCCGCAGGTGTAGCATTCGGCCTTTCTAAACGGGCACCTCGCACGCTCGTGGGCCGCTCCGCAACCATCGCAGCGGCGCCCCCCTTTTCGGACCTTCTGGACCTCCTCGCCGTCGCTGCTCTCTGAGGACGACTTTGAGGCCCGTTGAGTTGCGTGCACCGACCTTTCCGCCTTGCCGGCTCTGGGACGCCACTCACGCCACTGGTGCATCTCGTCCACTCCAGCATTCGTGGACTCTGCGGCTTCTGCGGCCGCGACGACCTCTGCCAGCGTGGGTGGCGGCTCCTTATTCATCAAGCTGCGCTGCACCTCCTTGTCTTTCAGGCCACACAGCACGCCGTCCCTGAGGGCCATTTCTAGGATGCTGCCCCATTTACAGGGGGCAGCGGCTACCCTCATGGCGGCCACGAATGCCTCGACCGACTCGTCCGGCGCTTGGACTCGCCTCCAAAACGCGCTCCGAGCGGGAAACATCGCCCTCGCGGGTTGGAAGCGCTCCCGTAGCAGCTTCATGATGTCGTCCGCCTTAAATTCGCTCACCTTCTTTGGAGCGATGATGCCCACCAGCGTCCGCTTGGTTTCCATTCCAAGCATGCGGGTGAGGATGGCCCTCTTCCTCTCCTCATCGTCTTCCTTGACTTTGAGCTCCACCAGCGCCGCATGGAAGTCCATCTCAAGCAGCTCCCAGTCTTGCGGTTTGGTGATGTTGAACCCGCTCTGTGCCCTGGCTGCTCCTTGGGAATCCATTGATCCCATCCTCGTCGCCAGTTTAGTGTATGAAACTAAGACACAGGACACAGCCTCGGGCTGGGTTAACTCAGGTTTATTGCATCGTGGACAGAGGGAACATGAGGTAATGGCGGATCAATAGCTCTTTATATACAGTATGAATACATTTGAACGTGGTGCCATGGTAGCCCATTGGCTACTGTCTGCGTGACGTCATTGTGGGTCACGCCCTTCTTGTCCAGGTGTAGGTGGTGGCGGGAAAGCTTCCCGCGCTGTTGCCTTTGATGAGTTCGGACCAAGAGAGCTTGGACGCTCGCTGCTGCCAGCTGGTGGTCATTAGCTCGCGTCCTATTACAGGGTTTATATGATACAGCTGAAGGTTACATTGTTGCTATAGGCAAGGTTACATTGGCTCAGATACATTGTAATCCATGTGGAAGGTGAAACCATTAGAACACAACAGTCAGCAGTTCGATTCCCGAGTACTGCAGGACGGAAATGAGCTCCCGTCTTCATCCCAGCTCCTGCCAACCTAGCAGTTCGAAAGCAAGAAATTGCAATTAGATAAACAGGGACCACTTCGGTGGGAAGGTAACAGCATTCCGTGAGCTCCGGTGTCTAGTCATGCCTGCCACATGACCACAGAAACGTCTGCAGAAGCAGACAGCGCTGGCTCTTCGGCTTAGAAACAGAGATGAGCACTGCACCCTAGAGTCGGATACAACTGGCTTTCGAGCAAGGGAAACCTTTACCTTACCTCCAGTTTGTTAATTTGTCAAATGAATGTTGTTTCTAATCTGGTATGGTCAACAGTTGGGGTTGTAGCAAGAATTTGCCCAATCTTGTGTTGGAGATATTTATTTTGCAATATAAATTGAGGATGCAGTGGGGTTGAACAAGAACAGTACTACAGCGGTCATGAAAGTTTAAAACTCTATCACCTATGTTAGGGTCCCAACTCAGATTGGGCCGATTCACTAAATTTAGAGGAAAACAGGCTGGAAAAGCACATAACTGATGGCAGAGTTTTCACTGTTATATTTTCATTGGCCATAACCTAAGTGGAGAAATTCTAATGGTGAAAGGAAATTGTACAGCTAGTGTGCCTCTTCCTTCACCCTTAATGGGTTCATTTTGGAAGTGAGAAAAGAGTAGAATAAATAACAGAAAGGAACAGGAGATGCCATCTTGATCTCTCACAAACCCCTGGGAATAAGTTGATGTGATTCCATAAGAAAAGAAAAATGGAGCTTGATGAACTCATTTTTTGGGCTACAGCCCTCAGAATCCTTTAGTCAGCATGCCCAATGCCCATACTTTTTCAAGGATTCTGGGGGTTAGAGTCAAAAGAAAATGCCTTTCCCAAGCTTGGAGAAAAGCTGTGTGGAAGTAGCCTTCATCTGGATCTACCCCTGAAACAACAGTGGGAGGAGTTTGCTATTGGATGCCTTGACTCTATGAAAAAGGAATGCTCTCTGGCTTGATGTAGGACGAGACACAGTGGAACACAATCCTATAATTTAGCAAAGAGGTTTTAACTGGTATTCCAAAGTTGGCTGTATTTGTGACAGGGTGCTGGATTTAGATCTGGAAGCCTTAAAAGTTTGAAAAATAAACCCTCAGTGAAAGGAACCCATGATCATCTGTGGGTGTTGTTAGGGAGGCACAGAGGCTATGACATAGCATCTGAAGTCAATCGTCTAGTTGTTATTATTTATACATGAGTAAAGATTACAAATGCAGGCAGTGGCTCAGATCTCTCACCCCCTGGATCTGTGAAACCTGTCACTCAAGTCTCCTGCGGTGGTGTCTTCCTGTCTCCGAGCCATTGGACCACCTGCTGCCATGACTCTCATCTATTGCATCGCCCGAAGGCCTCGATGATAACAGCATTGATTCCAATGTACATCTAATTACTTCTCATAATCTATTCATTTCACAATAGTGTAGTGAAACATCTGTCACATCATAAACCCTTTAGTACCTTTATCAAACCATCAAAACATACTCGACTGCCAATTGGCAGCTCCTTAGCCATATCTCCCCCACCCCCTTATTAATATGATGAAAACATGGCTGTGGATTTTTTTGGTGGTTGCTTTACATGAATTTCCCTGATGGCTGGTGCAAACATAGCATCAGGCAGTGTGAGTGTGTATGTGTGTGTGTGTGTGGTCTGCCATTCCTCTTGAAAATCGTTTTATGGATATCCTACTCATACAATCCTTTAAAAATGACTTTGTTTTCAAGAGAGAAAGGCATCTAAATGAGGTTCTTAACTTTTATGGCTTTGGAATGGATGGCTCTTTTCCTGGGCTCTATGTGGCAGATTCATTTGCTAAAATAAGCATTTCAGAGATTATTGTGTTTTAGTGGTGTATTGCACAGAAAAACCTCTTACCTTTATGGTTTTCTTACTTTACCTATGGGTAACTAATGCCCACATGCTTGCTGACTTCAAGTGAGAAATCAAAAGCAATGAGACCCATTAGCCCATGTATTTTCTTATTCTGAAACTGGAGAATTCTATCTATCCCAACAGGGCTGTGAAAATAGAGGTGCATATAATAACAGGGGCTGATTAGAGCTTTAGCAGAAAAAAGCTGGGGGTGGGGGTTAGGACTTCTCATGGCACATAAATGCTGCAAGGCAAGAGGTTGGTTTGTCACTGCTTCCAAATTATTAGGAACCATAAATCTTCCACCATAGAACTGAATTGCATATTCAGACAGGCTTTCTTCTCTTGAAATGCGATTTCATGGAGGCTTGCCATTCATTTGAAAGCTGGGGGGAAAAAAGAAATACATCCAATTTATGGGGGAGGGGGAATTTAAGCAAGCATTACAGGAGAGATTCACTATCTTATGACAATGGACTATTTGCCCAATTTTCCACCCTTACAAGGAACAGACACCAATTAACTACTGGCATTCCAGTGTCAAAAATAAAATGATAAAAACAAGTATGGTCTGGAAACACATTTTTATTGCTTAATTTAAAAAAGAAAAAGAAACCAGAAACATTTTGACCTTATAAAAATTCCACGGATCTACAATATTTTATTGTAATTAAATGTAATTAAAATAATTAAATGATTAGGCATTCCTTTTCTAATGAAATTAAATATTCCTATTTATTGTTTTCTTTATTAGATAGATGTACAAATACACTCCAAACACCTACAAAACTCGTAGACCAGGAAAGTGTTAACCTGGATCCTTTTTTTCCCACAAGGACATTTGATATATATGGGGAGAAGTACCTTACAACCTGCAGTTCTGAAGTTAGAGTCCAGCTTGTCTTCTTTTAAAAAAGAAACTCTCTTAAACCCAGGATAGCCATTTTTATGCCATCCAGATGTCTCAGACTACAGCTCCTAATAGAGCTAAGCAAAGGCCATGCTGACCAGAGCTTTGTGTTGCTGTACCCTGAAATACACGAAGGGCAGTAGATGATCTATAAGGAGCAAAGCTTACACCTAAATTCTGATAAAGCAAGTTGACTAAACCTAGGTAGCTTTGAGCTCTCAGAATTTTGCTGGGAGCATTGTACATTCCTTGATTTGCTTCCTAATCCTCTAGGACTTTTTGCACAGCTTGAGGGTTCAGTCTAGGCACTGCAAGATTCAGGGCTTGGTTACTCTTTGACTTGACTATGACTTAAAATTGCTCTTTGAAGTTAGCATGTGTTTCTTGTTCTGTTTGCACAGTATGTTCCCTAAAAATATTTAGCTTGATTTTCACAGATAGATGAAGGAAGTTCCATCATAGATTCTGTAGGCATTTTAAAAATGAATGGAAATGTGGTGTGCAATTTCTCCCCTGTGAGAGGAATAACAAGAAAAAGTGGAATGCTATTTAATAGAAGTCACGGTCACTGTCATCATCAATCTTTTTTTTAAAAAAAAATGCCTTTCCCCCACCCACCCCAAAACTATGTCTCAAGGCATCTTGCCACATTACATGAAAAACATAATTTGCAGCATTATTAATACAATCCCAAGATGAAAGGAGCAGCTTTAAAAGAGCAATTGCTTCCTCCCACCCATTTTTGTCATTTAGGTTATCGTCACAACTTTGTCCCTTGAATGCTTGGAACTTTAGATCCCTTTGAAGAAGTGAAAATTTCAAATAACATTGTCACAGTTCTACTGGAAGTGACAAAATACCTGCCATTGACATGGGAGGGGAGCACATGAAGATTTAAACCTTCCCTGTTGACAGGGCAGCAGTTCCAATCTGGATTAGTCCCTAGCATTATATTTAGATTTTTAAAATAAAAAAATAGGGCTCATCTCCACATTTTGAACAGGACATTGAGTTCAGCCCTTAAGGAGACTAGGAAACAAGACATTTTTAACAAATTCCTAACTCCATTGTATAATTTGTAGAACTGATATAATGTTGTAATAAAAGTCCCTGTACATCAGTAAGACTAAAATGGAAGCCACAGTCTGTATCTAGAGTTTTACCCTCTAGAGTTTGAATATTCAACCATATGCAAATATGAAATGCTTCTGGAAGATCTCTGGATAATGCAGATTGCAGCAGATGTTAGAAGCTTTCTTGAGCTTTTCCATGTGTGCTCTTATCACACAGATACTCCTTTGGTACATAAATAGTGCAGCTGTTACTTCATATCAGAGTCTGATATGAAGTGCAAGGAAAAGGGCGGGTAGGTGTAAAACCCTAGTAAAGAGGGAACACATTTTAAAGAACATATACCTGTTTAGACTGCCACCTAAATCAGTGGTTCCCAACATGAGGTCCATGCCCCACAGGGGGACTTAGATTACCAGAAACCTCAGTCAGTACATTAGCTGATGAATTCTTTGGGGAATTGACTTAGGCTTCTGGGAATTGAAATCCAAAAACCAAAAGTTGGGAAACACTGACCTAGATACTCATTGTAGAGGGGTAACTTTAAGGTTAGGGCTTGCCCCCTACCCCATATTTAAGTTCTTTACCCAGGACCAGCATCAGAAATTTCCAGGCCCGGTACGCGCCCCCCCATTTTGGCCACTCCCCTGGGGTTTCCTGCACATGTGTCATTTGTTTGCGCATGAGCAGATCAGTGGTTTCCCAGCACCGCTGGGCCTCTGTCATCTCCAGGCCTGGGACGGGAGTCCTGATGCCCCCCCCCCCTGCATCTTTACCTTTAAACCAGCCTAGTAATGCACAGTCCTTCAGATAGAAGACTGTTGTGTGAAAAATATGACACATGGGCACTCTGGCTGGTCTGTACAAAGTTGTCCATGTCACAAACAATAAAAACATTAATTTTTGATGCCCCAAATAGAGGGTGGCCATTTTAGCACTGCAAAAAGAGAGGGAATATAGAACTAAACAAAGCTCTTTAAACAGAGGATACTTTCAAGCACAAGGCTATCCTCTGTAAAATAGGTTGGGTTATCACCCTAGCAAAAGGAGTTGAATGTGCTTATTTATGATATACATTATCTATAGGTTAGACCCAACAGCACATTTGATTACACTGCACAACGATTTTGCTACTGAGAATAACACATGTGATTTACATATCGAGTGTGCTGATTCCAAATCTGAACTTAGAATTTGCCTATCACATACAGATTTTAGGTGTGCTATAGCTGCTCAAATGATATTGGCTAATGTGTTTTTACATGGCAACATTATAACAGTTGCAGCTACCACTATGCCTGCTGCCACCTCAGCTGAATCACGCCTCCTGGTGGCATGCATGTTCCAGCAGCGGCCGGGTATTTCTGGGCAAATCAGTGAGCTGATGTCAGAAATAGGTATATAAGGCGAGATGGACCAAGGGCTTGTCTCTAGTGTGAAACCATCTTATTGGATAGTACAGCTAGGCCATAGTGAGTCTGTTTTGAGCTAAAGATGCGTAGGCGCAACTGTGTTAATAAACCGGACAGTTTTTGCTACATTTGTGATAAATATACCCTGTGTGATCAACGCAAGAACCTAACCAAGAGAATATTGGCTTACTTAAGATCCTGACGTCCTAGGAAGAATTGGGCTTCAGATTTGGATTCAGCACACTTGGTTTATTATAGGACACATGGATTAGACCAAGTAGCAGACATTATTTTATTTTTTGTGATGCACTGTTATGGAAAGGTAATGAAAGATATAGAGCTGTAGATTATATTTTTTAATGGTTCTGAATATGACACATGTAATCATCTGTCAGTGAGTGATTCTGGGTTACAGACGTATACAGAGACTGGCTAAGGATGCTGTTAAATAAATACTGAAGACTTTGCTGGTAGCCAAATGATTTGCATAACAAAAAAATAAAAATAAAGATCCAGTGACCTAACAGGAGCTGATTGGCTGAAATTTCTACTGAACAGTGTTTGACAGACTGGTGAATCAGTCTGGCTTGGCTTGGTTTCTTTTCAAGTTTGACACTGTTGAATAATCGTCTAATCCAATCATTGCATGTTGTGTTCCAGGTTGATATGGATGTTTTGTTTTTCTAATTGACTGCATTGTTTTGAATCAAACTTAAATTTAAAAAGGCCCAGCCTATCATTTTTATAGACCACACTATTACAAATATTCATGTTTTGTTTTTGTTTTTTAAAAAAGGGGGGGCTTTGTTTTCCCACAGTTAGTGCCAAGTTCATTTGAAATAGCATCGTCCCTCCTATAAACCATTAAGTAGAACTGATCCAAAAGTTTCTCAGAATCACAGCTTGAAATACAGTAATACCTCATACAAAGTCCGCTTCATACAACATCGGATTCATACAACATCGCCTAATTCCTTGAAAAAAGTTGCCTCATACAAAGTCGTGCAACTTTGTATGAGGCATTGGGGTTTTCCCAGGTTGCATTGTGCCTGGGCAGTATAAAAGGCAAGACACATGCGTGCATTGCTCTTGTGGGTTTTGCACGAGGCAAAGAGTGTTTAGGAGTGGTTTTGAGCATGAATTTGGAATTTTTTGAATTTTTTCGTCAGAATTTTTAGAAGCATTCCTGGGATTTTTGCAGCATTCTTCAGGTTCTTGGGCAATCAGGGTTGTTTGACAAGTTTTTGTAATGTTTTTAGCCTTTAGACAATGATTTCTTAAAGTTCTGTCAGTTTCCTGTCTGTTTCCTTGACTTTGCCCTGAAGTCTGTGCCGTTACAGTACAATGTATCTCTATGGAAATGACATTGTATGAGGCATCACGGCAAGGATTTGGACATTGTATGAGGCATCGCAGCTAGGATTTTGCATGCCTCATACAAAGTCCAAATCCGTATAAAGTCCAAACTTGTGGAACCAAGTTTGGACGTTGTATGAGGTATCACTGTATTACATTTGTAAAGGTTTTATTTAAATTACTGTAGTTACCACTTCAAGGTTGTCACAACTAGATAGTAACTGTTCAAGGTACACTGTTTAAGAAGTACCTGTAACTCTTACAGTTGTTTTTATTACACCAGTCTTCAGGACATAAAGAAGGCTTTAAAAAAACAACGTTGCATTTAATGAATTCTATGATAACTTCTGGTCCCTTGAAAATTTCAAGGTATTGAAGGCTAGTCATAGGGTTGAAGTTGGAGATGTATTTTAAATTAATACATTATTTACACACCATCAATTCAGCTCTGAATTACTCAACCCTTGGCAAGTTTTTTAGAGGCAGAATAATCAGGATCAGTCTAGTACAGTGATGGCTAACCTTGCCACTCCAGGTGCTCTTGGACTTCAATTACCCAAGTCAGCACTCCTGGTGATCAGGGAACTCCATCTCCACTGGTGTCCTGGGCCCCGCCCTTTCCTCGTCGGGAGGCTTAAAGACCGGGAGGCAACTGGACTGTTGCTGCTGCCTCCTGTCTTCCCTTTCTGCGGTTATGGTGGAGCGGCCCTCACAGCACCTGGACACCGGGAACTCCATCTCCGCTGGTGGCCTGGGCCTGGACCCTTCCTTGGTGGGAGGCTTAAAAGACCGGGAGGCAACCGGACTGTTGCTGCTGCCTCCGGTCTTCCCTCCCTGCAGGTGTGGCGGAGCGGCCCTTGTAGCATCTGGATGCCGGGAACTCCATATCCGCTGGTGGCCTGGGCCCCCACCCACCCAGCACTTAAAACTTTGAGGTTCGCCGGGATGTCAGGACCTCTTTCTCTATATTTGGACTTGCCAGGTTTGGGGTGAGTGCAGGGGGGTTCTGCTGTATCAATTGTATTGTGCTTTTTGATATTGTATTTGTGGTTTCTAATATTTTGATGTTTATTTTTTTGACTCTTGTGGTGTTGACTGTACTGTATTATTGATATGTTGTGTAGCCGCCCTGAGTCAGCGTAAGCTTGAGAAGGGCGGGATATAAATTACAATTACAATTACAATCAGGGCTTTTGGAAATTTAAGCTCAAGAACACTTGGAGTGCCAAGGGTAGCCATCACTGGTCTAGTAGTTCCTTTTTTGCAGTGATGCACTGCAAAAAAAATACTACCCCACCATGGGCATGGCTAACTCTGTGGGCCATGCCCATTTGGACTCCCTACCCCATGGCCTGGAGGTGGGCATGGCCGGCCAAGTGGGCATGGCCTGTGGGAATTTCTGCTACCATTGCCCAGGCACTAGTGGGCACCGGGAGCAGTTCAACACTGGGTGGCACCCTAGGACTGTGCTGCTTGCCTGAGTACCAACAGACTGGTTCTTCTCCATGAGTCAAGTGGACTCTAGATCTATACCTATAAAAAGTGCCCTTAACCGTTGGGTTCATTCAAAGGCTCCCACACCCGGCCCAACCATCCCCAACCGAGCCCTCTGCACTTACCTTAACCACCACCTCCCCAATACTGTGGGGGTCCAGAGATCGCCAGTGGGGCAGCTGCCCCACGAACGCGACCAAAAAATAAAACTACGAGTCCCAGAGTCTTCTGCACTGTGCAACCCCTCAGCCGACTTTTTTTAAAAAAACTGCTGGGAGTGAAAGACTTCAAAATACCCAGCCGGAGCCAGGAGGTAAGCGCGGTCAGCGGGAGTTAGTGAGTGGGGGGGAGGCATGGCCCCGGTAACCATGCTGCCCCCCAGGCCCCACCACCTAGCCCCCCCAACCCACATCGACTGCGCTTACCTCTTGCCGGCTCCACCTGAGTCTTTCAAAGTCTTTTCCTCCTGGTGCAGCCTTCTACGTAGGAGAAGCACCAGCCTCTACTTCGTCTCTGCAGGCGATGTGGCCTCAACTCCTGAAGGGACGAAGGAGAGGCCAGTGCTTCTCCCTACGAAGAAGGCCGCACAGGGAGGGAAAGACTTTGAAAGACCCAGGCAGAGCCAGCAAAAGATAAGTGCAGTCGGGGGGGGTATGGAGTGGGGGGGAGCCTTGGCCCTGGTAACCACGTCGCCCCCTGCCTTGCTTCCCCTCCCAATCCATAACCCCCACCAATCGCACTTACCTTTTCCCAGCTCCAGCTGGATTTTTGCAAGTCTTTCCCTCCCAGCGCAGCCTACTGCATCTGGAGAAGCACCGGCCTTTTCTTTCTCCCCTGCGGGCGTGGAGGCCTCCGTGCCTGCAGGGGCGGGGGAAAAAGCCTGTGCTTCTCCCCACCCACCAACCTACCCACCACGGAAAACCATCCCCCACCCCGGCACACCCACCCACCAACCCACCAAAAGAAACTAGCCCACCCCCCACGGGAAACACTCCCCCTGGGCCAACCACAGAAAAACCTCCCCCACCCAGCAAACCCACCAACCCACCCACCACGGGAAAACCCTCCACCCCCAGGCCACCCACCCACCAACCCACCATGGGAAACCCTCCACCCACAGCCCACCCACCCACCAACCCAACACAGTAAACCCCCCACCCCCACCCCCACCCCTACACACAATAAAAATATTTAAAAAACTGGGAACACTTACGGGAGACGTCTTCCCTCCATGCCGCCGGGAACAAACTGAATTAAAAAACAACAATCGACAACTTTTACCACAGCTCCACCTTCAGGCCGTAAGAGTAAAAACAATAAAAAAACCAAACACAGTACTCTAAACCACAGCCCCACCTAGAGGCCACAAGAGAAAAAACAGTCAAAAGAATAATTAAATCAAAATAAACAATAAAATAAATTTTAAAAATCACATCAAGTCAAAAACAACAAATTCAAACAACCACCCAAACCACCCGTAACAACAACAACAAAAAAAACACCCAAGAAACTGCCTGGCAAGGCCGGGCACAAATATGTTAGTAGTATATATTTCAGTCATTCAGATCGTGGGATGCCTTATTTTTGTGTGCCCTTTATTTTTTTGAGCAGTATATTACTAACAGCACAGCCAGTGGAGATGGCGGTGGAAATTTCAGTTGAGCTATTTAATGCCCTAAAATATGATCCCCTTAAAGTGCTGCATTCTGTATGCCAGCAAATTTTGAAAACCAAACAATAGCCACAGGATTGGAAAAGATCGGTTTATGTTCCAATTCCAAAGAAGAGCAATGCCAAAGAATGTACAGTTGCACTCATTTCACATGATACAAGGTCATGTTCAAGATCCGACAAGCTAGGCTTCAGCAGTATGTGAACTGAGAATTATTTATTTATTTATTTATTTATTTATTTATTATTTTGTTAAATTTCTATACCGTTCACTCGACCAAGGCCGACTCAGGGCGGTTCACAATCATAGATAAAACAGATAAAAACATACAGAATTAAAAACCCACCCCCTAAAAAGGGGTGCAGATACCAATGGAACCATGGGGGAAGGCATACTCCTCTATATCAACCACCCAATGGAAGCCACCCCTCTACCTGCACCCCAAACTTAGCCAGCAAGCCAGGTTTTTAGTTCTTTCCTAAAGGGCAACAACTCCGTCTGGAGGCGCAGTTCTACTGGCAGGAGGTTTGAAAGGGCCAGTGCGGACACAGAGAAGGCCCTCCTTCTTGTGCCAGAGAGGCGAGCCCCCTGACTGATGGCCCCTCCGGTCCGCTCTGGTTGGACAGACAGATGTCCTTAGAGTGATGCGGTCTCTGAGGTAACCTGGCCCACTACCATATAGGGCTTTAAAGGTCAAAACCAGCACCTTGAATTGCACCCGGAGGCAAACTGGTAACCAGTGCAACTCCCGAAGCAGTGGTGAGGCATGGGCATAATGCCCACACACCATCACCACCTGGGCCGCAGCCTCCGAATGGTCATCAGGGGCAGCCCCATGTAGAGCGCATTACAATAATCTAGTCTGGAGGTCACAAGTGCATGAGTGACCATGAGCAAGGAGTCCTGGTCCAGGAGCGGGCGCAACTGGCGAATCACCCGAAGTTGGGCGAAGGACCTCCTGGCCACAGCCACCACCAGTTCTTCTAGCAGCAGCAGCAAATCCAGGAGGACCCCCAAGTTGCACACCGGGTCAGTCTGGGGCAAGATAGCCCCATCCAAAACCAAAGATGGTAGCTCCCGGGATAGCGCAGGACCCCCTATCCATAGCCACTCAGTCTTGCTAGGATTCAGTTGCAGCCCATTCGCCCCCATCCAGACCCCAACAGCCGCCAGCCATCTGCAAAGGACTTTGACTGCATCACTGAGGTCCCCACGGGCCAAGATGTACAACTGTGTGTCATCCGCGTACTGGTGGTACCGCACCCCATGGGAACATAAGAACATAAGAACAGCCTTGCTGGAACAGGCCACAGCCCATCCAGTCCAGCATTCTGTCTCACACAGTGGCTCACCATTTCCTCCATGTTATTCCCAAGGAGATGCCTTTACCTGTTTAGGATTCCCTGGAAATGGCATTGAGAGATATCCTGCCTATCTCTCCAACCCCGAGGTTGTCCTTAAGTATCCATAATTATAGCCATTGATACCCTTGTTCTCCATGAACTTGTCTAATCCTTTCTTAAAGCTGTCAATACTGACAGCTGTCACCACTTCTTCTGGCAGGGAATTCCATAGACCAGTAATCCTCTGGGTGAAAAAGTACTTTCTCTTATTTGTTTGAGAACTAGTACCCAAAAGTTTCATCGAGTGTTCCCTAGTTCTAGTGTTGTGCGATAGGGAAAACAGTTTTTCCTTATCTACTTTGTCCACACCGTGCATGATTTTACAAACTTCAATCAGGTCACCTCTTAGACGCCGTCGTTCAAGAGTGAAAAGGCCCAACCATTGCAGCCTCAGATGGTAAGGAAGGTGTTCCAGTCCCCTAATCATTCTGGTTGCCCTCCTCTGCACTTTCTCCAACTCCATAATATCCTTCTGGAGGTATGGCGACCAGAACTGTACACAGTATTCCAGATGGGGCCTCACCATAGATTTATAAAGAGGCAAAATGACACTTGCTGACTTATTTTCTATACCCTTCCTAATGATCCCTAACATTGAGTTTGCTTTTTTCACTGCTGAGGCACACTGGGTTGACACCTTCATTGAGTTGTTCACCAGGACACCAAGGTCCCTTTCCTGGTTTGTCGCAGAAAGTTCAGACCCCATCAGTTTATAAATGTAATTGGGGTTTTTTTTGCCCCAACATGCATCGCTCTGCACTTACTAATGTTGAAGCTCATTTGCCACTGTTTTGCCCACTCCCCCAGTGTCAAGAGATCCCTATGGAGCTCCTCACAATCTCTCACAGTTTTCACTACCCTGTATAATTTAGTGTCGTCAGCAAATTTGGCTACCTTGCTTTTTTCTCCTACCTCTAGATCATTTATGAAGAGGTTAAAAAGCAGGGGTCCCAGTACTGAACCTTGGGGGACCCCACTCTTTACTTCCCTCCACTTGGAGAAGTGTCCATTTAGTGCTACCCTCTGTTTCCTGTCCCTTAGCCAGTTGCTGATCCAGGACAAGACCTGTCCCTTTATTCCATGACTGGTAAGTTTATTCAAGAGCCTTTGGTGTGGGACCTTGTCAAAAGCCTTCTGAAAGTCCAGATAAACAATGTCAACTGGATCCCCCTCATCCACATGCTTGTTGACACTCTCAAAAAATTCCAACAGATTAGTGAGGCATGATTTGCCCTTGTAAAAGCCATGTTGGCTCTCCAGATGATCTCACATAGCGGCTTCATGTAGATGTTAAATAAGAGAGGAGAGAGTACTGAGCCCTGAGGCACCCCATATTTTAGAGGCCTAGGACTGGATCTCCCACCATCCAACCACACCGACTGGGTCCGGCCCCTCAGAAATGAGGAAAACCAGGACCACACAGTGCCCTGGATCCCCAATCCTCGGAGCCGTTCCAGAAGGATACCGTGGTCAACAGTATCGAAGGCCGCTGAGAGGTCAAGAAGAGCAAGGACGGACAGATGACCACCATCCCACTCTATCCAGAGATCATCTATCAGCGCGACCAATGCAGTTTTAGTACCATATCCAGGTCTGAATCCTGACTGGAAGGGGTCCAGATATTCTGCTTCATCCAGTACCCCCTGCAACTGATGCGCCACTGCCTTCTTCAGTACCTTCCCCAAAAAGGGAAGGTTGGAGAGAGGTCTGTAGTTGGTTAGGACTGCTGGGTCAAGGGATTGCTTCCTCAGGAGGGGACGCACCAAAGCATGTTTCAACGGTGCAGGAAACATCCCCTCCCAAAAAAGACACATTAATTATAGCCACCTAGCCACTTGTCACCATCTTAGAGGCTTTTGCCAGCCAGGAGGGACAGGGATCCAATGGACAATTAGTGGCGCGAACCGCCGCAAGGAGCCTGTCCACTTCATCTGGGGCAACTGGCTCAAACCGATCCCAGATAACATATTAGAAATATTAGAAATATTAGATGTGCAATCTGGGTTCCGAAGAGGCAGGGGAACTAGAAACTAAATTGCCATCCCTGACCTAGATTCTTTGGTAAATTAGACTGAGAAATAATAATGGGTCTTAGTGGTAGAAATGTAAAATAGGGTTATATTAATGGAATTTTTAAACACATTTATTCAACTGGTAGTATGCAGAACTCTAAATAAAAGTTTATGCATACCTTTTGGCCCCTTGTCAGTAAGAAAACCTCCCCACAAATGGCTGATTCTTTTCTTTTTGTTTTATACACAAACAGATGCAAAAGCATCTACTGAAAAAATAAGTGGGAATAGTAAAAATGAATGAATGAATGAATGAGAATATAAGTCAATATCAATAGGAGGATCAGTAGGAAAATATCAGTGAGAAACGCAAAGTGGAGAAAATACCAAAAATTGTGTATGTTGAGAAAAAGCTATTAAAATATAACTATATTTGGAAGAAATATTTATTAGAATATGCAAATATTTTCATGTGCAAAATTAAAAATAAAGGATTGGAACCTGATATGAACTAAGGGAGGTAAGAAAAAGAAGATGGCACTTTAAGAAATGCAATGAAATCAAGAGTTAGGCATTTTAAGAGTGTTACTTGGTGGTCTTTTTCTAGCTAAGTGCCAATTTGCTCCTAGCATTTCCAATTAACTGTTACAATGGGATTCACTCCCACGTACATTTATTTTATACTAGCAAGGGTTGCCCAGCGTTGCCGGGCTTTTCCCCCCCGTGTGTTTTAATAAAAAATGAACCAATTTTATTTTTGCAATAGTTTTAAATTGTGTTGGAAGGTTAAATTGTGTTAATGTTTTTTAAAAATTGCTTAGTCTGTAATTTTAAATTTTTAAATGTTTATTTATGTAAAAATTTTTTGGCTTGGCTGTTATTAACTGGGATCTGCTTTTTTGGTTTTTTTTTAGGATTAATAAAAGAAGAAAGTATGATATAATTTTTTCAAATTGTTTTATTTAAGTGAATAATGTTTTAGTTTTTTGAATTTTTTTAATTAGTTGTACCGTAGGTCATAATTTTCATAATGTAAAAGTAAATGTTTTTTACATTCAATGTTTTTAAAATGTGTTTAGATGTTTTGAGTTTAAATTTGAGTTATAACTCAGCACAGGATTTTTAAAAGTTTCTATTGTATTTTATTGACATATGTTTTAGTGTAAATTTTTTTACTTGTTTTTATTGGCGTGACCTTTTGTGTAAAATTGTGAATTTGTGTTATGCTGTTGTGTGTTTTTGAATTGTTTTTACTATTGTGGCCAGCAGGTGGTGCTGGTAGGGGTTATTGTATTTTGACTTTTTCTTCTCTCCTGGCCTCTGGGTGGAGCTTCTTCTGGTAAGTAGTCTCTTTCTTTATTCATTTGTTTTTCAGTCCTGGTGGTGGTAGCACATGTTTTGGTAAGTTTGCTTGTTTTCTTTGTTTTGTGTGTGTGTGTGTGTGTGTGGGGGGGGGGTTGGAATTTGTATTTTTTGTCTGTTTGTTTTGTTTTTTATTGTGTCTTTGTTTACTTCATATTGTTTTTGGTGTTTTTGTTTTTGTGTATTTTTGGATGTGTTTGACTGTTTTTAGTTATTTTTTTAAAAAATATTTATTTATTTGGTGGTGGGGAAGGGACATGGTCATTGGGGGTTAGGAAGGGTGGGCTAGGTGGTGGGGAGAGGGGCATGGTTGTTGGGGGTTAGGAAGGGTGGGTTAGGTAGTGGGGAGGGGGGCATGGTCGTTGGGGGTTAGGAAGGGTGGGCTAGGGGGGGCGTGGTCGTTGGGGTTAGGAAGGGTGGGCTCGGTGGTGGGGAGGGGGGCTGTAGTGTGTTATGGTGCTTTGTTTGTGTGGAGTCGTGAAAGTAGATCGGGTTTCCCCTTTAATATCAGTGGGTGGGGGTTGCGATCCCCCTCTCCGCTGGCTACCCTAGGGTTGGGAGGTTTGTGGGAGAAAAGGGGAATATTGCCCCCACACTTCTGGAACCCAAAGATCAGGCAGACTGGATCGAATCCCCACCCCCCCTCCTTAAAAGAAGTCCGTTTTTAAAGAGAAGAAAAGACGGAGTTGTTTTAAGGAGGGGGGTGGGGGATCGATCCACTCTGCCTGTTCCTGTGGGTCCAGAAGGGTTGTGACAATATATCCCTTTTGTCCCCACAAACCTCCCAACCCTAGGGTAGCCAGCGGAGAGGGGGATCGCAACCCCCACCCACTGATATTAAAGGGGAAACTCCAGTCGGGAGCTTCAGGCACCGTGGGTGAGGGAAAGAAAGCCGGCTGGTGTGTGCTTGGCTGTGAGTTGTTTTTCTTTTTCATTTTTCGGGCGCCGGTTTCCTCAGTGCTCTGCCGCTCATGGCGCGCAGGACGCTGGGGCTTGTAGTTATGGGTTGCTGTTTTATGTTTGTGCTGCGTTTTTTAAAAATGCTTTTCTTTCGATTGGCTGCGGTGCGTTTCCGAACGCTGCCCCGTGCGAGAGCCTCTCAGCCTGATTGGCTCTGGCGTGGCGCAAGGAATGTTGGGAAGTGAAGTTGTTTCCCTTTCTTCGTGTTTGTGGGGCTGTTGCCCCACTGCCGTTTTTTTCAATCCTTCGTTGACCTGCGTACCCAGATCGGCCGTGTGCACGAAGGGTGAGTGCAGGCAAGTAGGGCGAGGCATAGCAACCTATAGCCAGTTCCAACGGTTAACCCTTGGATTTATAGGTTAAGATCCACAACATTCTTTAAAAGGTCTAAGGGCAAGTCTGCTCATCTGACTCCTGCCTATACTTCCTTCCAGTGTGATGTCAGCCTAGGCAATCTATTGAAATTTCAAGAGGAGGTATGGCATGGCTTATTTGCAAATACAGTAAAACCCCTACTTACGAAAAAAACATCCGTTCCGTAGGCTTTTGCTTAAATCGGTTTTTTATGTAACTCGAAGCAAACCCATAGGAATATTTTTACGTAACTTGAAGCAAACTCATAGGGAAAATGAATTTTTATGTAAATCGAAGCAAACCCATAGCAAAAAGAATCTTTATGTAACTCAAAGCAAATCCATAGGAAATCATGTAAATCGGGACATGGTTTTAGCATAAAATCATTGTTAGTCAAACTTTATGTAACTCGAGGCATATGTAAATCGGGGTTTTACTGTATTATTACTTGCCGGTATTCTCTTTACTATTAGGCAGAACAAGACAACTGCCTTAGGGAGTGGCTCCCCCAGTATTCCTCTCAAGACATGTCCTCTATTGGGCCAGCCCTGCAGTTACCATCTGGTCCCCAGGAACAATGGAGGATCATATCCAAAACTTGAACCTTGAAGTCAGTTCAAGTGTTAGCACATGGAATGGAGAAAGGATGCAATCTTGTCCTTTGTCATAGGCTGCAAAATCTCTGGGGATGCCCCATTGCTGCTTCAGTTGGAAAAGTGAATGTTGCAAGGAGACTTTTCCTTAACACCTGTGTCTGGGTCTTAATAAAAGCAGCATATTAGCCACAGGGAGTAGTGGCAACTCTTGTATTGTTGTGGTGGCTAGACTGTGGCTAGAGAATTATATTGAAAATAAAACAATCTTCTAATCATACAGTATGTGTGTTTGTGTGGCTCTTGAGTGCCCCGCCTAGCTTAGCTCTGGGCCACTCTATGAAGCACAAGAGGAAGAAAAGTAAACAGAAAATGAATGTCAGTGAAGCATTCATGCTCGCCACCAAAGGGAAAGCTGCCTCACTCCTATGTGTACTTTTAGAATTCCCTCTTCTCCTTTGCATCGTTCACTTTCCCTTTGTTACCTTTATTTTTGATCTGTCAAGAGTCAAGCCGAAATCCCATTCTCTCTGCTCTTCCTGTAACAGGATCTAACAGAGTGGTTGCGAAAATAGCTTTGGGATCTGGGAAATCTGCTTTCTACCTCAACGTTGCCTAGGTAAACTATTTTTCTTCTTCCCAAAACCTCTCCAAACATGTGTGCGTACTTGCTGCTGACATGTCAATATTCTCTTTCACACCTGATTGTTTTTGATCTTATAACTTTTGGCAGTATTTAGGTTTGGGAAATGCTAGGCTTGTGTCAGCATTAAAGTTACTTATAGTTTCATGGGTCTTGTAGGGGAGGAAACAGACATGCACTGAGCAGTGTCAAACAGCAAAGGTGGAAAGTGCTTAGAGGTTGCTTTGACTAACCCTGGGGTACAGGACACCCTTTCAGAAATAGTATATTTAGGAAGTGCTTCACTCTTCATATCTTGAAAACTCTGGGAGGACCATACCTGTCAACTTTCCCAGATTGGCCAGGATTTTCCGTTTTCCGGCACCAATTTTTGCCATTTCCTGCCCGGAACTGCCAAAACCCCGGAATTTGGCAGCGGGGGGAAAGGCGTTACTGCGAATCCCTTCTGTGCAGCTCACTTCTACGCATGCGTAGAAGGCTTCTGTGCAGAAGGGGATCATAGAAGCCTTCTACACATGCGTAAAAGCCTTCTACGAATGCGTAGAAGCGAGCTGCGCAGAACGGTTCTGCGCAAGTTGCTTTTATGCATTCGTAGAAGGCTTTTATGCATGCGTAAAAAGCGACCTGCGCAGAACCATTCTGCGTGGGTCCCGGATTGTCCAGAGCCACGGTTGACAGGTATGGGGAGGACAGACATTAGCTAGAAGCCGCTTCATTATACATAATTGTAATTAATTGATAGGTACAGAAAAAAAGGCCAGTTTCACTTTCTCTCCCATATACATCTTTCTGACTGTGGTTGTGAGTTTGGGTCCCCACAATGCATCCCAGAAGAGCCAGCCTTGTATTACCTTGGGCAAGCTGCACAGTTCCAGGGACCTTCCAGAAGAAGGGAATGGTAATCCTTTTCTGAGTATTCTCTGCCTAGAAAACCTTAAGAAGGGTTACTTAAGAGACCGTATCGCCCTGAGAGTGTCTGCCTGCCCAACCAGAGCAGACCAGAGGTGCTCCCTCATTGTTCCATCAGCTAGAGGGGCTCACCTCTCTAGTACGAGGAGGAGGAGGGCCTTCTCTGTGTCCGCTCCAACCTTATGGAACTTCCTGCCAGTAGAATTTTGGCTGCAGACAGAAGTGCTGCCCTTCAGGAAGGGGCTTAAGACCTGGCTGGTGGGGCAGGTGGGGGGGGGGCGACGGGGATGTGGCCCCCACCCACTGGCTCATCTAAGAAAGTATCCCTCTTGCACCGATGGGTGGTTGGTGGGTATTTCATAGTTTTAATTGGGGCTTTTTAAGGCTATGTACTGGGTTGTTTCTAATGATTTTTAGGACTTTTTTAAGGATGGTTTTTATCTTTTTGTTTTTTGTATTATGTTGCTGTGAGTCGCCCAGAGTCACCCTAGGGCGAGGGGCAGCATACAAATTTAAATAAATAAATGAATAAGTCAGTTTTGGGCTTTTTGTTCTGGTCTTATGGGCCAGAAATGATTTGGACCACTCTGGGTGTCAAGTGAACAACAGGGCAGAAGAAAGGTATAAGCAAAATCTATTTAACTCACAAGGATTTGGGGTGGGGACTCTCTCTTTGCAACAGGTAAACTCTCCTGTTCAGATCCAGATTACAGCCCTGCTCATAAATCCAAGACAAATAAAAGAAGCCTCCCATCTATACATTATCTTCCTGATAGTTCACATATACAGTGTACATGTTCACCCCTTGATAGCTGACCATCCTTGGATGAGTTGTGAATGTGAATGACTGCAACTGATCTAGCACCACAGACAAAACTTTGTGATTTGCTAAAAACAGATATTCTATTTGTGCGTGCAACTGGAATTCATCAGGACCTAGATCACATATGCATGAATCTCACTGGCATTTCCTGCACTTTTTTTGGTCTGCTGCTTTATGTAGATTAACTCCACTGAAAACCTTTTGCAGGCGCACCCCCCAAAAAAGGACTCAGACACCGGTATAAGTGGATAACGGCATTGGGCCACATTTATTGATTCATGCCCTAGTCCGAATTATAAATTTCAATTGGTACTCAGCCAATTATAATTCTTAAGGCAAGCAGGCCGCAGTAACACTGGTAAGGTTCCTCCCAAAATTGCCAATGGCAATTGGCTACAATGTATCCATTTGTATCAATTTGTTTGTTTACAACAAACAAATTGTTGACCGTAGTCAATAAACTATCTACTGACCCCACCCTCTGACGTGTATCCATAAAATCACGGGGTGATGCATGCTGAAGAGCTCCTGCCATCACCCCATTGCCTGGTTCGTCATTGACCGGACAACGTTAACCAACTTGTACCTATCTAGTGTTGGCCAGTCAATTGCAAACCTGCCGGATACCTGTGGGTCATAAATATTTACCTTACCAGTGCTACCCGCCCATGTGACCAAAGTCAACATCGAAACCCCTATATCAAACCATAGCAACAGTGTGGGATGGGCAAAAAAGCCAGAACCCGGAAGCCAATTGTAGGTTCCAGCCAAAAATTCCCACCCGGCCCCGAAGCGACCAAAATATCACACTGTTCACTAGGGAGGGGGTGGAGGGAAAAACTTCTCATTCTCCGTCGCTTTCACAAAATGGCAGCTCGGCTGCCTCGTGGCCACCCCTTTTATAGAGGGGTGGCCACACACCCCTAACTACCCGGATGTCTGAGTCCGGGTGGGGGGGCGCAAAGAGCGCGGTGGCCATTTTGGCGCCGCGCTTTCATTGCAGGTGCACCCCCCAAAAAAGGACTCAGACACCGGTATAAGTGGATAACGGCATTGGGCCACATTTATTGATTCATGCCCTAGTCCGAATTATAAATTTCAATTGGTACTCAGCCAATTATAATTCTTAAGGCAAGCAGGCCGCAGTAACACTGGTAAGGTTCCTCCCAAAATTGCCATTGGCAATTGGCTACAATGTATCCATTTGTATCAATTTGTTTGTTTACAACAAACAAATTGTTGACCGTAGTCAATAAACTATCTACTGACCCCACCCTCTGTCGTGTATCCATAAAATCACGGGGTGATGCATGCTGAAGAGCTCCTGCCATCACCCCATTGCCTGGTTCGTCGTTGACCGGACAACATTAACCAACTTGTACCTATCTAGTGTTGGCCAGTCAATTGCAAACCTGCCAGATACCTGTGGGTCATAAATATTTACCTTACCAGTGCTACCCGCCACACGGGGAGGCTTAATAAAGACTCACGCCCCCCCCTCCAGACCGTCAGCTCGGTCAACAGGCCTGCTTGCAAATCTTCCAAAAAGAGGTGCATACCTCTGGGCGACAGATGGACCCCATCCCCTGTGTAAAGATCATAATTTTGGAGACTAATGGTGTGGTGTCGGATGACCCGCCCCAAACCCTTGTCAGCAAAGAACCGGGCCACTGCCCTGTTCACCGTGCGACGAGCGCGGTCAAGGGCCTGGAGGTTGATACCCCCCCTGTAAGCATGACGCG
Source organism: Bradypodion pumilum (assembly GCA_035047305.1). NCBI lineage: Eukaryota > Metazoa > Chordata > Lepidosauria > Squamata > Chamaeleonidae > Bradypodion > Bradypodion pumilum. The sequence continues at coordinate 190,407,244 of JAWDJD010000003.1, forward strand.
GTATGATGTCCGACCATAGCAGGGTTGTGGCAGGCCACACATAATGCAAATAAGCTAGGTCGCTGCAGATCGTATGTTTTAAAGAAAGGCCAGTGACCTGGCCCAAGTCATTGCCCCCTAGGTGCAGCACCAGGACATCAGGCGGTTCAGCATCCCTGATGGAGAAAAGGAATGGCAACAGTTCCCGCCATAACATTCCGCGCTTACCACCTGATACATGCGGATGCATGGAGTCCAAGCTGGGGTCCCCACTCTGTCGCCGCAGCGTACTGCGCTGCCCAATGCACATAGCTGTGGCCCACCAGCCATACTGCCACCGGTGTGCGGCGACACACAGGGTCTATAAAATAAAAAGAGACAGGACAGTGACTTAACTGGTACTCATACTTGAAGAGGGCGGACATATAATTCAAAACACTTCGATCCCCACCTCCCCATATGGCATATATCAGCCTCCGAGTACCCAAATGCAGCCGCAGTAGAGGCAGCTCCTATTCTAAAAGAATGGGTGCCGTAACGAGCCCCGGGGAGGCCAACACTGGACAGTGCCTTACCGGTCACCTTCCAAAATTGAAATTTAGTAAGGGGAGACCCAGCCTGGTGGCAGAAAAATGGGCCAGGGTGCGTACCACGCATTGCAAGGAACTCTTGTAGGGCGCCAACCGGACAGATGTCTGCAATGGAACATCGTAGCAGTCTTACACCACTGCCTACACCGTGCTGATCAACCTTTGAGGACCGTATCCTCAACTGAGCCCACTCATTGGAAACATAGACATCTTCGAGTTCCAGTGCCCTACGCGCCGCATCCGCCTTAGACAGTAGCACCAGCTCACTGATGCGGAGCGCTCCAAAAAAGGCCACTGTGGTAGCCACGTGAAACACAGCTGCCTCGTACCTGTCAAAACACAGATCATGCCAGCCTCGTGCAAGGTGGGTAAGAACCCCTAGAGAAATAGGGTGGCGATTGTCCGGGCGGCGTCCACGTTCCCGTGTCCACCCCTCCAGAACATGTCGTATACGAAAATCATTCGTGCTGTCAGCAGAGCCCCTCACTTTGGCCATGAATGCCAGTGCTGACAGCCTGAATGCTATGGTGCGGGGAGCTAGGCCCTGGCTGTGTAGGTGGACCATAAATTGGAGAACGTGTGTAACTGGAATGGGCCACATCTCGGGCAACCGGAGTTGCGCACAAAAAGTCGTAAATTGACTAAATGCATGGTGATACGCCTTACGCGTACGGGGCGCCAGCGACATGCCGATCGCCCGGTTCACCTCTCCTTGCCAAACGTCCAAATCTCGTCTGGGAGCGGCGAGGGAAATTCCTCTGCGTCCGGAGCCAAGGCGCGGAACCGGGGGATCTGCAGGCGGGATAAAGCATCAGCAATATCGTTATTGATACCTGGCACATGTCTGGCCCTGAAGAGCACATTGAGGTGTAGGCTGCGCAACACAAACTGGCGAACTAACTCCATGACCCTGTGTGATTTAGATGTCTGGGAATTGACAATGTGCACTACCGCAGCATTGTCACACCAGAAATGAACCACCGAATTGTCCCACTCCTTGCCCCATAGCATCAAAGCTCCCAGTATCGGGAAGAACTCAAGGAATGTAAGATCGCGTAAACGATCCGTGCCCCTCCAAGCTGGAGGCCATTGGCCGTAGGCCCACCTCCCCTCAAAGTAAATCCCATAGCCCAGGGACCCCGAGGCATCCGACTGAACCTGGAACCTAGGGTAAACCAAAAGGTCAGATCTCCAAAATGATACCCCGTTGAAGTCCCTCAGGAACTTAAGCCAAACGAACATGTCAGCCCTCATGCCCCTGTTCAGTCGGACCCTATGATGGCACCTGGATAGCCAGTCATGGCGTCGCACAAGCGTCGAGCAAAAGCTCTGCCAGGCAAAAGACCCTGCAGGCAAAGTTAAGGTGACCATGGAGAACCTGGAGCTCACGAAGTGACACCTTGCGTTTGGCCAGTAAGGCCAAAATCAATGCAGTGATCCAGGTAACCTTATGCATGGGTAACCTGGATGCCTGCGAGACCGTGTCAATTTCAATACCCAGAAATGTGAACTTAGTTGATGGGCCCTCGGTCTTTTCGGGCGCTAAAGGGACACCAAGTTCCTGCATTAGCGTCTGAAATGTGTTGAGGAGACGCGTGCACGTGTCCCAGCCCCGTTCACCCCTGAACAAGAAATCATCGAGGTAGTGGGCTACAGACCGGGACCCAGACCTGCGAACAAAGGCCCACTGAAGGAAAGTGCTAAAACGTTCAAATGCTGAACAGGAAATAGAGCAGCCAAAAGGCATGGCTTTATCAACATAAAATTTCCCTTGGAATTTAAAACCCAATAACTCAAAGTCACCAGGGTGCACTGGCAACAAACGGAATGCCGACTTAATGTCACATTTTGCCAAAAGTGCACCCGGGTCACAAGAGCGCACCATGCGCAGGGCCTGGTCAAATGATGTATACCTGACCGAACAAAGGTCATCAGGAATGGCATCATTGACCGAATGGCCCGCCGGGTATGACAGATGGTGAATTAAACGAAACTCCCCAGGGGTCTTTTTGGGCACCAACCCTAAAGGGGAAACCTTAAGATTGGGAAAGGGTGGCACGGGAAAGGGGCCAGCAACCCTACCTGCATTAACCTCCTTTACAATACTGAGGGCAGCCACATCCTCCCTGCCCTTCAGTGAAAGTAAATTAGGGGCATCTTGGGGGCACCTCTCCCCTCTAAATGGGATGCGGAAGCCCCGCTGGAAGCCCTCGAGGAGGTACCTAGCATCCTCCCTCCTCGGGTAGGTTGAGAGCCACCGCTCCAACATAGCCACGTTAACCAGGGAGGGGGCCTTTTGAGTGACCAGCTCCATCAGCGGCAGGTCTGCCCACACCTTGTCCACCTCTACCTCTGCCCCGTGACCCACCGGCTCGCGGACACGCAGCGGCGGCGTGGGGGCCAGCGCAAGAGGGACACTTATGTTTGTATCGGCACAGTTTTCTATTGCATGCACCATTGGCCGAGAAGCTCCAACACAGCAGGCGGGCTGGAACCCCCTGCCCCGCCAGCTGGCGGGGGGCCTGAGTAGGAGCAGCTCGCTGGACCGCATGTCCACAATGGTACCTCTCCCCAGGCGCCGGGCGCGTGGGGGTCATATACAAAAGCCACAGCTTCTGACAGGGCTCATCCCACCTCATCTCTGGGTGTAAGGGCACTCTCATTCTAAATTCCTCATCGTAAGCCAACCACGATGGGCCAGGAAAATCCACCATTGCCCTGTAAATATTGTCCAAATATTAGACCATAGGAATGGCCAGGTCAGGCCGAGCCCTGAGATACACCACCATATAAATGAGATATGCGGGTAACCAGTTGGCCCATGTACGTGGTGGCTGGTGATGGCGAGACAGCTCTTTATCCTTCTCATCCTGCCCCTTCTTCTCTTCCTTGGTGGGTTCCCTGTTCAATAGGGAGAAAATATCGACGTACTCCCCCCGCCAAATCTTTTCCCTTGTGGCCTGTGCCAAATGATCCCCGAGGGGCAAAGAATAGCCCACTGTCGGCAATGTCGACACTGGCACAGTACTGACATGGGGTATCAGGAGAGGTGGCTGGACCGTCCCTGCGACACCCGGAGCAGCCCCGGGGGCGCAAACCCCCCCCCACCCAATGTCACGCCAGTATAAGACCAAGCTGCACCCGGGCAAGCCAGTAACTGATGCCCACCCGCCCCGACATTGCGAGGCCATGGCCACTGGAACCCACCCCCTGAAGTGGAGTGTGATGTGGGCACATTAGCTTGAACCTGATACTCACTGGTTGCACCCACGTGGGCCGCCCCCACTGGGGGTTCCGGCCCACGGCGGGCGTCGGAGCTCGCGACCGAAATCAAGCTCTGAGGACACATCCGACCACTACCCATCTGTAGTGCCTGCTGTACGGGGAGCTGCGAGGCTACGGCGGGCACAAGCCTCCGCGCCTCAAGCAACTCAACCCGGCTGGCCGCCTGCTGAAGGGTGGCGGCCGTCGCGGTCACCGGCTGGCCAAAGGGTGCCCCAGATGGCAATGAAGCCCCCCCCAATGGGGTTGTTGGTGATCCCTAGGGACGCCTCCAGCGCCGCCACGCGGGCCAGTAATGCATCCACTGTCACAGATCCCCCTGCATAAAGTGGGCCAGGCGGGCCGGACGGCCCACCGGGCAATGGTCCAGGGCCCATGACTTGAGAGCCCGGCCCTAAATATGGCCATGCCCAAAACTCTGGCCCCTGAGGGGCTGGGGGTAAGCCCTGCTGTGCAACCGCACCAGGCCCTCCCCCCTGCTCAAAGCCCATGGCCGGTAACTGCACGCCGGGGGCCGAAGCCCCAACTGCACCAGGCCCTCCCCCCTGCTCAAAGCCCATGGCAACTGCGGGCCGGGGGCCGGGGGCCCTGTAAGGCCGGTCTGAGGCTGGAGAGCCGCGGGCCATGGCCGAAGCTGCCCCATCCCACCAGTCCCGGTGGGTGCCTCCGTTGAGAGGTCCTGTTGAGGGGGCGCAGTCGCGGTCCTCCGACCTGACTGCAGCCTCCTCGTCGGGCGAGCCGAAGTCGCCATAGCCTTCTTCTTAGGAGGCATAGCAAGGCAGATCCCTTTCCAGGGATCGGAACCGATGGCTGGGAAGCCGAAGATCAAAAGACGCGAAGATCGCGCTAAGGTTTCTAAAAAGGCTTCCCCAGCAAGACGAACAGCGACGGAGAAAAACTTCTCCTTCTCCGTCGCTTTCACAAAATGGCAGCTCGGCTGCCTCGTGGCCACCCCTTTTATAGAGGGGTGGCCACGCCCCCCTAACTACCCGGATGTCTGAGTCCGGGTGGGGGGGGGCGCAAAGAGCGCGACGGCCATTTTGGCGCCGCGCTTTCATTTGTTTTAAGCGAGAGCATGTGGTGTGACATTATATCTAGATATGCCTTTTCACTTGTTCCTCTGCCAGTATTGTCCTTACTAGCAAGTGCATCCTGAGAATTGCTCTTTCCACTATAACCTAAAATGAACGGAGTGTTTCTAATCTAACCTCAAATTTGAATGCTGGTTTGGATGCACGTTTGAAATTTTTTCCCTTGGGTTTTGTTTTTCCCCAGAAGCAAAAGCTCTTCTGGAACCTCTGTTTATTCTGACATTTCTTTCTTTTCCTTGTTTTTCATCCTCCTTCCGCATCATACAAAAAGACTGCTTTTCTCTTGTCAAGGCTGATATCATAGGCGACTTGGGGAATGAAGACTATTTAAAGCAGAAGGGTTGTTTTTAGAAGTTCTGCACTACTTTCTTCTTGGCTCTCCTGTCAGCATGATTTAAGAAAAACATAGTTACGGGCAGGGTGCAGGCAGTCAGAAAGGAGCCAAATGAAAAGCAGACAGAGGAGGGGAGGAGGGGAAAAAAGAATTAACAAATGAAAATCTTTTGTTCTTAATGACAGGATATAATGGAAAACTAATCTCACAGGCTATATTATTACCATCAGGCAAACTAGTTACACATATAATAAGGCTTGCCCGTATAAATTATGAATGGAATAAACCAGCCTGTCACCGTGGAGCGCACTGAACACACCACATGTTATATTTAAATATATTAGTCAACTGCCTTTGTTTATATGTCACAGGATTGGTGTATTCGTCTTCTCTCCATCCTCCTCCACAAGTTCCAACACATCATATCCCAAGTCTTTAAGGGGGGAGGATGTATATCAATACTGCTGTTGTGCTTTCTTTCTCTCTCTCTCTCTTTCCCTCTCCAGTGTTAAGCATGCCTGTGCATGCCTATGCCAGTTTCTTTTCAAGCTAGTTATCGAGCCAAGAAAGCAGAATGTGGCAGGGGGGAGGAGGGAAAGAAGGCTCAGATGTATTGATGTGATACAGAAAAACCGCACCGGGATGAATTTTTCCTATGATTTGCTACATTTTCTCTTCAAATTGAAGGCTCCAGTTGAATATGATAGCAAGTATGTAATGGAAGCTTAGCCATTAATGGTTCTGTGATGTGGCCATCATCATCAAATAGATTGCCAGCATCCTCAGAAGCATGTTAGTGTGGCAGCAGGGCACATTCCTGGGCCACAGACTGCTCCCTGGTATGCTCACAAGGTAGACATTGTGGCCCCAAATAAACATGACTTAGAATTCTGAAAACATGTCTCAAATATGTGTGTTTTTAAAAGATACAGTCTTAGTATACAATTTTTTTTAAAAAAAAAATAAGGCCAAACAGATGCATCTTCAGATACTGTATTTGGTGAGCTGCTACTGGGAGCAAGGTTGTATTTTGTGGATCAGGAGGGTCAGGACCTGTGCTAATGAAGTCAAATTGCACTAAAATAAATTTTGACTAAACATTAAGAAGAACTTCCTTATGGCTATTGCTGTTCAGCAATCAAATGGACAGCCTTAGAATATGGTGTGCATTTCTTTGTTCCAGGTTTTCAGATGGAACTTGTATGACCATCTATTGGGGATGCTTTAGCTTTTGATTTCCTGTATTTGGCAAGAGGTCGGAGAAAGTAAGCCATGGAACTCTTCCAATTCTGTACATTTCCATGATTCTAGGTAAATCTTTTCTTTTAATAACAACATTCTAGGTACCAAATGATATCAAATTCTCCACCAAACTGACATCATGGTTGGTCCCCAGAAAGGCAACAAATTGCAGCCAGAAGGACTATTACCAAGAATACCTGGTAGCCATTCATTATATTTTATATACCACTAACACCTTATTTTTGTTGTTGTTGTTGAGTGCAACTCATATCTGAGAATGCATTTTTTTTCCTGAAGCAGAGAAAATATCACTGGCATGAATTTGTTTAAGATGGATCCCAGCTAGCCATGAAGTGACCCACATACTATGATCACGGAGCCATCTCCTGCGGCACACATGAAATGAGACATGCAGGATTTAATATCATGACTGCAATGGACTGTCGCAGCCTTGAGGATATGGGCAAGGTGCGCCTTCACAGCCAGTCCATCTGGGATGCATGGCCTCTTCTGCCTCCATGACCATTGGGAATCATTTTGCTGTTGGGCCTAATGTTCAACTGAAGCCCTGCTTTAGCACTTTTATTTGAAAATGAAAGAAGAAAGTGCCAAAGTAGGTTGCAGTTGAGCATTAAGAAGTTGAACATTAAGAAGACAAAAATCATGACTACAGAACTGTACAACTTTAAGTTTGGCAACAAAGAATAGAGATAGTGAATTATTTTGTATGCCTAGGCTCAAACATCAATCCAAATGGGGACTGCAGCCAAAAATCTGAAGAAGACTGACACTCAGAAAGGCAGCAATGAAGGAATTAAAAAAGATCAAGTGTAAGGATGTAGCAGACTGTGGCTCAGATCACAACCTATTGATCGCAAAATTCAGGCTTAGACTAAAGAAAATAAGGAAAACACGGAGACCAGAAAGATATCACCTAGACAACATCCCTAAAGAATACGCAGTGGAGGTGATGAACAGATTCAATGGCTTAGACTCAATAGATAGAGTGCCAGAAGAATTATGGACAGAGATGAGGGACATCATGCAGGAAGCAGCAAAGAAAACCATACCAAAAGAAAAGAAGAGTAAGAAAGCAAAGTGGTTGTCTGATGAGGCTCTTAAAATAGCAGAGGAAAGAAGGAACGCAAAAGTCAAAGGAGAAAGGAAAAACTACAATCATTTGAACACAGAATTTCAAAGAAAAGCAAGGAGAGATAAGGAAAACTACCTAAAAGAACAGTGCAGAGAAATGGAGGAAAACAACAAAAGAGGCAGAACCAGAGATCTTTTCAAAAAAATTGGGGAAATTAAGGGAACATTTAAAGCAAAAATGACCATGATAAGGGACAAAGAAGGAAAGGAGCTAGCTGATGCAGAAGAGATTAAGAAAAGATGGAAAGAGTACACAGAGGAACTCTACAAAAAGGACCTCAACACTCCTGACAATCACAACGATGAAGAAGTAGAACTTGAGCGAGACATCCTGGAGAGCGAAGTCATAAAGGCCCTAAAGAGCACTGCAAACAACAAAGCTAGTGGAGATGATGGTATCCCAGTTGAATTTTTCAAAGCGCTAAAAGACGATGGCGTCAAATTACTGCATTCAATATGCCAGCAGATTTGGAAAACAAAACAATGGCCACAGGATTGGAAAAGATCAGTATACGTACCAATCCCAAAAAAGGGCAATGCCAAAGAATGTTCAAATTATCGAACAATCGCACTCATCCCACACGCCAGTAAAGTGATGCTCAAGATAATACAGGATAGACTTCAGCAGCATGTGGAAAGAGAATTACCAGAGGTGCAGGCAGGTTTCAGAAGAGGCAGGGGGACTAGAGACCACATCGCCAACATACGCTGGATCATGGAGAAAACAAAGGAATACCAGAAACAAGTATACTTTTGTTTTATTGACTACACTAAGGCATTTGACTGTGTGGACCACAACAAGATGTGGCAAGTAATTAAAGAGATGGGAATACCAGAGCACCTCATATGCCTCCTGAGAAATCTGTACATGAACCAAGAAGCAACAGTTAGGACAGAACATGGAGTGACAGAGTGGTTTGGAATAGGAAAAGGAGTAAGACAAGGCTGCATTTTGTCACCATGCTTATTCAACCTATACACAGAGCACATAATGCGCAGTGCAGGGATGGAGGAATCACAATATGGGATTAAAATCGCTGGGAGAAACATCAACAATCTGAGATATGCAGACGATACCACCCTAATGGCAGAAAGTGAGGAAGACCTAAAGAATCTCTTGATTGGGCTGAAGGAGGAGAGTGCAAAAGCTGGTTTGAGACTAAATATCAAGAAAACCAAGATAATGGCAACAGGCCCAATCAGCTCCTGGAAGATAGATGGGGAAGAAGTAGAAGCAGTGACAGATTTTACTTTCTTAGGATCCAAGATCACTGCAGATGGGGATTGCAGCCATGAAATAAAAAGGAGACTGATTCTTGGGAGACAAGCAATGAGAAACCTGGGGAACATAGTGAAAAGCAGAGACATCACACTGAAAACAAAAATTAGAATAGTCAAAGCAATGGTTTTCCCAGTAGTAATGTATGGATGTGAGAGCTGGACAATTAGGAAGGCTGAACGCAGAAGAATAGATGCCTTTGAAATGTGGTGTTGGAGGAGGGTTTTGAGAGTGCCCTGGACAGCGAGGAGAACAAATAGGTCAATCCTAGAAGAAATTAACCCGGATTGCTCACTGGAAGGTCAAATAGTAAAGATGAAGCTAAAATACTTTGGACATCAAATGAGAAGGGAGGATTCACTTGAGAAGGCACTGATGTTGGGAAAGGTGGAAGGCAAAAGAAGAAGGGGGAGGCCAAGGATGAGATGGCTAGATGGCATTGTGGACACAATGGGCACAGAGCTGGGAGGGCTGAGGGGGATGGTGGAGGACAGAGGCGCCTGGAGAGCAATGGTCCATGGGGTCGCAAAGGGTCGGAACCGACTGTGCGACTGAACAACAACAAGGATGTATCAATGGAGAGCAATATCATCCACACTGTGATATTTCCAATTGCAGTGTACATGTGTTAAAGCTGCATAGAAAAGACAGTAATGAAAGCTGGAGTTGGAGAAAGTGCAGAGGAGGGCAACCAGAATGATTAGGGGACTGGAACACCTTCCTTACCATCTGAGGCTGCAACGGTTGGGCCTTTTCACTCTTGAACGACGGCGTCTAAGAGGTGACCTGATTGAAGTTTATAAAATCATGCACGGTGTGGACAAAGTAGATAAGGAAAAACTGTTTTCCCTATCGCACAACACTAGAACTAGGGGTCACTCGATGAAACTTTTGGGTACTAGTTCTCAAACAAATAAGAGAAAGTACTTTTTCACCCAGAGGATTACTAGTCTATGGAACTCCCTGCCAGAAGAAATGGTGACAGCTGTCAGTCTTGACAGCTTTAAGAAAGGATTAGACAAGTTCATGGAGGACAAGGGTATCAATTGCTATAATTATGGATACTTAAGGACAACCTCGGGGTTGGAGAGGTAGGCAGGATATCTCTCAATTCCATTTCCAGGGAATCCTAAGCAGGTGAAGGCATCTCCTTGGGAATACCCTGAAGGAAATGGTGAGCCACTGTGTGAGACAGAATGCTGGACTGGATGGGCTGTGGCCTGTTCCAGCATGGCTGTTCTTATGTTCTTATGTTCTTAAAGCTGATAGGGAAAAATGATTCATTTGAAATATTGAAATGATGGTGGAAGAGAGCTTTGCAGAAACCCAGGACTGCCAAACTTAGAAACAAGTGGATCTTAAAGCAAATCAAGCCTAAACTATCTCTGGAGGTACAAATAATGAAATTGAAACTGTCCTACTTGGGGCACATCATGAGAAGGCAAAATTCTATGGAAAAGACAATAAAGCTGGGAAAAGCAGAAGGCAGCAGAAAGCAAGGAATCTTGAAATTAAGGTGTATTAATTCCTTAAGGAAGCCATAAACCATAACTTGGAGGAGTTTAGTAGGGCTGTTGAGAACAGGACATTTTGGAGAGAGCTCTCATTCATAGGGTCACCATAAGTTGGAGATGGCTTGATGGCACTTAACAACAAAATCAAAACAAATGTGTGATGCCAGCTACCCTAAATCACTTAACTTTTGAACTTAAATACATTTTGCTTTAATGCATTGAATAAACAAGATGTTTTATTACATTTTGAATGTTTATGAATATCTATGTTTCAATTCAAACCATGTAATTGGCCTTTGAACCTCTACAAATGAAAAGTAGGGAGACAATAGCAGAAATCTTGTTACTTAGCATAGTATGATGTATTAGAATAGGCCTACTGAGTGGGTGTTTGATGAATCAACTCCTCTGTAAGTTCTAGTGATTTAGAGGGACTCATCTATACCTATAAGAAGGTGGATGGGTGGTGAGTGTCCGGCATTAGCACCCACACCCGGCCTAACCATCCTGTACCGAGCTGCCCACACACCTTAAGACCCAAAAAGCATCTCTGCAAGGGTCCCGAAACAGTGAGTGGGGCAAATGCCCCACAAACATGAACAAAAAAAACCCTACACATCCCAGCGTCCTCTGCACCATGCCACCCCTCAACCAATCAGGTTGAAGGACGTGAGCACAGAGGAGGCTAGGAAAGCCAGCAAGCCCACCCTTCCCTGCTTCCCCACCACCCACCCCAGGCAGGGAAAGGGGGAGATAAACACTTCCGCCTCCCTCCCTACTCACCCGGGCACAGCCTCCACACCTGCAGCCTCCTCTCTTCCCCCCCTCTTTCTCACTCTCCCCCCTCTCTCTTCCCCCCTCTCTCCCCCCTCTCTCTGTGTTTTTGTGTGGTTGTGTTTTGTGTGTGTGTGTGGGGGGGTTGTGTTGTGTTGTGTGTGTGCATGTGTACCCCTCAAAACCACCCCAACCACCAACACACAAATTATACCTGCCCAGCATGGCTGGGCAAAAAATGCTAGTGATTTATAAGCAGAAGAGGAAAGCTATAGGCTTTTTGAATCCTCTCCTCCCCAAACATGGTCCCTGGGTCTCTTTGTTTTCTTCATTTCTTTTCCTGTTCTGTTTCTTTTTTTCTTTTACAAACTTGCTGCCTTAGCACTAGGGCAGTTAGTTGACCGAAGAGAAAAAAGGTGTGTGTGTGTGTGTGTGTGTGTGTGTGTGTGTGTGTGTGTGTGTGTGTGTGTGTGTGTGTGTGTGTGTGTGTGTGTGTGTGTGTGTGTGTGTGTGTGTCTTTTTTTCTTCCCAACAACCCTGTGAGTTGCATGAGAATGAGAAAAAGTGATTGGCCTGAAGCCACTCAGTCAAATTAATGACATGATTTGTCGTCTAATCCTCCAAATTGTAGTTCAATATGCTAGCCAAATCACCATACTGGCTCTTGTGTTGAACTCTGTAGATTAAAAGAGAGCATTATGCTGGTAAAAAACCTTTGCTTATTAGTGTTTCCTGTTGGGTTCTACAAGGAAATTAAAGATTTTTGATTTGGCAGGATCATTTCAATACATTTTGTAAATGTTAGGCAATGAAAAATATGCCCTCCTCCAATTCTATATATAGAAACTGGTTGCATTTCTTATTTTGATATTGATAATGGCACGATGTTTTTGCCTTTTTAAATTTTGTTTTATTTACTACCTGATATAATATTGGTTCGGTATCCTTCTGAGGCAGCAAGATAGTTTGTGGAACACATGGCTCATATAGGATCTTGCTGACACTCCCCAATCTCTTCCCCTTCCCATATCTGTCACCTGTGATTGCTTTCTTTCTTTGCCTATTAGTATAGCTGGCCCTATCAATTTGGAATGCATTGTCTCAAGGGGTGAAGCATGCCAGTGTTCGACTGAATCTGGAGGCTAAATACCACTAGAATAAGGTTTAGGTACCCTCCAATAAGGTTAGAATTATATTGGGTGGTAGGAACATTGCTAGGACATTCCTTACCTTGCAATATCCCTGTAAACACACCCTTTCCTATCTCCCCTACTGGTAGTAAGTAAAATTGTCTGGTTCATTAAAACTAAAATTTGCTTCTGGCAGGTAGACAGAGGTAACAGAGAATTCTGGGGTTTGGATGGTGAGAATTTCAGTGTTGCTTGTTTCTGTCAATGCAGCTGATATTATGCTGAGGCCAGGTCTAACAAAAATTGCACTCCCATACTGGCCATTCGGTCTCTCAATCACTAGTTCCATTCCAGCCACTTTGGGTTTGTATCTTGCTGTCCCCCGATGTGTTTCCTGGAGCAGAGGTATGTCACATTTTTATTTCCTGCACATGTCTGCTAGTAGGACAATCTTATTACTCAAAAGTCCCTCAATGTTTATTGAGATCGTTGTTATGGTTGGTGTTGTGTATGTAATATGATGTAATGCTTTAACAGTTTGCATTAATTGTTGGGATCGGGTGATCCTCCATTTTGTGTTCTTCTTAGAACTAAGCTCTCATGGGACTTGGGTTCCCGCCCTTTCTAACGAGAAGCGCGAAGGCTTCACAGTCTCTGCCACCCCACGATCACCGCACTGTTCTCCCAACCAATCCAGTTGTTTCCCGCCCAAATGTATCTTTCCTGTGTTGTATATATAGGCGCTGCTGCACCATTGCTCAGCATGTTCAGTTCCCGAAATAAAGTTGTGTTTGGCCTTGTTATGCTGGCTGCTGCGTATCGATTCCTGAACATAAAAGTTGGTCTTGACAAAGACTTTTCTGGTGGATTCATTCTTCAGTTCCTTTGGTTTGATCCAGTGTTAGAAAGCTTATCCGGCAAGGTTGCCACCCAGGGTATGTCCGACAACAATCTTTGTGGTGGCTCTTTCTGTGCCACCCCTCCCCTACTTGTGAATTTCTACCATTGACTCACCTGATGAAAACATATCCCTCCTCCTGTGGCCAGCACAGAGGTTGTCGACTTTCCATCCAACCAGATGCATGGAATATTCAGGCCTCTCTAATTTCTTTCCATTTTATGGGTAGGTAATTTATGTGATCATAGTAACAAGAGAAGGCAGACAATCGGTGGATGTTGTTTCCAGGTCTCTGCCCATCCTGTGTACCAGTGTCGTAATGTCTGGGTGATTAAAGGAGTTTACAAAGCCAATTCTATCTTTATTTTGAAAGGAGATTAAGAAGTTGGCCTTTTTCCCCTGCTTTTATGGCAGTGAACAAGGGGCAGAGTGTGCTTTTAGTACTGTTTATATTTCAATTCCCTCACTGTATAGGATTTTGCTGCAGAGACAGTGGTTAGAAATGAAATACAAGAAAAAGCTGTCTTACTGCCTACTTGGCCACAAAATGGACTGTGGAATTAATATATGACATGTTATTTCTAATTTATTTATCAGTGTACAATCTCTCCTGTGAATGGACTCTCAAAAGCACTTACACATTTGCAGTCTGGTGTAGAGACACCAGCTAATGGGAACTGGTATGGTTGCAGAAGCCATCTACTTGAGTGCATAGAAGAAGCTTCTTTCATCAAATATTTCACTTGAAATGTTTTACAGTTTCTTCTCGATGGTATGCCATAGAGTGCAATAAATTCCAGTTTGTTTATATTCTCTGCCTGTATTTGCACATTGGTGATTATGTTTGAATTCATGCAAGATCTCATTTCTTTAACAATAATAATAAGACAGAACTTTACCATAATCTTTTCATTAATCTAGCCCTGTTTGTCTGTTATTAATAGGCCGCTGTACAATATATTCAGCTGCAAAACTCCACCAGGCATGACTAATTCAGGTAATTAATTTGCCAGAACATTAACACCATCAAATGAGCCCACTAAACCGGTAAATTTAAAGTAAATTAAACTTAATTTGCAGGTTATTGCAATTAAGTCTGCCTTGCCTTTCTGAGGGATTTCGACATCCTGAGTATTTAAGAGGCAATCATCATGCATGTGAGTGGGCGGGTTTTGGGGCTAATTAACGCAGGAGTCTAATCTGCTTTTCAATTAGAAGAAAGAGGGATGTTTATAATGTTCCGGTGACAGTGTTGCCATTCAGTGCAGCCTTAACAGGGATCGCATGGCATAATTATAGCTGAAAAGAAAAGCTCACGCCGGGCCTGTTTAGGGGTTAATGAGACACCAGCAGCTTCCTGCTGAGGAGATCGAGCCTGTTTAGTGTGGCTTCAAGAGGAAACCACCCATAGGGGTTTCCTTTGAACTGTCAAAAGGTCCCCTTGTACTGGGTGGCTTATGTTTCATTTGTCTGAGTGGCATATCAAAAATTGATGAGCTGCCAGCAGCAGTCCTCATGACATTAATTCACCAATTGTGTATCTAATAGTTTCATCCTTAAATACAGTTGGGTGAGGGTAAGGCTGAGCAGAGAGAAGGGTGGAAGAGAGGTAGAGGTAGGTAGGTAGGTAGATATATATGTGTATAGGTTTCAAAAAATAATGACAAAGGACTCTCATGTCCCCAAAGCACTGGCCTTGTGTAAACGAATCAGCAGCAAATGTTAATGATGCAGATGACCTACTCTGGGTGCTATTAGCTGAAGGAAGACAAAAGATGCATTGTGGCTTCTCTGAAATGCATTCAGGTTGGAACTGTGACAAAGAAGTCAGTGGCATTCATTGCACCTGCAGTGAAAAGAGGAAACAGGGAGAATAGGATAAATTTATCCCTGAAGCAATGTCAGTAGTTCTGGCGATTTTTGTTTTTTGAACGCACTTCATGGCTTTTTGGCAGTAACAGCATGGAAGACCTGGGTGTACCTGGAAAGGGCAAATGCCACAATTGTGGTAGATTTTAAAGGGGAGGCACACCCTCTAAATGTCCTTGAAGAAGGTCCCGCCTCAAAGCTTTAGCTTCTCTGTTCTTTTCAGGATTGCATAAGACATTCACCAAAGTCATTTTGCTTCTAATGAATGTGCAGAAGTCCACTGTACAGGGTGGCCCGTAAGTCCCTACCTGGCCACATAGTATGGCTCTGCTGGGGGAGGGAGGAAACACTCTCATTGGGCTGACGGGCAGACAGGTGGGGTAAACTCTGCGCTGGGAGGAAGGAAGAAGCACTCCTATTGGACTGCAGGGCAGAGGGGCGGGGCGTATGCCAACAGAGTTGCTGGGTAGGGATTTATGGGCCAGGTAATGATTTATGGACCACACTGTAGTTGCAGATGTCTTTTTCCTGGGGTTTGTGCAAGAGGATAGTTATTGTCCCCTTGAACACATGGAGGTCCTGCTACTTTCAATGGGGCAGACTCAAAAACTGCAAGATGAAAATCACATGCAAAGTGCTACACCCATGGAGCTGTGACAATCTCTGTCTCCTAATAGAGCTCTTCCTGTTGTATGAAACAGGAACACACAAAGATCCACCTCAGTTCTCAATCCAAAACCTCTTTCTGTGTGTGTGTGTGTGTGTGTGTGTGTGTGTGTGTGTGTGTGTGTGTGTGTAGTGTGCATGTGCGTGTGCGTGTGCGTGTGCGTGTGCGTGTGCGTGTACATGTGTGTGTGTGTGTGTGTGTATGTGAATAAGCACACACACACGCACATTTTAGATCTTTCTTCATATATTAAGAGGACACTCTTATGTTGAGTGCCTTTTGCTGGATTAAATGGAACTAGTCCTCTATTCTGAATAATAATAATAATAATAATAATAATAATAATAATAATAATAATAATAATAATAATAATAATAATAATAATAATAATAATAATAATAATAATAATAATAATAATAATAATAATCTATACCTATAAAATGGTGCGTTAACCATTGGAATGTGACAAAGGATGTTGCACCAGGCCCCACTAGCCCCGTCCGAGCCTCCGTTCACTCGCCCGAACGGGGTTCGCAGGTAACTGTCAGGTTGAAATTTTCAACCCGGGGGCAGGAGCCCCCCAGTCGCAAACAAAAAAAGGGAACCTCAATTCCCAAATTCCTTTCGCCGCACCGCGCCAGAGCCAATCAGGCTGAGCGGTGCAGCAAAAGGAACATTCGGAAACGCGCCGCGGCCAATCAAAAAAAGCCGCAAGAGAAAAACCACCGCAGCAAGCAAACCCGCGCAGCCAAAACTACATTCCCCAGCGTCCTGCGCGCCATGGGCGTGCAGAACGCTGAAGAAGCCGGCGCGCAAAAAATAAAAACAAACCCAAACCGTGAGCGCTAGTCCACCGAAGAAGCCGGCGCGCGAAAAATAAACCCAAACCCAAACTGTGAGCGCAAGTCCGCCACAGGCGGACGAAGCGCCCAGAAAACACAAATAAAAAAACCCCAAAATCAAAATAAAATGCAAACCCACTGGCCATCTTGCACGGAGCAACGGGGAAGAGAGGGACACCCTCTCCCCCACACTGCCCCGCTGAAGACACGGCGAGCCCAGCGAGACAAACTCGCTGTAAAAAAATACAAACACCCCCCACCCAACCGCTGCCAAAAACGCCGTGGTGGCAGCAACCAAAAACAAATTTTAAAAAGGCAGGCAAACAAACCCCCACCCCCCAAACAAACAAACCCCAACCCAGCCAGGGCCACAACAATACCCTCCCCCAAAAGCCGCATGAAGCGGCAAGCCAAACACCCACCCAAAACACAGTCAAACCGCAACCCAGCCCGGGCCACGGCAAACCCCCCCCCAAAAAAAAACGCCGCATGAAACGGCGATGGTATTTCCGCGGGCCAGCCATCAAGACTGGCCCACAAAAATACCCAAAAAAACAAATCAAAAACATTTTTAAAAAACCAAAAAACATACCAAAAACACACACACACAGAAACCCCCACCTCAAACCCAAAAAACCAAAAACAGTCAAAAATACACACAAAGAAACCCCCAACCAAAATCCAAAAACAATCAAAAACACACACACACAAACCCCCACCCAAATCCCAAAACCCAAACTAAACGCCCCCAACCCAAAACAACCCCCCCTTAAAAAAATGGAAAGAACTTACCAATACACGTCTTCCCCTGATGAAAACCGGAACTGAAATGAGGAGAAGAAGAGACTTACCGGAACAAGCAAAATGAAAAAATTACTCAACACCACCACCCAGTGGCCAAAGGAGAAAAAAATCCAAAATATTCCCAAATATTCAATAAATCCCCAAAAATAGGGTAATCAATTCCAAAAACATTCAAAAAAATCCAAAAAAATCAAAAATAATTCACAGATAAAAATATTAATATTCAATAAAAAACACTGTAAAATACATTCAATTTAAAAAAAACATATATTTACACATTTTTTAAAATAAATATCCGAAGTAAAAATATTTGCAAAAATTCAAAAAGAAACACATTCTTCTTTAAAAGTAGCAGATTTTGCCCGGCAAAACCTTAAAAAACAAATTTAAACAGCACGGCACAGAGGATGCCAGCACACACACACACATAAAAACCACTGGGAGCGCAAGTCTGCCGCAGGCGGATGCAGCGCCTCAAAGCCAAACAATCAAAAAAAATTATGCCACCATTTAAAAAAACACAGACCCATTGGTTCAAGAAAAAAAAACTTTACTATCCAACACAATTTTTAAAAGCCCGGCACTGCCGGGCAAAATATGCTAGTAATAATAATAATAAAGTAGTAGTAGTAAAAGCAGGTGGCGAGGCAAAACTCTTATCCAAATGGAGCCAGGTCTAGGATATGCAAGTTCATACTTCAATCAAGGCATAGTAAAAGAAATTTATTGCTCAAAATTCATGGTTTCATGAAGAAAAATGAGGAAAGGTCTTCATATTATAATAATGGAACTTAAGCATCCCACTTCACATGTGAATTTTGTAAATTACACATACAGAGTGCATCAATATATGTTTTTGCAAATCGGCTAGGCCAGTGGTGGTGAACCTATGGCACGCTTGCCAGAGGTGGCCCTCACAGCCCTCACAGAGTTCACCCTGCCCCTCTGCCCAGCAGCCCAATGGGAGTACTTCATCTCTCCCCTTCACCATAGCATTCACTCTGCCCAGCAGCCCAATGGGAGCACTTCATTCCTCCACCCAGCACAGAGTTCACCCCACCCTCTGCGCAGCAGCCCAATGCGATCACTTTCTCCCTCCCCCAAACACAGAGTTCAACTCGCCTCTCTTTTTGGGCACTCTGTCTCTAAAAGGTTTGGCATCACTGAGCTAATTCTAAGCATATGCACTGTATATATGACTCCTCCCACTTGCAAAGATTCCTGTTTCCTCCATGATAAATAGCAACATGGAAAGACCAATATATTCCAGAAGGCTTGTGGGAGGGTGTTGTGTATGCATAACAAAGCAGAAACGAAACCACCATTGAAACTAAGTAACACCTTCAGCTGCTGGCTTAGCACAGCTACTAAAGGAGATCTTAGGGAAGCTACTAAGGTAGATCTTGGGGAAGGCTTAGCACAGCTGCAGCTACTAAGGGAGATCTTAGGGAAGCTACTAAGGTAGATCTTGGTGAAAGCCCTTCCCACGCCTCCAGGTGTTCAAGGAAGCTACTAAGGTAGATCTTGGGGAAAGCCCTCCCCACACCTCCATGTGTTCACGGATTGGCTCTTGTTTCCCCCTCATGAACCGGCCAGCCTATCAGCATGTTCAGTGGATTCAGAGTCGGGAATTGGGATTGGTAGCCACTGTATTCCCAACTCTAAATCCACTGAGCATGCTGATAGGCTGGCCGGTTCATGATGGGGAAACAAGACCCAATCCCTGAACACCTGGAGGCGTGGGGAGGGCTTTCCCTGAGATCTACCTTAGTAGCTTCCCTAAGATCTCCCTTAGTAGCTGCAGCTGTGCTAAGCCTTGCCCAAGATCTACCTTAGTAGCTTCCCTAAGATCTCTCTTAGTAGCTGCAGCTGTGCTAAGCCAGCAGCTGAAGGTGTTACTTAGTTTCGATGGTGGTTTCATCTCTGCTTTGTTATGCATACACAACACCCTCCCCCCTAGGATGGGACGAAGACCCTCAGCCACTGTGGGGGCCTGCAAGCACACTGCGGTTGGCCAGCTGGCTCTGCGGTGTTGCCGGCACTGGCTGCTGCACGTGAGATTTTCCCTTGTGAGAACTGAAGGGTCCCATCGAAACCTGGCAATCCTCGGGAAGGGGCATTACTAACTTGGGGAGGACGGGAGGGGACCATTGGGAGAACTCAAACCCATGCTGCTCACTGGGACGAGTGGGAGAACCAATGGAATTGGTTGGCGGGGAGTTCAAATGTATTATAAAAGGAGCTGCGTCTCCTACTGCAAACCATGTACAGATTGACCATGCAATAAAGAAGGAAATGTGTTTTGCCCTCCTGCTGGCTCTGAGTGCAATCAATCTGCCTACATCAAAGAAGGTCAAAAACTTTTGCCTTATGCCATGTTTCCGGTCAAGATAATGAAGAGTTTTCTTCTGGCAGGTCATGGTTCCTAATTTATGTTACTGTGATTGCAATTTATGTATCACAAGATATGTTTGCTATGTGTATTTTTTCCGTCGGGCCTACTCAATAGGAGCCTAGTTTTTGGAGAAATTGCTGCACCACAACCTGTTATGTATATGGTCAATGGTGTAGTAGAGTCTGGGTACACAAGACTGAAACACTGGGTTTTTTCATTAACAAGGGTGTCGTCATCATCATCATCATGGAGGTTCAGGTTTCCTTCAGGCTTTTCTCTTCTCTGCTCAGCTGCAGTTTTCATAATAGCTGGGAGCGGAAGTGAAGAATGCACTTTTCCAGCAACACTATATTGTCTTTATCAAAACCGATGAAGTGCAAGTACTTGGAGGGCAGCCTAGTCTTGAGTGGGCAATTTGGATCTGCTAGCTTTATAACATACAGTACTTACAAAAGATTGCTGTGATACATATACACAAATGTGGCTTGACAAAACTTCCATCATTTAAAGAGCTTTCCATCACACCTACCTAGTCTTCAGAATTAGTCATTATACTACTGCATGAGTTGGTTCTTGGTTGTTGACTGATTTACCACTATTACAAGGATGAGGATGTTACTCTACCGAAGAAGGGGCAGAAACCACTGAATTCTACATTTGTCAGTGTCAGATGACTTTCATTAATGACTAGGTGTAATTACTAAGAAGCCAGAGACTACCATTGATTCAATTATGTAATTAAGTTGATGGTGATTATGAAAAACTGATATGAGTCCTGCAACAAGGATTAATCTATGATCTGGAAACCATAGGGAAGAGGAACCTTTCCTGACACTGGAGCCTAGGTATCTTGAAAGGATCATCTTGTCTTTGTAGTTTTAGGCTTAAGATAACGAAAGTACTATAGTTTCTGATGGGTGGGGTGGGATTGCTCTCAAAATGTATTTGGAAGTGCAGCTGGAATGCTATGACTCCTGAGGGATTTGCCCCAGCTATCAATTAGCTTTGAGATAAAATCCAAGGAGCTGTGATTATCTAATACATTCATAAAAGGTCTTGATCCAGCATGCCTAAGGGGATTTGAACTGATCTGTTTGAGTAGAACAAAAAGAGAAGATTAGTGGTGTCAGTAATATTACAGTCTGATTGAGACTTTGCTTCCCATGTATTTTTTAAGATGAGGTGTGTGTTGTTTATATACACATTGTTCATTCAGCATTATTGTTCTTTTTAAGATAAAACTGATCAGGTTTGTAACCATATAGTGTTCCAAGTTGTATGTAAGCTTCTGGCCACGCATTACACAAAAACAATAAAAATGCAGCTAGAAGTACAGCAAATAAAACTCCCTCTGAGGATTAGTGTAAACCACAAAAAGCTTTTCAAATAAAGAGATAATAACTTTGCAGGTGAAGCTGAATAAATAAGGGGCCAATCGAATCCAGTGGGAAGGAGTTCCACAAAGTAGAGGACAAAACACAAAGATCACATACTCTGCCTTTTTTCAAACTACAAACAGCAGATTTTCAACAAAATGTATTGTAAAAGGCAACAAGGGTGGATATATCAGAGAAAGTTCTTCTAGATATTGGGACCAATATGCTGAGGGCCAAATTTTAAGTTACTTGTTACTATTTCCTGAATATAGTTTCAGGTAGGAGGAAATTTGGTAATCAGTTGTATCACAGGGTAAGGAAAAGTAATGGAAGTAGTACTAGAGGTCCCAGACTCCTTACTAGTTTTCTCTTCAGTCTTCAGAACTAACCACCATCCACTAAGGCCATTGGAGAAGTTTCTTTTCCTTATCTAAATACTGACTGATACAAGGCTCTAACACTGATTTCATCAATAAGACATTAGATCTCAATTTCTATAAAACACTCAGACATTGCCCAAGTACAGGAAGTGGCAAACTGGCCCAAAGTTTTCTATCTCAGATGAACTGTCAAAGATTTTGAATAACTTAGTGCATCACAGCTCCTTTTGAGGTGGATGGGGTAGGTTTTTGGCTACAAGATGATTTTGATTCTGTTCAGCAGGTAGAGCCCAGTTATCTCCTGAAAACCTTTCACCACTAAGAAGGACAAAAGTAAATTGGAAAAAAGCAATGCTGGGAATGTTTTTCAAAGAATATTTATCATGTCTTTCAGTAATAACATCTGAAACATTAGTTCTATTGTCACAGAGACTTTTGTCTAAAAAAAGAGATTTTTGTTGTTGTTGTTCAGTCATAGTCGAATCCAACCCTTTGCGACCCCATGGACCACTGCATGCCAGGCACCCCTATCCTTCACCATCCTCTGCAGCCCACTCAGTTCTATGCCCACTGCATTAACAATGCCATCTAGCCATCTCATCTTCTGCTACCCCCTTTTCCTTTTGCCACCGATCTTTCCCAGCATCAAGGCCTTCTCAAGTGAGTCCTCATTTCTCATTTGGTGTCCAAAGTATTTTAGCTTCATCTTCAATATTTGTCCTTCCAAGGAGCATTCAGGGTTGATTTCCTTCAGGGTTGACTTATTTGTTCTCCTTGCTGTCCAGGGCACTCTCAAAATTCTCCTCCAACACCAGATCTCAAAGGCGCCTATTCTTTTGTGCTCGGCCTTCCTTAAAGGCATTAAAATATCAGAGACTCAGGCTGCTCAGACCTCGGGAACCCAGTTACAGATTGGTATTTGTGAGCAGCTTGCCTTAATAATTTTTCTTTCTAGCAATGTATTGATGGGGATTAATATTCTTCTTGAGTAAAAGTTTGCACAAATTTCAGACTCTTCTTACATGATTAGTCTAATTCTGGGAACAAATGGAGCATTTCTGTAATGCTCCCATTGGAGTCTTGTATGAAACAATTTGCCCAAGAGCAACTGATGCCTTCTGTGAAACTTTGAAAAATGTTTGCATCAGAAGCACTATGTCTACACAGACATAGTGCTTCTGATGCAAACATTTTTCAAACATTTACTTTTTCTCATCTCATCATTTTTTTCCTCATGAACAGGAATGTTCATGGGGTAAAGAAAATATTTCCTCCTTCTGCTCTACACCTAAAATTCATCTGCTTTTCTTTGTGTATTTGCAGTTATTTCTCCACCATGGCAAACATGAGAGTTTTAAAAGGGAAATATATTTAAAATAAATGACCATACTCCAACTGAGGATTTCAGGGTGACCAGTTATTCATTGCTGAGAGGGAGAAAAAGTGCAATTTAAATATGGTGATTTATAGATATGCAGTAAGTATCAAAGTAACTGTAAGGTCAGAATAGATAATAGCCCATGGATGTGACTTACATGACAAAATTTATTCCGAGTCAATTATTTTCTAAATAAATTGCATATATATATATCTTCCAATTCTTCCAATTCTGCCATAGTGCACCTATTGTGTTGGAACAACAAAGTTCAAAGTAAAACAAATCTGTTTAGATTTGCAGGTACACTGTGGCAAATTTGGAAGAAACAACTAAAGTTTGCTCTATTTGTCTATATGTTTGTTTTGAAGATAAAAATGCAACAACAAAAATAACAAGAAGGTCTTTATCTTAACACCAGATGTGAGCATACAGAATGTGTATCTTGGTTTTGAAGAAGAATCCTGTTCCAGGAAATTCCCTCATCCTTCCTTATTACCAAGTATGCTCCTAGATGCATCTAGCTTTTTGTTGTTTTTTAAGTTATCAAACTATTGGCTCCCTTCTCTACTTGATCTTTGCAACAATTCTATTGTGTAGGTCAGATTAAGAGAGAGAGACGTCAAGGCTACCCAATGAGGCTCCTAGCTCAATGGGAAGTTGGACGTGGACTCTCTGAAGAATTATGACATACCGACTGTATAAGGTTTGATGTAAAGTTTGCTGCCAACTCTAGCTGGGAACTTTAACTGCTTTTCCTGTGTGTGAAGGCAGAAGGGATGAGAATATGTTGACCTGAAGGAAATAATGAGAAATCCTATTTAGCGGTGATATCCCATGTGGATCACTATCAGACTACTGGTTTATCATTCCCAATTGGACCTTGGAAAATATACTTTTCTAGCTACACCACTGCAGTTCTCCAGCCAATCATCCTGCTTTGTTTACAACATACATCAATGCTGGTTCATGATGGTTCTTCCCAGGCTCGAACAGAGGTCTTTCTGAATGTTGCTGGCTCAGAATTGTAGCCAGCATTTTAGATTTTTTTTGGGGTGGGGGGTGGGTGGGTGGGTGTCACAAGGGGCAACAATGTCACACGCACACATACAACATTGGCATCCCAGGGTGGGTTGGGGGGGCAATTAGCTCAGGAGGGTCCCCCCCGGGGGGGGCTGGCTACAGCCCTGTGCTGGCTGAGATTGAACCAGGAGCCTCTCTGTGTGCAACAAGATGTCACAGATGAGGAACAAAAAGCGATAGCCATACATTTAAGATAAATTTAAAGTGGCATCTTTGACAGCTCTGTGAGTTGGCTATCTGACTATAGATCCAGAGGGCATCAGCTTGATTCCCTCATTGTGCCTGTTGGAAGAAGAGCTAACCTATGTAGCCTCAGGCAAGCGTCAGAGTTCCAGGGTGCCCTCAGGAGAAAGGGAATGGTAAACCAATTCTAAATACAGTACTCGATATCTAGAAAGCCTTGGAACGGGTTGCCATAAATTGAAATAGATTTCACAGCAAATAATTATTGCTATTGTAATTACATTTTGCCTCAGAATATACATAGCTTCCTATATGTTTATTCACCTCTGCCTTGTGTTTTGTGTAGGAGATCTCTGCTCAAAGGGCAAATGTTTTGGTGTGGGTTATTTGTTTATTTATGCTTGTTGTTCTGCCTGCAAGGTAAACTTCTGCTTCTTTGGTTAGGAGCGTAAAAAGAGAAAGGCAGATGAAAGCAAGAGAGGTGTTTTTTTGTCAAGCTGTGACAGAAATCAAATGCAAATAGAGCTCAGTTCAAGACTGTTTGTAAAGTGTCACATTGGTGAGCATTAAATGCAGTTTATGTAGTTTTACAATGAGCAGTGCAGAATGTGAATTTTATTGATTTTCCCCCTCAAAGAACATACACAGAATAATATGCCCCATCCAAATTCCAGCTTACAAGTGTATCTTTATATTGGTGGATGCATATGCAGCAGACTTGTGAGTATCGCTTCCTTGTTCTATCACCTTGTTTAGAAGATTTATTCCATGGTTCCAATTATAAAAGGAAGGTCGATTATGATTCACTCTGCTCACAAACCTTTCTATTCCCTTAAAGCAATGGTTTTCAAATTGTGTTTCAGAAGCTTCTTATGGGATCTTCAGTGTGTGTGTGTGTGTGTGTGTGTGTGTGTGTGCGTGCGTGCGTGTGTGTGTGTGTGTGTGTGTGTGTGTGTGTGTGTGTGTGTGTGTGTGTGTGTGTGTGAGAATAAGCTTTCGTAAAATGATAATGACACTGGTAGTAGAACTTGCCTGCTTGCCCCTAGTTGTCTTCTGCAATGTGAAATATGTGTTCTGGATAGGTGAAAAATATAGATCTGAATGTTGACCTACACAAAATTGGGTATGGAACATCTGCACATTTCAGTGTTTGCAAAGAAAAAATGTGCACACTGTTGTGATTCCATCTGGAAAGACTTCAATTTTTTATGTTTATTACATTATATTCATATAGGTTATTAAGTAAGGATTTTAAATCTGCTTTTCTTTTGTTTCTACGATACTCTCTGCTTAGCCTAACTGGAGCCATTTTAAGTTGGCACCTGCGATTGAATGGCATCATCCCTTTTTTTCTGGGAAAGTACATTTTGGTTCTTCTTTCCAAGATCTCTGTCTGGGGAGATATTCTATCTCACAAGCTGAGATGGAACACAGATAGGATAGCAACCTGCCATCCTTTGATCTACCCACAAAACCTGTCACTTTGATAAGTCAATTAGCACTTCTCAGGGTTGCTTTCCCAGGAAAAATGGTATAAAGACCAGGGCTTTTGCTGTGTTCGAAAGTCGAATTTGGATTGCAGCTGGAGGCTCTATCTCTCTTTACATCTGAGATAGACTTCCCCATCGGACCATCTCCTATGAGGCGGGATACCGCTGCACTTAGCCTAAAATCCAGAGGTGATGGGACTTAGGTTCTGCAGAGAGATCGACACTTAGAATTTCTTCTGAGACTATGCAATTTTTCTATTACATCGCATTTATTGGACTCTGTTTATTTCTTGAATAAATCATAAAAGGACATTGATTGACAAGAGTGCTCTTTCTGCTCCTCCTGAAGTGGAGCAGATTGAATGGGGATATTTAACAATACAGCCTTTTTCCTAAGAGAAGGATTACAGCTTTTGGGGTACTTTGTGGGAGCCCTTGCCGAAGGAGAAACTTTGTTTTGATGCTTGGAATTCAGCTACAAAAGACCAAGCTAAAGCCGAGGTAACTGCTTTACTCCGACACACCTTACCCAGTTTCAAGGCCGTACTGTTGCCCAAAATTAGATAAGGGTGTTTTCGCATGGGAATCCAAAGTCTCGTGACAAGGGCCTTTGCTACTTTAATTTTAACTGCGACATCAGTCACAGATCGCCATTTCCCTGCTACGCTGGACCCAGCTTTCTCGGGCCAACTTTGAGAAAGCACACCCTTCCTGGCCACGTTAGCCAAATCAATCGGAGCCTCTTGACTGTGCGGCACCTGTTGGCCTCTGAAACAGGGGAGCTAAGGCGTGCACCAGCTGAGAGCAGCTTCGAAACACACATATTTTACTTAATGAGAAAAAAATCATGTGAAGAACATAAGAACAGCCTTGCTGGAACAGGCCACAGCCCATCCAGTCCAGCATTCTGTCTCACACAGTGGCTCACCATTTCCTTCAGGGTATTCCCAAGCAGATGCCTTTACCTGCTTAGGATTCCCTGGAAATGATATTGAGAGATATCCTGCCTATCTCTCCAACCCGGAGGTTGTCCTTAAGTATCCATAATTATAGCCATTGATACTCTTGTACTCCATGAACTTGTCTAATCCTTTCTTAAAGCTGTCAAGACTGACAGCTGTCACCACTTCTTCTGGCAGGGAGTTCCATAGACCAGTAATCCTCTGGGTGAAAAAGTACTTTCTCTTATTTGTTTGAGAACTAGTACCCAAAAGTTTCATGGAGTGTCCCCTAGTTCTAGTGTTATGCGATAGGGAAAACAGTTTTTCCTTATCTACTTTGTCCACACCGTGCATGATTTTATAAACTTCAATCAGGTCACCTCTTAGACGTCGTCGTTCAAGAGTGAAGAGGCCCAACCGTTGCAGCCTCAGATGGTAAGGAAGGTGTTCCAGTCCCCTAATCATTCTGGTTGCCCTCCTCTGCACTTTTTCCAGCTCCATAATATCCTTCTGGAGGTATGGCGACCAGAACTGTACACAGTATTCCAGATGGGGCCTCACCATAGATTTATAAAGAGGCAAAATGACACTTGCTGACTTATTTTCTATACCCTTCCTAATGATCCCTAGCATTGAGTTTGCTTTTTTCACTGCTGAGGCACACTGGGTTGACACCTTCATTGAGTTGTCCACCAGGACACCAAGGTCCCTTTCCTGGTTTGTCGCAGAGTTCAGAACCCATCAGTTTATAAATGTAATTGGGGTTCTTTGCCCCAACATGCATCACTCTGCACTTACTAATGTTGAAACTCATTTGCCACTGTTTTGCCCACTCCCCCAGTGTCAAGAGATCCCTCTGGAGCTCCTCACAATCTCTCACAGTTTTCGCTACCCTGTATAATTTAGTGTCGTCAGCAAATTTGGCTACCTTGCTTTTTACTCCTACCTCTAGATCATTTATGAAGAGGTTGAAAAGCAGGGGTCCCAGTACTGAACCTTGGGGGACCCCACTCTTTACTTCCCTCCACTTGGAGAAGTGTCCATTTAGTGCTACCCTCTGTTTCCTGTCCCTTAGCCAGTTGCTGATGGTCCAATGGCCTTCCTAGTTGGGTTCTTACTTCTAATGTACTTAAAGAAGTCTTTGTTATTTCTCTGAGTATTTTTAGCAATACGCTCCTCAAAGTCTTGCTTTGCTTTCCTGATTGTTGCCTCGCATTTGTTCTGCCAGAATTTATGTTTCTGCCTGCTGTCCTCATTCGGACAAGCCTTCCATCTTCTAAATGAGCTTTTCTTGCTCTTGATCACTTCTCGAACAGCTCCTGTAAGCCACATTGGAGTCCTCTTGGACCTGGCAGTGCCCTTTTTCCTTTTGGGTATGCATTCCAATTGAGCCTCTGTTATTGTTTTTGTAAACAGCCTCCATGCCTCTTGGAGTGTTTGGACTGTCTCAATTTTCCCTTTCAGCTTCTTTTTTACTAGTTTCCTCAACTTTGGGAAATTTCCTTTTTGAAAATTTAAGGTCTCTGTGTTAGATTTTATCAGTGACTTGCGGTCTATGATCAAGTTAAACATAATTGTGTTGTGGTCACTGTTCCCTATTGGATCAGTCACATTAACATCCTGCACCAGATCCTGAGTATTAGGATCAAGTCAAGGATTCTTGTACCTCTAGTTGGGTCTTCAACCATCTGTCCCAGGGAACAATCATTTAGCATATCTAGGAACTTTATCTCTTTATCATGTGCTGAACAACAGTTCACCCAGTCTATGTGAGGGTAATTGAAGTCCCCCATTATAACCAGGCTTCCCTTCTTGGATGCCTCCTTTACAACATTCTCCAACTGCCAGTCTCCCTCAAGAGTTTGGGTCGGAGGCCGATAGTATATGCCTACTGTTAGACCATCCTTGTGACCTGGTACTCTTACCCACAGAGCTTCTAATGGTGACTCCAAATCACCTAGATATTCCAATTCATACGATTTTATCACTTCTTTGACATACAAGGCCACACCACCTCCCATTTGCCCCTTCCTATCCTTCCTGTACAGTTTGTAGCCTGGGATAACTGTATCCCATTGGTTATCATCCGTCCACCAGGTTTCAGTGTTAATGAAAGCACAGTAAAATTTTATATATTTTTAAAACTGTGTATGAAAATGAATGTAAAGTTCTATTCAAGAGAAGAATGGTTTCCAACCATTTTAAAAGACCTTGGAAGATAGAGTTGTCCAAGACAGCTTTTGGAGATATCTTCCCTCTAAGGGAGTAATCTATGCCTCTTACAGCTGCCTTATATGTTATATCTGCTCTTATGGGTATTATGCTTTTTTGAAAACTTGGTTTGTAGTTTTAAGGTTTGTAGATGCTTTGCAGAGTAGCAAATGTATTACTATAATCATGCCATATATGTGTATGTATAAATAAAATTAAATAAATATAAATAACCCAACATGAGGCCAAATTAAAATGAGCTTGATGCTGAAAAAAGAAGAACCTTTCCAAGATTGAGCATGACACATCTGCACGTCCCTAAATAACTTTTCCCCTTTGAAGCAGGACAACGATGTGGCTCAGTAGGTTTTGTCTGGGGCTCAGAAGGGCCAAATATGTTATTCTGAATATTATGCATGTATGAAAAACAGCTTCTATGGTGACAAAAAATGAAGTATATGTTTTGTTTAATCTGAAAACGAGCAAATTGAGTACAGAGCATGATAGTTGCACTGAAGTAAGACATGCTGAGGTCCTAAGCTATGTCAGATGGAAGAAGGCCTTGAGCATTCCCACTAAAACCAGGTAGCTTTTAAGTATATTTTTGCCATATCTCAGCAAGGGTGTCTATTTTACAGGTTGCTTTTCTTGTTTCCTCTTTTTTTTAGTTATGTAAAATTTTACATTTAGGATTGCTTTGTATTGTTTGTAAATTAAGAACCCTTCCTGACATGGAACTCTACAGTATGTAGCAGTGTGCTCAGTCATGCTCCCTCAGACAGCTTCTGGGGCTGGATGGCCATTTTGCCCTTCCTCCACCACATGGCATTTCCTGGAGTGGTGTAGGCGGTCGGGGCCACATGAAATGGTGTCATGAGCCACATCCAGCCCACGGGCCACAGGTTAAGAATCCCTGCTATAAATACTCAACAAGACCCACTAAACATAACGTGACATCATTCTGGATAGACGTGTAGCAGGTTGCACTGTTAATAGAAATTTCACTGAGCTGTTCACCCTCCCTTCCATCTTATAACTTTCCTGTAGAGAGAAATCTTTCTGATACAAGTGTAAGAGCTCATATTAATGACTTTCTGGTTTAATGTCGTTCTTATCAACAAGTGAAGATGAAAAGCTTGTCAAAAACGTATCCTTCTTGCAGATTAAAAGGTTATTTCCTGAAGTATATTCACAAAGAAAATCAATGTGAAAGCCACCCTTTG
This sequence comes from Bradypodion pumilum, assembly GCA_035047305.1. Lineage (NCBI taxonomy): Eukaryota > Metazoa > Chordata > Lepidosauria > Squamata > Chamaeleonidae > Bradypodion > Bradypodion pumilum. The sequence goes on from JAWDJD010000003.1 coordinate 190,437,348, forward strand.
AGATTTGGGGAGTGGCGAAGGGAGGGATTGCTTATATACTTTGGAGAGGAGACAGATTCCACCTTTCTACATCAGTCTTTTTTATTCTCTTTCCTGGTTATGATTACTGCTAGCTATTGAAAGATCCAGGCCTTGTTGGAGCTCTTTGGTGGATGCTCAGAGGAAGACATAGAGGAAGAGGTTTTCTGGTGCAGATGCAGAGCCACACCAAGACCCACCTGCCCACATTGAAGTTGACAGGACGCAAAGCCAAATGTGTTATTTTGGGACATAAGGGAGAAAATCCATTAAGGCCCCTTACCTTCCCTAGTAGTAAAAATGTAATAATATAGCAAAGGCCTAACAGTTTGTTGCCCCTTCATGATCCCCCAAATGAGCTGCTTGAGGTAGCTGCCTCACTGTGTCTAACGTGAGGGCCAGCCCTGTACAAGGGCTCTTGCCACTAAGCACACACTGTTGCAGGGCAGAGTTTTTAGATTCTTCCCTGGTTTCTACATTGATCTCTTCTGTCTCAAAGATCAGATAAAATTGGAACAGAATTGATTGCCGAGGATCTATTGTGAAGTGGAGTGTCATAGAACCATAAACATAGAGAGAAGGCCTTGCAGGTCATCTGGCCAAACTGTTCTGCTATGTTTCAGAAAGCCAGAGTAGAGCATCTCTAACTCTAGCAATGCTGGTCATAGCTCTACTTCAGACACCTGAAGAAAGAGAGCCCACCATTCAGGAAGAGGTTCTACCATCAGATTGCTTTAACCATTAACAAGTTGCTGTTAATGTTCAACTGATGCATACCCTTTTCTCATTTGAGGTTGTTGCATCTGGTTCTTTCCTTTGATGCAACTGAGAATATACCTTTGGGGTTTTTTTCTTTGACTTCCCTTCCAATATTCAAACTGCACCAGTGCCAGGTTTTCTAACAGACTGAGCCATACCCGTCAACTATCCCGTTTTTCCCAGGAAAACCCCTTATTTCTACCCCTCTTCCTGCCCCATCCCGTTTTATTAATTTCCCCTTATTTTTTAATAAAAAAATCCTGACTGGAGCAGCAGTATGTTTTTCCAGCCACCAGTGGTCGCTGTTTGTGGCTTTTCGCTTGTGGAAAGGAAGAGAGAGAGAAGGTGGTGGGGACTTTTTGTAGTTTCTGTTTCCCTTCCCTGCCAGCCACATGGTCATGGGGAAGCTTCGTTTTTGCTGCTGCTGAGTCTACTCTAGGTGAATGATATATTTCATATATGCAGGGGCAAATCAGTGGGGGGGAGAGAGGGGCAAATCAGTGGGGGGGGAGAGGGGGCAAATCAGTGTGGGGGAGAGAGGGGGCAAATCAGTAGGGAGAGAGGGAGGGAGAGGGGCAAACCAGTGGGGGAGAGAGAGAGTGGGGGGCAAATCAGGGGGGAGAGAGGGGGCAAAGCAATGGGGGGAGGGGGCAAATCAGTGGGGGGAGGGGGAGAGAGAGGGGCAAATCAGTGGGGGAGAGAGAGTGGGGGCAAATCAGTGGGGGGAGGGAGAGGGCGGCAAATCAGTGGGAGAGAGAGATGGGGCAAATCAGTGGGGGAGAGAGGGGGCAAATCAGTGAGGGAGAGAGAGGGGGCAAATCAGTGGGGGGGGAGAGTAACCCTAGGGGGCTGGTTTACTATTCTGCACTTTCTTTGCTTCCCAGGAAAAAATAATTAAAAATGAGAAAGGTAAAGGTTTCTCTTGCTCGAAAGCCAGTCACATCTGACTCTAGGGTTCAGTGCTCATCTCTGTTTCAAAGACAAAGAGCCAGGATTGTCTGAGTCTGCAGACGTTTCCATGGTCATGTGGCAGGCATGACTAGACACCAGAGCACACAGAATGCTGTTACCTTACCACCAAAGTGGTCCCTATTTATCTACTTGCAATTTCTTGCTTTCGAACTGCTGGGATGGCAGGAACTGGGACAAAGACAGGAGCTCATTCCGTCCTGCAGTACTCGGGAATCGAACTGCTGACCTTCTGCCTCCCAGTCAGCATCATAGTCATTTAAGCCACTGAGTAAACAAGAAAGAAAGCAAAACAAAAGTCCCCCGAGAAGATGGGGAAAGGGTTCTTTGCCCCGCACTGCTTTGTGCCCATCGCATCTACAATACCATCTAGCCATTTTATTTTTGGCCACCCCGTTCTTTTGTCCTCCACCTTTCCCAGCATGAAGGCTTTCTCAAGTGAATCCTCTCTTCTCATTTGATGTCCAAAGTACTTTAGCATCATCTTTACTATTTGGCCTTTAATGAGCAGTCATGGTTGATTTCTTCTAGGATTGACCTATTTCTGACACCACATTTCAAAGGCATCTATTTTTCTGCGCTCAGCTTTCCTAATGGTCCAGCTGTCACGTATCCTGTATTTGCCGAGAAATTTCCCTTCTGTCAAGTATCCTGTATTTGCCGGGAAATTTCCCTTCTGTCAAGTATCCTGTATTTGCCGGGAAATTTCCCTTCTGTCAAGTAATAATAATAATAATAATAATAATAAGTTTTAATTTCTACCCCGCTTTCATAGCACAAGTGCCACTCAAAGCGGCTTACAACACATATAAATACAATGTTACAAATATAATTACATAATTACAAGAACAGATTGAAAATTAACACATTACAAGAAAAAAGAAAAGAAAATCCCATACAGTTAATCTCAAAAAACGCAAGCCCCATACTACCCCCCCCCTCCAGTGGGAGCACCCAAAAGCTCCCACTTCCCCACATCCCCACAGCCATCCAATATCACAAAAAGCAAAAGATACACTATAGAAAACACGGTGCAAAATACAATAGATGCAAAATCCGGTACAATAGATACAAAATGCAATGAAAAATAACAGAATAACCCATGACTCACTCCCTCTCCCGACGACAAATTCGCAGAAGGAAAATAGCAGTCATGAAGGTCCTGGTGGTGGCAGCACCTGGGATGCCAGCTGGTGGCGAAGTATCCTGTATTTGCCAGGAAATTTCCCTTCTGTCAAGTATCCTGTATTTGCCGGGAAATTTCCTTTATTTTTGAATCCAAAACTTGACAGGTATGCCTGGCCCCCAGCTTTTAAAGGGAGAACACCTGATTTATAAGGTTGCAATATAAACATGGTATAGTACCCTTTCACACTCTTACTATACAATGATCCAAATTTCTTTTTCTACAATTAAAATCATACACACACCCCTACAAAAGCATACAAAAATCTTAACAAAATTACATAAATTACATCTACTATGTACAACCGCCACCAGTGGGACTTATAAACCTTCTTGACTAAATGTTCTCAATATTGCTAAGTTTTTTATATATTTCTCCCCTCATTCCAAAAACATAATAGATATTTTTCTGGCTTTACTCTTTCCCTTTCGCTAATATATAATCTATAACTTCTTCCAATATTTCTCTAAAATCTGTTTTTATAATTAATCCTTTTTTTACTTTCACCTCACATGTTAATTTATTGTTTATAGCTATATTCCATATACCTGTATATCAATCATCACATTCAAATTCCCAATCTACTTTCCATTTTTTAAAAAACAATATTCAATCTCAAAGCTGTTACAAATATAACAATCATCTCTTTCTTATTCCATTCTATCTGGATGTTTCCAAAATCCATAATACTATTTCAGGACACATATCAAATTTTATAGACACTGACATTCTGGGGTTTTTTTTAGTTTTATTTTTGCCTGCTCCACATAAACTAGCAAAACCAAACAGGTTCCATCCATACAGCTCCATGTTTTACAATTGCAAATAAAAATGAATAAAAGTAATTTCCATTTGAAATAATAGTCTGAATACACTGTAATACAGAGGTGGCCAACCTATGGCCTGTGGGCCAGACCTGGCCCATGGCACAATTTTATGCGGCCCATGGCTGCCCTCACCACAACCAGAAGTGGAAGTGGATGTATTTATGACAACCGTAAAATGCACCCGTCCATGCATAAATGTGCCCATGCCTCTGGTAAATGTACCCATGTTTACGACAGCCGTGGATGCATTTTACAACAGCATTTACAGTGGGAGGAACCACGTGACTGGCCCATTCAGCTGTCTGGGGCGGCAGCATGAAAATGTTGGGAACCCCTGCTGTAATAAATATACCAGTTGTGATAATTTTATACTAAATCAAATTGTACATGCTCATATTTTAAGTTCAATCTCTTTTTTAAAAGCGCTAATGTTGCATTTTTTATTTTTTCCTGAAAATTTCTGTTTCCCTCCCAATCCCTCTCTTTGCAGTAAAACAAAGCAAACAACAACAACAATGGTGTAGAAATCTGATTCATGTCTCAATCAGTCTCATGAAGCAGCAGTTTATATCATCAGATCTTTTTTAAGATAGAGAGTTAAAAGGTCTAACGGAGTCCAGCTTCATTAGACGGAGTAAGAAGGGAAACAGAGATAGAGAGAAAAGCAAACACACACGCTGGTCTTTTGGCTGACCAACGAATACTAAAGGCTTCTCTTTATTCAAGCAGAGTGTCTCAGAAACAAAACTTAAGCAAGCAGAATATCCCAGAAATGAAACTTAACAGAAACAAAACTTAGGGCATACAGCCAATCAGAAGTGTCAGAGCCCAAATAAGGAGAGATAAGGAGCGTTGTCTCTCATGCAAGCAAAGAGGCTTTTGTTTACAATATGTTTAGGACGACAGGCAAGACAAAAACCAGATGCCTTCCCACATGTCCTCCTTTTTCATTTAAATTTGAGAAAGGGACGGCTAATCATACCCCTGCATGTCATCATACTCCATAACTACTCCTCCATATACATCATCACTGTCCTCCTGGACATCGTACCCCTCCTGACTCATGGTACCTTGTTCCGGAGGATGATACCTCATTGAGTACAATTGCCGTCGTGCAAAACTCGATGTCTCCCTTCTACGCAGTGGACATGCGTTACACATAGAAATAAGGTTAGGAATACAATTAATGCAAAAACACAAAGATATAAGGCAGATAATAATAATGAACCCATAAAAGAAAACTTGTCTAAGGACAGATAAATCAGGCAACCAAGAAGTCACCCAATCAAAGAGATTAACATCAGTGTGTACATTGTTAGTAATGCTCTCCTGTAAATTCTGAAGTTCTTTCTCAATAGTATTATTCAGATCCTGGAATTTTACCCGACATCCCTGGTTTCCGACCAGTTTACAAAATCCTCCGGATTTTGCTAACAGGTAATCTATGGCCAGTCTGTCCTGCATTTGGTCTTGATGAAGCTCAGTGATTTCCATTTGAAGATCCCGTATGACCCTCCCTGTGGCATTGATTGATTTCTCCAGCCTACAGGTGAGTCCCAAAATGGACCTTCTATTCTCCTGGGAAATGACACCTGGGTATGATCCCAAGGTGAGTGCTCCAGTGATAGCACTCCCTATAGCTCTCCCCCAGGAGCTACCATCAGAAAGCTGAACATCGATTATCACTTCATCATTGCAACCAGAACCCATCGGGCCGGCAGCAGCTCTCCGGCGCCGTGCATCTGCCCGAAGCGGCATTTGCACTTGTACGGGTAAGGTAAAATAACCCAATGCTGCACATTGATATTGTCCTGGATGGAAATTCGTGGCAACTCCATTAAAAAAGAACCACATGTTAGGATCCTTGATTTGCCATCCATTGCAAATTGAACCACTATCTATAGCAGAATAATCAGGAGTAAACATAGGAAACACATCATATATATCTTCAATAGTAGTGTTAAACAAGGTATAATTAAGCTTATAAGAACTGTTATAACTGCCCCATAACCAAAAATAATCATCACAACCCGTATAATTGCCTACAGTCCTCAAAACCCTTTGTGCTTGAGTCCAGTACTTCCATTTACTATTCCAGACTCCAGAACTATGACAGCAGAAACAAAGTCCTTTAGTGTATTTCTTGAATGTCATGCTTCGCCAGCGGGTGTTGTTAAATTGTTCTGGAGGATTAGAGAAGAGTGTAGATCTATCAAGATGTTGCAAATGTCCAATAACCAACTCAGGCGTGTTGAACAATGCCGGAAGAAAGGCCATTTGAGACACTGCCAGTGGATGCTCATAGTATAACGTTGCATTCTTACCATGAACCTCAAACATATAGTTAGCATGATGAAGCCAAAAGTTGGGGTTGCCCCCATGAGGTATTGTTCTTACAGCTGGAAGCACAGTAAAAAAAGAAAAGAACAAATGTCAGCAATTTTAGTCTACTGGTGAACCACCATCCTGGAGCTGAGTAACCTTCTTCTCTCTCCATGGGCGGATCGCTCGAGCAGGAATCCTTCCACTCAGGATTCCCTTGTTGCCAATAAATGACCAATGGCTTAGGAAGACACTCCCCTAAGAAACAGGAGCATGCCCTGTTATTACTAGTACCATGTAACTAAACATGAAACATGCCTGATGTATAATACAAATGCAATATCACAAACCCATATACATGTGTAGGGTACTGACAACTCTTCCATGTACTTCTGAAGGTACCTTGAGATATGCAGTTTCATAAAGCAATACATAACATAAGCAAAGACAGGTCTTTCTCCTGCAAGAGAATAAGCAAACATTTAAGCATAAACAAAACATGAACATTTCTCTTCTTCCTTACATGAAGGAGGTCTGGTTGCATTTTAGAAAGCATTTCTCACTTCCCCAATTACATGAGTAAGGCATTAAATTTCTTCTTCTCCCACTGGTGTGAGTGAAAGAAGCATTCAATAACTTATAATCAGCATAGCATGGTAACTCAAATACAGTACAAATCTCATTAAAGCATTTCACACTCATAGCATGAGCAGGTTGCTTAAAAAAGGTTTTCAGGTTTTAAAATGCAAACAAAGCCAATTCTTCTTTACAGTCCACTCAAACTTTTTTCCTTTTAGTCCAATTAAAATGTCCAAATTAAAAGTCCAAATCTTGATTGAAGCTTCCTTAAACACTCTCTTCTCTCCAGCACAGTTCTTAGCATGGCAAAGGTTGAAATTAAGCCATAAATTAAGTCTCACTGAATTCACAAGACAATCCCACACAACCCCCCTTTTCAGCTTTTCAGGCAAACACACATTCCTTCATGCTCCAGCCACACCCATCTGCATTAAAGCAGGCGAAGAGGTGTGAAGGCACAAAGAACAAATTCTCCAGAAGTTGCAAGTAATTTCACACAGAAGAAAATCACAGGGAAGTCCAAGTTGCTTTCCCTGCAATCCTGATGCTGAAACTTGGGACAGCTCACTCTGGATCTCTTTGTTTGAGGGTTGGGCAGTTCAAAATCAGCCAAAAACTGTATGTCTTCTCCCTCCTTGTATTTTTGCAACAGCCTGCTGTCCATACAGGACGGATCCACGCCCCCTTTCCTCTGCATTTCTTTCATCTGCAGCTTCTGAATCTCAACTTTATGACAAACTGCATCTGTTAGTTTGTACTTGCACCCCTTTCTGGTCTTGGGTTTTGTGCATTCCTCCTTTGGGCCATCCTTCCACTTCTGCAGGATCTTCCTGCCCAAACGTGAGGTATCAAATTTACTGCTCAGCTTCTCCTGCTTTTGTGATGAGGGTTGCTTCACGGGGGGGCTGAGATCCCCTATGCTGCTCTTTGAATAACACCCCTTGCTTCCTGCCACTCTGCAGCTTCAATCTGTGATGAGGTCCCCACCATTTGTTCCCCATCAGCTGGCACTAGTTGTTTTTTAGACTCGGCAGGCAGTATTGCAGCAGTGAACAGGTCTTTTGTAGGGCTAAAAGTGCTTGATTGCTGCAAGGCAGGATATAATGTCCCATCTCCATTTCCACCTCCACCCCCATCAGGGGGCTGTTGTTTCTCATATGATGGAGGGGCAGTTGCCATAGCCCCCCCTTTGGCTGGAGGCAAAAGCTGTGGGAGGGGGCCAGCAAGCCCCTGAGACAACAGAATATTCTTTGGAGTGAGTCTTTGAAGGAAGTCTCTAACTTCCTCCCACGTAGATTGAACTGATACAAAAATTCTCTCATGCTTCTGCATTTCTCTCCCAATCTGTCTCCACTGTTGTAAGTCCAAGCATGCATCATATTTAACCCAAGGACTGATTTTCCCTATAGCTTTGACTAGCTTTTGTATCTCCTTCTCATCAGCCTTTCGTCCATTCATATGCAAAAAATCTGAGATATCTTTACAAAGTTCATTCATTTGCGACGCCAGAATACACCCCATTTTCACTCACCTAATGTGGGACCCAATGTAGAATTGGATGAATCGAGCGCTCGAATGACCTTTCCTCTGGTCGTAGGTGAATGAGACCTTCCGGTCGATGAGGTGATAATTAGGTGCTAAATGCTGCAGCAGAGTTCAAAGAAGGCTCTGTCATTGTAGTTCAAAACGTCACACGGAGCGCCACTTGTAGAAATCTGATTCATGTCTCAATCAGTCTCATGAAGCAGCAGTTTATATCATCAGATCTTTTTTAAGATAGAGAGTTAAAAGGTCTAACGGAGTCCAGCTTCATTAGACGGAGTAAGAAGGGAAACAGAGATAGAGAGAAAAGCAAACACACACGCTGGTCTTATGGCTGACCAACGGATACTAAAGGCTTCTCTTTATTCAAGCAGAGTGTCTCAGAAACGAAACTTAAGCAAGCAGAATATCCCAGAAACGAAACTTAACAGAAACAAAACTTAGGGCATACAGCCAATCAGAAGTGTCAGAGCCCAAATAAGGAGAGATAAGGAGCGTTGTCTCTCATGCAAGAAAAGAGGCTTTTGTTTACAATATGTTTAGGACGACAGGCAAGACAAAAACCAGATGCCTTCCCACACAATGGGTGGATTGTATTTGAAACAATACCTGTATGTAAGGCTTGTATGCAAGTGTAGTTACTTTGTAGTATACATATAAGGATAAATTGTTCAAATTTTGTATGAGCTCACCATATCCAGATGTACTGAAGCTACAAGGGAACTGGAAATAATTTGCAATATGTTGATATTTCAACATTTCATAGACCACTTCACAAATGAAAAACAAAAACAAAATGCCTATGTGCAACCATGTCAGAAGCACACAAAGGTGCTTTCTGGGTTGGAAGGATTTTTGTTGGAGAATCTCAACCCGGGACGTCCGAATGAGGCTCCTTTCATGTCCCCAAGATCTTTTTCCACTAAAGTGACCCCAATGTATCTATTTGCAATTTCTTGCTTTTGAAATGCTAGGTTGGCAGGAGCTGGGACAGAGATGGGTGTTCATTTCATCATGTAGTACTTGGGTCTTGAACTGCCGACTTGCCAGCCTTCCAGATAACAAGGCAAGCTTCTTAACCACTGAGCCACCACAGTCCCTTTTCCAATGACCCTGCAACAGGATCATGACCATCTGGTGGAGAAAATCGATCGGATTCGTTCAGGATTGAATCCTGGCGTGGATGGGGAGGGTCGGGAAGGTGCCGGAGCATTGTCTTGCTGTACGATCTGGGATCAGTTCGATCCTGTTGTCCCTGATGAAGTGGACAGGCTCCTTGCAGCTGTTCGTGCCACTACATGTCCTTTGGATCCCTGTCCTACTTGGTTGGTGAAAGCCTCCAAGGAGGTAACAGGTGGCTGGATAGGGGGGATAATAAATGCCTCTTTACGGGAGGGGGTATTTCCTGCACAGCTAAAACATGCTTTGGTGCGCCCCCTCCTGAAGAAATTGTCCCTCGACCCAGCTGTCCTTAACAACTACAGGCCAGTTTCCAACCTGCCCTTTTTGGGTAAGGTTTTGGAAAAGGCGGTGGCGCGTCAGCTGCAGAGTGTCCTGGAGGAAGCGGATTATCTAGACCCCTTTCAATCAGGGTTCAGGCCCGGATATGGAACGGAGACGGCATTGGTCGCACTGATGGATGATCTCTGGCGGGAGCGGGACGGGGGTTGTCCATCCGTCCTTGCTCTTCTTGACCTCTCAGCGGCTTTTGATACCGTCGACCACGGTATCCTTCTGGAACGGCTCGAAGGACTGGGGATCCAGGGCACTGTGTTGTCCTGGTTTTCCTCATTTCTGAAGGGCCGTACCCAGTCGGTATGGTTAGAGAGTGAGAGGTCCAGCCCTAGGCCCCTCAAATATGGGGTGCCTCAGGGCTCTGTGCTCTCTCCTCTCTTATTTAACATCTACATGAAGCCGCTGGGTGAGATCATTCATTCCCACGGGGTGCGGTACCATCAGTACGCGGATGATACACAGTTGTACATCTTGGCCCGTGGGGACCCCAGTGATGCTGTTGAAATCCTATCCGGATGCCTAGAGGCCATTGGGGTCTGGATGGGGGCCAATGGGCTTCGGCTGAATCCCAGCAAGACAGAGTGGCTGTGGATAAGGGGCCCCGCGTTATCCAGGGAGTTACCATCTTTGGTACTGGATGGGGCCGTTCTGCCCCAGACAGACCCAGTGCGCAATTTGGGGGTTCTTCTGGACTCGCGGCTGCTGCTGGAAGAACAAGTGGCGGCTGTGGCCAGGAGGGCTTTTGCCCAACTTCGGGTGATTCGCCAATTGCGCACACTCCTGGACCGGGGCTCCTTGCTTATGGTCACCCATGCTCTGGTTACTTCCCGACTAGACTATTGTAATGCGCTCTACATGGGGCTGCCCTTGACGACCATTCGGAGGCTGCAGCTGGTCCAGAATGCGGCGGCCCGGGTGGTGATGGGGTGTGGGCGATGTGCCCATGCCTCTCCCCTACTTCGGGAGCTGCACTGGTTACCAGTTTGTCTCCGGGTGCAATTTAAGGTGCTGGTTTTGACCTTTAAAGCCCTACATGGCAGGGGGCCGGGATACCTTAGAGACCGCATTGTCCCAAGAGTGTCTGCCCGTCCAACCAGAGCGGACAGGAGGGGTTCTCTAGTGGTGCCACCGGCTAGGGATGCACATTTGTCTAGCACCCGAAGGAGGGCCTTCTCCGTGTCCGCACCAACTCTCTGGAACCTCCTGCCAATAGACCTAAGACTCCAAAGTGAACTGCTGCCCTTCAGGAAAGGAGTGAAGACCTGGCTGGCAGGGCAGGTGTGGGGCCCGAATGGGACTATGGTGCCCGCCTGCTGGCTTGTATAAGAACTTTCTCCTCCTCCTTTGTATAGTGGGTGGGTGGGACATAGGGGTTTTTAAAGGGGGTGGGTTGGGGGGGGGGTTTATACTTTTTTTATAATTGTATTTATGTCTTTTGTGAATTGTTGTGATGCCGCCCTGAGTCGGGTTCTGCCTGAGCGGGCGGCATATACAAATTTGACTATAAAATAAAAATAAAAAAATGACATATGTCATATGATCATCTGAACACATTGCTACTAAATCAGTGTTTCAGAATAAGAAAACCCTATTCCTTTAAGCGAATAGAAAAATAATGTTGTGTGTATGCTTTTAAAATGCATCCTGGTTGAATTTGTTTTTAAAAATCCAGATAGCAGTAATGGGGGGAAATCACCCATGTACTCACCTGCACACAAGAGCTTAAAGATTTTATTTTGCATAATATCCATCTTAAAACAGATTGAATGTGTCCAATATATGATATCTCCCATCCTTCCCTCCAAAATGAGCTCCACTTGTGTGAGTCCTTCATTGCCAGATCTTGTCAATTTGCAGGAGGTGGTGTGTAAAAGCATTTTAGTAAGAAAACGCAGTAATCTCCATGCATCAAAGTTAGATGGTGGTGGAGTTATCACTCCGTGAAAATCACATAAACATTCCCCAATATGAAATATTTCTCATCAGGGCAAAGCCCTCCAAGGGTTTCACAGATGACAATAGTGTCAGAAAATCTCTCTTTGAAAAAGAGAGAAAATATATTTCACTTCTCCAATTGCTTCTGTAGCCAAGCAGCCGGTAGCCCAGAGATAGAAGGAATGAACATAATTGAGTTGAGAATTAGCAAACCTTAAATATCTGTCACTGCAATATCATTACCCATAAACTTGCCCTTTTCCCGCCCCTTTTCTCCCCAAAGACCAGCATCCCATAACTGCAGCAAGACGGAATATGTTCTTTCGAACAGCTAAATCAACAAGGTCTCACATGAGTAGTGCCAGGCTGGTGTGGTTGACTGGTTTCATGAAAAACTAATCATGTATTCATCATTGAGATCAAACACTCCCCAAGTAATTACTATCAAAACCAATCTGAAGAGGGGAAAATACTGAAGAGGAAGCACAGCTGATCTAATCATCTGTACAGCAGAAATAGTTCTTCAAATTCTTCAATTCTATTTCACTTTTTTTAAAAAAATAAACCTGGGTTTAAAAATAAATAAATGTCAAGATAGTAATTCTACTTTATAATTAAAGTAGAGAAAGCTGTCAACCAGGAATCAGTTGCTTTAAATCAACCATTACCGCTTTAGCTTTAACTCTTTGTTCATTAAGAACGTATATTTGCAAACTGATTTTCACCATACTATTGTGAAGATAATAATGCTCAGATAAGTGTTGCATGTGTTTTTGGTGACTGATAAGAATGTATAAGGATCAGAAAATTTTCTGATGAGAACCATGTGAAATGGGAACCAGAGATGCAATTTTGCAGCACTACGCAGATTTTTACCCTAGATATCTCATATGTAGCCTGGGTGTTGTTTCTGTTTTTGTTGTCAAAAACCCAATCATATGGCATAGAATTCCTTATTTTAAAATTGCTGCCATTATTTGAATGCTTATTATTTCCAAGGCAGGTCCAAGACAATGCTCTCCCCCAAGACAGCACATATGGATGTGAATCAAAGATCAGTGTAGATAACTGAGTAGAAGGGTCTGTCTATTGGGAGGAGACTAGATGTGCACAAACTTGATATAAGAATAGTCCCTCCAATCAATATCTTACAATGGAGAAAAATCAACTTTGTGCTTTTCCATGAAAACATATGCTGGGCTAAAGCTAAACAGATATCTTTCTGCCCAGATTAGGGTGAGGGGAGTCAATATAACAGAAATGGGGCAAACCTCCCCATTTCTATTTTGTCAGGTTAAGAATTTAGGGGATTGCGGGCAAACCTTGTGGTGATTCTCCATCTTCCACTTGAGCTGTGAGCCATCATACTTATTTCCCCACAATTTTACAACAATGTTATACTATATCATGGCGTAAAGTCATTCTGAAAATTCTGGAGGAAGAGAAGCAGAGGATCCTGCACCCCTTAACCTTCAACATCTGCCCTCCTCTGATGGGTGTCTGGGTGTTTGGGTGAAAAAGACTCTTATTTTTCTAGGGTTCTCCATTGGGTCTATGAACAAACACAAAGTGAAGTGTCTATTTATTTATTTATTTATTCATTCAATTTGTATAGCCACCCCAATCAACATGTGACTCTGAGTGGTGTACATAAAATCCCCAACGTTTAAACTATAGAAACCCTTAAAATTCCTAAAAACACTGGAAAAACTACCTCCCACCCACACCAATTAAAAATCTAGTTAAAAACTTTTAAAAGCATGAGTGATCCTATTCTAAATGAGCTAGTGTGTGTGTGTGTGGGTTGCTCCCTCTCCACCTCCTCACACCTGCCGTTCCAGCCAGGTTTTCAGCTCTTTCCTGAAGGGCAGCAGCTCTGTCTGGAGATGCAGTTCAACTGGCAGGAGGTTCCACAGGGCCGGAGCAGATACCAAAAAGGCTCTTCTTTCGAACTGCTAGGCCCTCCTTCTGGTGATAGAAAGACGAGCCTCCCTAGCAGATGGCACAATGAGAGAGCCTCTCTGGTCTGCTCTGGTGGGATGGACAGATGTTCTCAGGGTGATGCGGTCTCTTAAATATCCTGGACCGCTACCATGTAGGGCTTTAAAGGTCATTATCCCCTTTAAAGGTCAGATCACTGCCTTGGACATATGAACACAGTGATGATGGAGAAAGGCAGGGCTAGACACACTCCCTTCCAAGCATATTGATCAACCCAGAGGCTATAAAGCTTGGATAGGATTTATCAGTACACAAATATTCATCTACAACACCCCTTCCATATATAAAGTGAGAAATTGCATCAAACAATTGTACATTACAGAAGTGTATTACCAAAATGTACTAAGTCTTCACTATCTTTTCGGTAAGACCCATCCAAAGGAAAATGTAGATTTTGCTTGACAATTAAAAAAGAAAATCTATAATGCAGAACCATTTCTGTCTTCAGTAACTAATGAAAGGCTTTTAGTATTGACCGGCAACAAGGCTAATAATGACATTGACTCCACTCATTTAATACCATAAATTTAAAGACATGCCAAGGCCTATATTAGTATAATAAACTTGAATGTTCATTTCAGTTTAAGAAAACATCTGAGAACCAATTGAGCATTACATATACTCATGTTGTGTTCTGCTCAATTGCACGATATGGTTTTAACAAATGGTGCCATTTTCCCTTCTTTCATGATTAAAAAACCAACCAAACAAAGCAAAATCCCAGACATAGACAGAGGATAGCTTTAAAATCCAGAGAAGCATCTCTCCCAGTCTGTTGTCACTAAAGCAACAAAGGGTTCTTCATCTTAAAGATTAAAATAAATGTTCTGTGGAATCAGCTCTCATGGGCTAGCACCTACTTTACCAGTTAAGGAAGTGGGATTCATTTATATATTTACCCCTATTTTAAATCTTTCCCCCCACCATTACAAATATTGTATCAGAAATTAAACCACAGTTGGTCAGCCATGGATCTCTAGAGGTTCTTGAGCTTAGCCCACAAAGCAACTGAAAAAACATAATACAAAATATAAAAAGGTTTGAGAGTGTAGAAAAAAAAGAGTACCCTCTCAGTTGTATATAAGGTACCTGGTAGTAGGTTCAGTTCAGGGGATATTCTGTTCAGCAAGTCGTAGAGCTAAAGCTAGATCAGTGGAAAGGCTGCAGCACTGTGGTGGCTTAGTAGTTAAGATACTGAGCTTGGAGCCTGGAAGGTCAGGGTTCGATACCATACCAGAGTGCTGCATGGCAGATCTTGGGCACATGAAAGGAGCCTCATTCGGGCATCCCATGAGCAGAGTTTCTCCAGCAAAAATCCTTTCAACCCAGAGTAGTTTCTGTCAGGAAATTTATTATTAGTGGAAAGGAGGTGAGGAACACACCTCTTTTGGTTCATGGGTTGCCTGTGAGGGTAAGGAATGGAAAGGAATGTTTGGCTGTCTCAAGGCTTTCATAGTCCCAAATGAATATGGTTAGGACCAAATGGTCCTAAGGATGCTAGGAAGATTGCCATGTCTCTAAGTACTGATTAAAATCTCCAGAAAGTCCAACCAGAGTGGACCAGAGGGGCTCTCTAATTGTACCATCAGCTAGAGGGGCTCGTCTCTCTAGCACAAGAAGAAGGGCCTTCTCTGTGTCCACACCAGCCCTTTGGAACCTCCTGCCAACAGAGTTACAGATCCAGACGGAATTGCTGCCCTTCAGGAAATAACTTAAAACCTGGCTGGCTGGGCAAGTGTGGGGCACCAACAGAAAGGTGACCCCCGCTTGTTGGCTGGTATAGCAGAATCCTTCCCCCCTCTTGCTTTTAGCTCCCCTTTTTATGAGACAGGTGGGTTTTTAATTGTCTTATGATGATAGTGTTTTCATGTTTTTATAATGACTTGTATTTGTTTTATGTTTTATTCAATGATTGTTGTGAGCCGCCCTGAGTCGGCGTAAGCTGAATGGGCGGCATACAAATAAATTAAATTAAATTAAATTAAATTAAATTAAATTAAATTAAATTAAATTAAATTAAATTAAATTAAATTAAATTAAATTAAATTAAATTAAATTAAATTAAATTAAATTAAATTAAATTAAATTAAATTATGTATCTCTTGGTCTCCAGACAGGGAGACAAATCTTAGGGCACGCAGGTCTAGAGAAGGAGAGATTTTGATTATGTTGCATGTAGTAGCTTCAACTCCTGGGCATACAGTTGGTATTGGGGCTCAGCACAAAGGCACTTGAGTTTGTGTATTTGTTTTTGAGAAAATGCAGGAAATCCACATTGCCTGTCTTACTCTGTTACACTTATATTCATATTGTTTGTTGTTCAGTCACACAGTTGAGCCCAACCCTTTGTGACTCTTTATGATCCCATGGGCCACAACATGCCAGACTCCTCTGTCATCTGCCATCATCCGTAGTCCACCCAGATCTACGCCTACTGTATCAATAATGCTGTCTAACCATCTCATCCTCTGTCGCCTCCTTCTTCTTTTGCCTTAGAGCTTTCTTGGCATCAGAGTCTTCTCCAGTGAGTTCTCTCCCCCCTCCCCCCTCTCTAGCCTACCTTTCCAAAGGAAGGAATAAATTGACTAGATAGGCTAGACGGGCTGGGCCACTGTGGCCTGTGGGTTTGGAGATCAGAGCTTTCTAATATAATAATCATGTGTTATCAAGGTGATTTCTAACTCATGGTGACCCTTTTCAGGGTGGTTTTTTCCCCTGACAGAAAGTACTCAGGAGTGGTTTACACTCCTGGGAAGCTTGCTCATGGCTACACAGGTTGGCTCCTCTATCAGGAGCAGTGGTGGGATTCAAATTTATTTACTACCTACTCTGTGGGCATGGTATGATGGCCATGGCCAGGGGGAAAGCCCTGTGTTACACCCGAATTAGGACTACTTTATTTCAAAACTTTGGTGGGGCCAGCCAGAATTTCTGCTACCGGTTCTGGCAAATTGGGGCGAACCTGCTGAGTCCCACCACTGCCCAGGAGGCACGGTGGGAAATCAAACTCATCCTCTGAGATACTTAGGTTATCCAGCCAGCAATAAAAAGTGCATGCCTCAAAAACGCTCCGTGAAATGGTGCTTCTTATTCTCAGGAAAGGCTTGAATGAGGGCATGACCAACCATTTCCCTTTTATTTTCAAAAAACTCTGTTTACTTCTTTGACATATTATGAAGGTGTCCCTTTGTGCCCTTCTCTCGGATCAATCCTGAAACTGCTTTAATTATGTGGGAATGAATGCTTGTTCACCACATGTACTGAATGCAATGCCAAGGAAATGTTGTAACGATCCCTTTAACGGAATGTAACCAGTCAATGTATCCAATTGTATCTAATCAGGAACACATTGTAACAGGCTGTATGAGGATGCGAGCTAAGTGGCCACAGGTGGCAGTAGTGAGCATCCAGCTCACATGGTACAGATTCCCTGAATACCTGAAGAGCGGGAAACCTTCCCGCCACACCACACCTGGAGAAGATGGGCGTGATGACCAATGATGTCATGCGGACAGTAGCCAATGAGCTACCACACCGGCATATTCAAATGTACAGTGTAATATAAATAGAGCTGTTTGTCCGCCGTTACCACATGTTCACCCTGACCATCATGCAATAAAGTTGTGTTTAGCCCCTAGGTGAGGATGAAGTCCTTCAACCAATGAGGCTTCCCACATGTTCGCTTTGGGCGAGTGGCAGCCGTGCTTTGCCCTGGAGTGGCTGCTTATTCCTGATCGCTATGTCCTCATCCTGCAATGGGAGAGGGTAACTTGTTAGTGATTGCCTGCGGGCTCTGAGCCTGGGATTGGGGAGGTTTAGGTGTAGGAGTAAACTCCAGGGACGTGAGACTGGGGGTCCTTGGGACTAAAGTAAAACCCCGCTCTTCGCTTGGACAGGTGGGGGACCACTCCGAAAACTCCCCCTGGTTTCCAAACTCAAAATCTAACTCTTCAAAATTCCCCTCTTCCAAATCGTTCCTGTAGCTCAGGGGGTCCAAAGGATTTGGATTTGTGTCATTTCCCTCCCCCCAATGGTCTGTGTCTTCCCCTTGGGATAAGTGGGTGGGGGAGAACCCTAGCATTGAATCTCCTGTTTGGTCTCTCATGTCTTGCCTGTCTACAACTCTACTCCTGAGCTGGTTGGTGTGTCTCCTCCAGAGGAGACCTGTGCTCATCTCGACATTGTACGAGACCGGCCCCGTTTTTCCAACTACTACTCCAGGAACCCAAGTCGGCCCGGCGGCCACATAATTCCTGCAATGCACAGCCTCGCCGACCCCGAAACTCTTAGTGCTTCCCAGTGCAATGTTTCTACCCGTGTCCTCCACCCTGGTTGGGTCTAGATGCGAGAGGATCATGGCGGGTCTCCTCCACATAAGGAGTTCGGCGGGCGACACCCCTGACGCTAGGGTGTCACTCGGTACCTTAATAGGAATTGGCATAGTTGCAGGTTCAAATCCCCGGGGCCCATCCAACACAGTGCGTCCTTCGTTGTTTGCACTAAATGTTCCGCTTGACCATTTGTAGCGGGGTGAAAGGGGCAGAGGTAATGTGGCGAATCTTATTAATCTCTATAAACCCCTGGAACTCTGCTGATGTGAAAGTTGTGGTGTTATCGCTCACAAGCACGTTGGGTAATCCAAAACAGCTAAATAATTTCCGCAATTGCCTAACCGTTGCAGCTGGTGATGTGCTGGACATTGGAATTACCTCCAACCACTTTGAGTAAGCATCCAGTATTATTAAGAACAGGGTGCCCCTGAAGGGTCCTGCAAAATCTACGTGTAGGCGCGGCCACGGCCCTCGGGCTGCATCCCATTCTCTATGGGGAAGTCAGGACTCTTCGGGGCGGGTACTCTGGCAGCTCTCGCAAGAGCCAATCATGTATTCTATATCTGCATCCAACTTGGGCCACCAGACGTAGCTTCTGGCTAGCGCTTTAGAGCGCACCATCCCCGGATGGCTAATGTGTAACATCTTGAGCACTTGTGGCCTCAACGCTTTGGGGACTATTACCCACTGCCCCCAGAGGAGGCAGCCCCTCTCTAGGGACAGTTCGTCTCTCCTTCTGCCATAAACCTTGAACTCCTCCATGGGGGGGTTGCTGGCCACCCCTTTTGCACCCATGAACTGACTAGGTCTAATGACCTGTCCTTCGCTGTAGCTTTAGCAATCTCCGCTGGCAGTATCGGGGGAGTCTCTAGGGCCTCAATGAGGAGCACCTGGTGGTCCTGCTCTACCTCTGGGCCCCCTGTTTGTGGGAGGGGTGACCTGGAAAGGGTGTCGGTGTGGCTGATTTTCTTGCCGGCCGGTAGGCCAATGCATACTGGTATGCGTTGAGGAAGATAGCCCACCGCAGCATCCTCAGGGATAAGATCTGTGGGGTGGGCTTGTTTGTGGTGAAGATACCTAGCAGGGGCTTATGGTCAGTCACGACTGTGAACGGTCAGCCATAAAGGAAGTCATGGAACTTTTTGGTTCCTGCAACTATCGCCAGTGCCTCCGTGTCTGTTTGTGCGTAATTGCGCCCCGCCTTGGACAGGGATCTCGAATAGAATGCCACCAGGGCTTCCCGCCCGCTCTCTAGCACATGGCATAAGACCCCCCCACCCCCACCAGTGAGGCATCACAGACCAACACAACAGGCTTCTTGGGATCAAAGTGGGTTAAGACAGCCTTGGAAGACAGAAGCTGCTTGAGCCCACTGAATGCCCGTTCCTGGCTTTCGCCCCACCGCCAAGCCGCATCTTTTTTAAGTAGCTTGTGCAGTGGTTCTGCCACTGACGCCTTTCCCGGCAGGAAAGAGTGGTAAAAATTAAAGAATCATAGGAAGGACTGTAGTTTGGCCACAGTTACCAGATATCATTGGTTTCCACAGTGGAGCAAAAGGGAATTCCTCAGGACTCATAATTTTTAATAATCCTTGTGATGTATCCAAACAGATATAATGTGTTATAGTGATATATACAATGTGTTCAAATTATGCAAATTGTGATTACACAGTCCGCCCCGCCCAAAATGAATTTCTGTGGAAACCGATGCAAAACTTACCATCCCTGGGCTGATGAATGACTGGAAGCTCTGAAGAAGTTGCTCCTTTTGCCCCATGATTGCTTCTTTTCTTTCTCCATTTTAGAAGATAACTCTGTCATGAATTAAAGGAGCCTGCAATTGATGCTAGAGTTCCCATGGTTATATGCTGTATGCAAATTTGTGACTGGAGGTAGATTCATTAATAAAGTCAATAAAGAATTTATGTCCTCCTCAACCAAGGCAGACTTACCCATAGGAGACTATTTTCATAGTAGACGTTCATGAAATGCATTTAGTTTGCTGATTTTATTTGAATGGAATAATTATTTGGGGGATTTAAAGTGATGTATATGAAAGTAAGCTATATTGTACTGTAGAAAGATGAGGACTGCTGTATAGATTTTAGAAATGGTAGCAGTTAGATGCTGGATTAAAAGTACCAGGCTAGATGTTATGGAAATGAGAGCTCTAAAATAACTCGTTACAAATATGGAGTTACTTGTAGTTAAGTTTCTCTCTCTCAGTAGTGAAGGTGTAAGTGCATATACTGTAGAGCAATGGAAAAAGAAAGAATTGCATTGGCAAAGGGAGTTTCCCAGATCTATAAAATATTAATATCCTTTTGATAGCACAAAGGGTATTTTGAATTATGACATTGACACCCCCCCCCAACCGCCCGTTACACATGCACTTTTCCTATTAGCAATAGCTGCTGTTTTGTTTTTTTGCTCTTAATTGACAACTAATGGCTCTTGGCATCCATTATTTTGTCCATACCCTCAGGCAGTATACAGTGCATTATTTTTGATGGTAACAGGTTTGGCCTCTTCTCCTCGAAAGCTTATCAGGTAGCCATGTAAAATGTCAGAGCTATGCTGGGTGAGAAACACTCCTCTGCCTCCACATTTCTCTTCTCTGTGGTATTATATGAGTTGGTCATTGCTTCCATCTCTGTATCTAGATCAGTGATGGCAAACCTTGGCAGTCCAGCTGTTCTTGGACTTCAATTCCCCAGAAGCCCAAGTCCCTGTGAATCCACATGAATGGGTTTGCTGCGCATGTGGATTCACAGGGACTTAGGTTTCTGGGAATTGAAGTCCAAGAACGGAATGTCAAGGTTCACCATCACCACCATTGACAGATTTTGTAAACATTCTGTTACAAATTTGCTGGGTGATCCACTCCTTGTATTTTTTTAATATATACCTAGGAATATTTTATCATTGCCTCCCAAATGTCAAGAGTAATTCAGTTGTTGTAATACATGTGGATCAGTCAAGCACACATTTCAGCAAGTTCAATAGCAGCTCCAAACTGATTTATGGCAATTCTAAGTGGCAGTCCTGTGTTTTATATTACACCTGTGATAAATAAAGACTATTGAGGTAACATATGCAAGGTTGGGTTTTAACACTAGCAATGCAATTCTGTCCAAGTCTCACTGGAACCCCACTGAGTTCAATAGGGCTTGTTTCCGGGTACATGAGTACAGATTACAAACCATAACTAATCAATTAGATTAGATTAGCCCTTCTAAACCAGGTTTTCTCCAGAGGTGTTGAACAAAAACTCCAATGGCTTAACTAACATGGGTCATTCTGGCTAGTAATAGTGAGGGTTATAATCTAAAACATCTGGGCAGTGCCAAGTTAAGGAAGATTAGATCCAGGCATGTTGCTAATGAAAAATAGTTGAATCTCTTGTTCATTGGGAAGCTACTTTTCAAAGTGTTTAAATTGTTCCCCACTTGCCCTTTGCACAGTATTGTGGGGACTCAGGATGGGATTTTGAGGTAACATCATTCTCCATTCTAGGAGTTCTATCTACCTTATGGACACCTTACAAACATCTGAATGTAATGCACCTGGGAGAAGGGCCTATATTGGAAGGGCTATCTCTGTGGTTTAGTTATTTCTAGATCTGCCCAAGCTTTCTATTCAAAAAGAAACTTCCCAGCTGGCACAGGAAGGAATAGGAAGCTTGGGCTGATTTAGGCCTTTCTCCTAGCTACATCACAATAAGGTGTTTGTAAAGTGTTCATAAGATAAGTAGAATTCCCAGAATGAAGCAATACGGTATTTGTAGTCAAAATCTGAAAATGGGCACAATGCGCACAATGTGACCGAAGTTGAATACTAATTGAAGATATATTGTCTTTTGTATGTGCATTGTCTAAAAAGGCATTATGTAGTGAGAGAGGTTGTGCAGCCATATCATTTGCCCTAAGTATAGGGTTGTGCAGCCCCCCCTCCCCCGGTTCTGCCCCCATTAGATATGGAGGTATTTAGGGGAAAGTCACTGCACATAAATCTTGATGCCTGCTATAGATTTGCACGAGTAGATCTCCACTTTGTGCATAACTCTTATTCCTGAAGAGATCCAGATGTCAAGATGTGTGCCTCTTTTCCTGTCCCATTTTAATATTGACAAGAAAGTTGGGTGGACAGAAGCTAATTACAACATTATGGACAGCATCAATCAATCAATCAATCAATCAGTTTAATTTATATCCCGCCTTCCTCAGCCGAGACCAACTCGAGGCGGCTAACAACATAATCCAACAAAGTAACAATAAAAAGATAATACTCTAGGATCAGATCCTTTCATTCAGCTCTCCCAGACCCCACTCCTAGTCTGTAGACACAACATGGTCTGAGGGAACTGCACATGTCTTTGCCATTTTATCTTGTAACTGCATTTCCACTCCTGTCTTGCTAGGTCTTAAATAAAACAGAAATTTTGTATTGAAGTTCCCAAACAAATCCAAAATGGTTAGGGCTAGATCAGGGGTTCCCAACCTAAGGCCCATGGGCCGAATCCAGCCCACAGTGCCATTTCATGTGCTCCCCAATGGCATTTGAGAAACAAAATGGCCACCTCTTTGAAGCTGTTGGGACAAAATGGCCATCCAGCCCTCAAAACTGACTGAGAGAGTGTGACCTGGCCCCTGGAATGAAAAGGCTGGGAACTCCTGAGCTAGATTATGGAGCAAAGAGAGGATAGAATGCATTGCTAAATTGAAACCCACAAAATGTGTATACTTTGTGAAACAGATGTACATATGAGAAGCTAACCACTGATCGATGCACCAAATGACTAGGGTGGCAAAAATGTATACATATTTTAAGAGATTTTATCTATGTCTTACTTTTTGAAGTTGAATTGAATTATGGTAGCAATGTGTAGGCAAAATAATTAATGCTAGTGCCACCACCATGAGACAGGCAGGATAGTAAAAGAAAATGTTGGAAGCATGGTTACTAATCGAGATGTGCAAGATCATTTTGAAGTGGTATTTGAAATTTGAGAATGTTGTGGAAGTACAATGACAATGGAAATGTGAATGCGAATATGCAACAGAATTGCCAACACACCTAACAATTGCATGCATTCAAGATAAGTTTGAGATGCATGGTACTGTGTGTGATGTACACAAGGGAAGATCCAGGACACTTTGGTCAGTGTTGCTCACGCAGCAGTTTGCCATATTCAGAATTGTCTGGATACTGTAATTGCAGAAGTCAAACATGACTTTTAATCATCTTTTGTTATTGGTATATATTATAATTTTAATAGTTTTCCCCTTTCTTGAAATGTGTATACATTTTGGCACCCTCTGTATATTTGATTCTTGTGATACCACATCTTATTGCCTGCCCTTTTGGGTGTACAATCCTTCCCCCAGATTCTCTTCTTCTCTGTTCTCCATAACAACAGAATGCACAATGAAAAGTCATGTTTACAAATCTTGCATGCAAATGGCATGTGGAAGAGCCACGATATGCAGCAATTTAAATTTGTTGACAGAGTTGCTAAGAGACGACCCCCTTTTGATTCTCTGAAATTCTGTTTGATACTGCTCTGTGCTCTGGCAGCTCAAGTTATTGAACAAGAGTGAAGACTCTCTATAAGGATTGGGGGTGGGATGGAATCCTGACAGTCGCTGTGGGATTATTTTATTTTTTTGAGCCTGTAACAGAACACAGAATATTTCTTCAGTTCCAGCTTTGCTCCACACTGGAGTGTTGGCTGTGCAGCTCTCCTGTATGGTAATAAATGGTTTGAGCACCCAAATTTCACTGCTCCTGCCACACATATCCAGTCACTTCAAAAAGGATTTATGAATCTCATAAGGTTCTTTGACATATCCCTTTTAAGTCCCTGTATTTTTACTAGGTGCTGTTGAAATATTCATTCTCTAACATATGTACATATAGAGGCTAATGGGCAGCGAGCACTACATTCTCAGCTTCTTGTGCCTCTGATCCAGGAGAAGGGAAAGGAAAGATATAGTTTTCTCTAAGAGCCATAAGCACCCAATAACCTCAAAGCAGCAAAGAAGGATGGCCCAATATCTCTTGCTGTCTAAGGCAGAATACCTATCCATCCACATCAACATACAGTGGTACCTCCCTTAAAGAGCATAATGCATTCCATGGGATTGCTATCTAGGTGAGTTGCTCTTTAAGCGAAACACTTGGAAAAAGTGCTGCCACCGCCATGGTGAATGTCCAATCGTGACTTCTGGCAGGGGAATTGTAAACCCTGATTTAGTTGTTAAGCGAGTTTTTGGTTGTTCTTCAAGGCAACCATTTGGAGAAAATTCTGCTCTATAAGTGATTTAGTCTCTATGTGAGGCGCTCTTTATGCAAGTACTCCAACTCTATCTCTTGCTTAGAAAGTACAGTGTGCCCTACATCGCATTTTGAAAATCTGAGCAGAAATCTCATTATAGGCACTATCTACTTATACAGAAATGTACATAGGCAGAAAATCTAGGCATTTTACTGCCAATTCAAGATGTCTTTTGCTCCAGGGATTAAAAAAACAACAAATTTATTTGGGCAGAGGCCTTTGCCACTCTTTCCCCATTGCCTCGGGACCTATTGGTT
Source organism: Bradypodion pumilum (assembly GCA_035047305.1). Lineage (NCBI taxonomy): Eukaryota > Metazoa > Chordata > Lepidosauria > Squamata > Chamaeleonidae > Bradypodion > Bradypodion pumilum. Next base: position 190,461,925 of record JAWDJD010000003.1, read on the forward strand.
ACTAAAGGGTGAATTGATTAGAAAGGAATTAATTGAAACAATAGACAGCAACATGGAGTTTCTAGACTAGATAAAGAGTTAAAGTGATATGGCCCCAGAACACGGCCTATCTAATAAGCGAGGTGCTATCTCCCCTTCCTGTGGTGAATGTGAAATGGTCATTTAGTCTGGTGGATGGAGAACAGAGTCTAGTGAGTTGAATCTAACTCCTCTTCAGTGATTGGAGCTTCCAAGTTAGCTTTTGGTTTTCATTGGGCTTTAGCTGTCAATTTCCTTCTGTTCTGATGCTTTCTTATTTTGCTACAGCAGCAAGCTCTCCTGGTGGAATAGTGGTTAATGCACTAGCCTTGGAGACCAGAAACACAGGTTTTACTTACTTACTTACTTACTTACTTACTTACTTTAGTGTATGAGAGTCAAGACACAGGAAACAGCCAAGGGCTGGGTTAACTCAGGTTTATTGCATGGTGGACAGAGGGAACATGAGGTAATGGCGGACGAACAGCTCTATATATATGGTAGTAACGTATTTGAATGTGGCTCCACGATAGCCCATTGGCTACTGCCCGCGTGACGTCATGGCTGGTCACGCCCTTCTTGTCCAGGTGTAGGTAGCGGCGGGAAACTTCCCGCGCTGTGGCCTTTGATGGGTTTGAACCGAGAGAGCTTGGACTCTCGCTGCTGCCAGCTGGTGGTCATTAGCTCGCGTCCTATTACAGGGTTTATAGTGATCAGCTGAAGGTTACATTGTTACTCGTAGGCAAGGTTACATTGGTTCAGATACATTGTTATCACATGTAGAAGGTTACACTGTTAGAACACAACACTTACTTACTTACTTACTTACTTACTTACTTACTTACTTACTTACTAACTAACTAACTAACTAACTAACTAACTAACTAACTAACTAACTAACTAACTAACTAAATTCATAGGCCGCCTTCCTCGCCTCGGCGACCCAAGGCGGCTCACATCAATTAAAACCATCTTGTACATTAAAATCCAACCACTAAAACAATAAAATGATTAAAATCTAAAAACCAATACCCCCTTAATTAAAACCCCAAACAGGGCTAGATGAGCCAGCACAGATCGGTTGTGCTGCCAGGCGCACCCCATGCCTGCCGGCAGAGCCAGATTTTTAGAGCCTTTCTGAAGGGATACACAGTGCTGCAATTGGGGGGGGGGCAAGTAGGACTCCCATCCCAGGCCCGGAGATGATGGGGACCCATTGGTGCCGGGAAACAAACGATGTGTGCATGCACAAACAGACCACACATGCACAGAAAACCACAGGGGTGTGGTGGTGCAGGAAAACCACTGATGTATGCATGCACAAACAGACCACGCATGTGCAGAAACCATGGGGCGTGGCCAAATTGGGGGCATGTACCGGGCCCGGAAATTTCTGATGTCGGCCCGCGGGATACAGCTCTGCCTGGAGACGCAGCTCTGGTGGCAGGAGGTTCCAAAGGGCCAGGGCAGACACCAAGAAGGCTCTCCTCTTGGTCCCAGTAAGATGTGTGTCCCTGGCTGATGGGACCACCAGAGAGCCCCTACAGTCAATCCTCGTAGGATGGGTTGAAAATGTGGGGTCTCTTAGATACCCTGGCCCATTGCCATAAAGGGCTTTAAAGGTCAAAATCAGCACCTTTAATTGCACCTGGAAGCAATGGTGATTCCTGAGAGCTGCACGATGGGGGACATGAAAGGAGCCTTATTCGGGCATCCCCTGCAAAAATCCTTTCAACCCAGAGTAATCTCTGACACAAAAATAAACGAATTGCCTGTTGAGCATTTTTGTTCAAATTTCAGCATTTTTAATCACCCTCATAACACTTCAGAGATTTGAACTGGCCCAAGCATGACTGGAGACTCCTTGAACCACTCAGTACCTGCTCCAGTGGGGTACAAAATCTGTGCCTCATCTCATTTGGACAGAGCCCATTCTTGTCCAGAATGCTATCTATGTCTGCTCAAGTGCACCACCCATTGAGTGCATAAAGTTGAAGTAGTACAACTTTTTCAATCTTAAGGGCCATTACTTGGGTTGGATGGAGAGTAAGGGGATACGAAGGGGTCTGATCGTGCACACACATACTGTTCTCCATACACAAACAAGAGTACTCTCTCCACACATACCTATACTCATACACATTCTCCTTATCTCAGTGTACAGGGATTACTGGGGAAGGTGTCTTTGTGCAGATGATAACCGCTCCCATTCTCCTAGCAGTTTCCCACAATGAATGCTGTTTCTCTGTTGCTATTAGTGGTGGGGAAACAGTGGTCTGAGAAAAGTTTCCTTCCACATGGAAAAATGTGTGGGGACCTATTGACATTAATACTTAAAATAAATGATAATATAAATTATAATAATTATAATTAAGTGGGTACTTACAATTCCAGTATAAAACATTCCTGAGGGATTTTAGAGCACCAAATTGAATACTCAAGCATAATTTTGTCATGGCCCTCAAAAGTAGTCTCACAATTTTTTTTTTGTTTGGAGAAAACTGTACATGTTGTGGTTGTCAAAGTTTTGTTACTTGGTGTCTTTGCTGAAAGGAGATGCAAAGGAAAATATAAGAAAAGATCCATAGAAAAGTATTGCTAGTCAAAGAGCAGACAAAACTAGGCTGAAGTTTAACACACCCTTCCCAAACTAGTGTACTTTAGATGTTTGGGGTTATAGATCCAGTAATCTCTTACAGTGGTAAGCCATGTAAGGTGGGGCTATAAACCACTGAGAATTAAAATATAGCTTGCATTTTAATTACCAATGGAATTGCGACATCACCATAAAATAGAAGGTTTTGTTTCAATAAAGATAGCAGGATTACTGGTAAAGAGAATTGCTCTAGAATCTGAATAGAGCTAGTTTACTTTAGAAACCTCCTTACCATCTGTAATTGCCAAATTCCCCTTATTTTATAGACCCTTATTTTCACAACGTTGTGTGCCCTGTGATGTTTTTATGGAGATGCAGCATTTTAAGCTAATGGACTTATCAAATAAAAAGACACTTGGCAATCCTAGAAAGGGATAATACTGTGGAAAGGATAAAAGGCAGAGCTCTAAATTTGACCCCTCTCCTCCAAGTTGCCCTTTTAGCATCAGTTTATTGCCATCATTCATCTTTAAATGCACTCGTCATGCAAGAAAAATGCTGGAAGCTCTTCTGGAGTCTGGATTCTCCCCCTCTTTATCTCTCTGCAGGAAAAAGAAAATTGAATGTGGCAGCTGGACTAAGAATTGATGCTGGGAAGAAAAAGACAGCTAGGTTTCTGAAAGCTGCAATGGTAGGTAAGGGGTGGCCAAACTATGGCGCGGGGGCCAGATCCGGCCCCTGATGCCAGTTCATCAGGCCCACAAAGCCCTCGACACTCCTGGAAGCGGAAGTAAAATGTGCCCGTATTGGGCGCATTTTACTTCTGCTTCCAGGAGCGACGAGGGCTACACGGGCTGGATGAATTGGTATTGGGGGCCGGATCTGGCCCCTGGGCCATAGTGACCAGCTCCCTGAACCACATGACCTGCCTGCAACCTGAAAAATTTGGGCACCCTTGGTCTAGGTAGAGAAGATAAGAAAACCACTGGCTTCCCTTTAATGTCTGCAAGAATGAGTTGAATGCATACTTTTAAATGGAAAATCTTTTACTTCCAGTCCCCATGTTTTTGTTCCGTTAAGGTGTGCTTAGTTCCATTAAAATCTATCTTGTATGGAAGTGCATGAAAGTTTACTTCCATTTTTCTTTTTTTCTTTTTTTCGAAATGCAAGGCTATAAATCAAGTTCAGAGTTGCTAATCACATGTTTAGGGTTTCTGGCCAGTGATGGTGAACCTTGGCACTCCAGCTGTTCTTGTACTTCAATTCCCATAGGCCTTGGCCAGCAGGAGTGCTGACTTGGGCTTCTGGTAATTGAAGTCCAAGAACACCTGGAGTGCCAAGGTTCACCATCACAGGTGTAGGCAAAAGTTCCCAAGCCTGTGACCCCAGATTTTTTGGGAAGACGTCGCCCAGAAGCACTGACCATTGTCTGGTTTTCTGGGAGCTGGAATATAAGAACATCTGGAGTTGCAAATTTTAATTGGCCATGTACAATTAAAACTGAGAAGCCAAGAAGCATGGAAAGGCTGAGTTTGGCTGAATAGCATTGTTGGTTAGCACTGGCATCAGGATTTGGCATAACTGAGCAACTCATGATCCTAGAGAGGTATCTGTTCCAAAATGTGGAACTCCTCCTTCTTGTTACTTCCTGTTTATCTACTCCATCTGAGGAATGAAACAATGAGAGGAGCGTAATCGCATACTTTATCTTCTTCTCATTCCAGTGACAACATTCTCTGTGCCCAAAAATGAAGATGGAAAAATCCATCAGTTTTATTGTCTCCTCCATTTTAAAAGGGGAAAAAAACCATTCAGGTTCTTTCTGACCTAAACAAACCAGACAAAATCCCTTGTCATCTACAGTGGCCAGGTTAAGTAGCTAGAGCTAATTGTAGCACAAAGCTGTTTTTGTACCTGCTTGCTATGTGCAGGAAACTATTCAAGATGGGGATCCTGTCAGAAGAACAGGTGACAACTCTAATTCAGCATCACAAACATGTTTGATCACGTTGGAATTAACAGGCAGACATTCATAAACATAAAGGATTCAAAGTTGTCCACCTGGATAGATAACTTTATCACCTTCACCCTCTGCAATTCAAAGCTTATAAAATCTCAAGTTCCTTCCACACTATTTCTTTAAAAAGAATTAGCAGGTTTTGCTAATTGCTAGTTAAGGAAAACTAATCACATAGGGAATACAATGCAAATGAGATGATCTGAACCTAGTCAAAGAAAGTAGCAATTTGAAAATATATTCAAATAGCAGCAGAATCAACCAATAATAAGATGGATAATTTGAAAGCAAACCATAAAAGAGGAAAGAAAATCAATGATTTTCTAACACAAATGATAATGAAATGAAAAATGCAGTACAGAACAATCTGGATAACATATCAGATGAATTTATAACATACAAACTTAGCCATAGTTAGCACTTTATAAAACATTTCATTTCCCCTTAATCTTCCACCAGCTTTCTAGTTAAAGCTCTCTATATTCACATTCGTTTGGTAGTTTTGGGCCTAAAGGTTGGGAAGGAAGATATACAGTATAGCCGGATATTTCAAAGAATCGGTTACTGAAGAGTTGGGTGGATATGGAGGGGAAATTGATCTAGTAAAATTAGGATGAGAAAACCAGAAGTAAAATGGTGCAAAATAAAGTAATGAAGTCTGGACCTAACTGGTATGTATGTATGTATGTATGTATGTATGTTCAGTGGAACCTCAGTTAACGTAATTAATGCATTCTCCAGGTCATTTCTTACAGTGAAAATTACTTAAACCAAATTTCCCATAGGAATGCATTGAATGCAATTTCCCATAGGAATGCATTGAAAACCAAATTACCTTAACTGAAATGCAGTTTCCCATAGGAATGCATTGAAAACCAATTAATCAATTCCAAAAAAAGTTTGTAAAAAGAGCCACTGTTTTCTATGGATTTCCTTTTGTTATGCCATTTTTATGTTAACCGAGTGTTTTGTTAACCGAGGTTCCACTGTATGTATTTGTTGAGAGAAAGAAAAGAGAAGAAGAAAGTACGGTATGCAATGCTCAGTCAGAGCAATCCACAATCAAGAAATCTTGCCTAGGAAAACCTAGGTCTTAGTAAAGAACATCACAAGATTTGTGATGGTGTAGAATCTCCCAGGAGGAATTAACCAATCCATTGTAAAAACTGAACCTTTTCTCAGAGTCTGCAAAAGTACACATTTATAACATGCACATTTAGCCATAGTTAACATAGTGTGTGCATGTGTGTGAGGTTTTTTTTTATCCCATATTGTTTTTTGTTCCACTGTCACCTCTCATTTTCATGCATTAATTGCCTTCTTTACCTTCAGCACTAAAATTCAATTCTGTATTGGTAGATGGAAAAGGGGGCAGGGGGTATTTGTCCTGCACCACCTTTCTTTATTCCCAGAAAATAAGACATCCCTTTGCCCTGAAATGAATGACAAGATTGTCAAGGCACACTCTGGGCAAAGAGCCACTGCAAGTCTCCAACTTTGCAGCCTGTCTGTGTTGTTCCTTTATCTTTCAGCTCAGCAAAATCCTTATTGGCACAGCAATCATGTAACTGTCTGCTCATTCCAGCATACAAAAGTCCAGGCTAGGATAAATCCTCTGCACTTTTTTGCCAACAGGAAACAGGCACATGCTGCTTCCGAAACAAACCAAAGATTTCTTCAATGCCACCCTATTGGCAGGCCATTCCACAGACCAGAAATCCAGCCCATAGGACAAATATTTGTAGGCCACTCCAATCCACATGTTTACCCTCCTTTTGCCCAAGGTACTCTTAAACCCTAAAGCAGGACCTACTGTAAGTAACATACAACATGCAAGACTGTTTTTCCTGGCATGAATTTTTAAGTCCTATTTTTTAAAAAAGACAATTACATTGGCAATCTTCAATAGAATATCTTCTCACAGTACAGTACTTGACTACCAATCTGGCCAGGTTATCCTGCTATGGTAATAGAGTAGACCATACTGCCAGAGACTAACCTGACAACCCTGAGGACTAATGCTGAAGCTCACAGGGAAGGGTGATTGTTCCCAAGTGGATTAAATCCCACTCGATTCCATCTTGATGGAGGGCAGCAGCTTCATCAATACTGACCTGGGGCTGATGATGACTTTATGTGCCAAAAGGACTCAGTATCAGAAGGTGACTTGCAGAACTGGATCAGTGGTACGGGGGGGGGGGGGTCATGTTGTAATGCAGAAGGCAGTTGAAAGGCCACTCTCAAGACATTCTTCATGGCTAATCACCATGAAGATTGCCTATTCAGTGGAACCTCATACAACAGTCGCCCCATATAAAAATGAAATCGCATAACAATTAGGGTTGTTGGGGGGGTTTTTGGGGGGTGGCATCACAAATAACAATTTTTCCCATAGGAAAAATTTTTTTCAATGAAAAAAAAATTTTTCAATGAGAAAAACCACTTAGCAAAACAAAAACCATTGTACGATGCATCCCATAGGGAAAATCGCTATAAGATGCATGTAGCAATTGTTTTGTACAACAACGAGTCCTGTGGAATGGATTAAAATTGTTGTATGAGGTACTTTAGTGTTTGGGAATCAAGACAATGGACACGGCTGTAAGCTAGCCTAGCACATCTTTATTGCATGGAGTACAGTACGAACATGTGGTAATGGCGGACAAACAGCTCTTTTTATACGGTGGCTATACAATTGAATATGGCTCTTCGACAGGCATTGGCTACCGTCCAAGTGACGTCATCCTTGGTCACGCCTTTCTTGTCCAGGTGAGGTGAGCGCGGGAATCTTTCCCGTGCAGCTGAGGGTATTTGAGGAATGTGTACCATTTGAGCTGGGCGCTCGCTACTGCCCCCGGTGGCCACTAGCTCGCGTCCTCATACAGAAGGTTACAGTGTTACATGAACCCATTCGTGTGGTTACAAATACATTCAATACACAACAGGTACCACTGTATTTGGATTCTAATGCAGCAGCAGCAGAAGTAGTACATTACTGTAAGGGTGGTCCTAATCCTCTTTAAATATTCCCAAAAAAATAATAATACTGCTTTGGTTTCCTTCTGTGTGTGAGAAAGAACGGGTTACTTTATGGTTGAAAGAAAGAAACCTGGCATTTTTAGCAACTTTCCTTTCGCTACATGTTGAATGATCCAGGAAGAAAAATGGGCAACGATGTGTCAGAGACATTGGTGTCAAAATGACTTTTGAAGGAGCAGGGGAGAGAATCTGTTTTTGCATTTGTGCATGTTTGTGTTTGGGCTGGGGGCTTCCTGGACCTTTCCTGTCAGGAGAGCCTTTACAAGTAAACCAAGAAAATCTCTCACAGCCACCAAGGAAAAAGCAGCTCTCATCAGAATGAGTAGACTATCAGTTTTGAGAGCAATCCCCCCCCCCAAGGTTTTTGATCACTATGCTTTCTTATTCTGATTTGACTTCACATTATAGCTAATCAATACCTTGCAACTGTCCAAATCCCCAGCCAGACACACATCTCACAATCAGGAAGGGAAGTCTGCTAATTGAAGAAAAGTCAGAGATGCAGGTACTCACTGCCCTGGGGCCATAGACTTGATTCTGCTCATTCTCCCCCCCCCCCGGCACCCACCCACCTCTCTCACATGGACATTCTTCTTCTTCTTCCCTCCACCCAAATGGGATCTCGGAAATGGTGAAAATAAAATTGAGAGACATGATAGGAATGGGAAAGGGGAATCAATTCCAGTCACTTGCCACCAGTGTTTACTGCTTGCCTCTGTCTGAAGAGAAATGTATTTATTTTTCCCCTTGCGCAAACCACCACCACCCCACCCCTCCACTCATTCTTTCTCTCATGACTTAGGGGAATTTAACCTTTTATAAATGGGAAGGTGGTACCTTCATGAATTTTAAATGGCCTCCTCTTCCCATTTCAAAATAGGAGGAAAAGGTAGGCTTCTGTTCATAAAGATGCCCATCAAACATTTTGCCCTTCAACCCATCCCTAACCACCCCAAAATCCTCCGAGACTCCAGTTGTGATATCCTACAAATGGTAATATAAGTGAATACTTTCTCTTCACTTGATGAAAATATAAGAACAGAGGGGTATCCTCTTCTTCCTGAGTGTTATTTCCTTTACACAAAGTAGCCTGTTTATGATCATCTTCAGACCAGGCCAGTGGCCCAAATCTTCTTGCTTAGTTACACAAAAGGCATAACTTTTGGAGGTGTATTGCCTCTGGTCAAGAAATTGCTGTAGACAATATCTGTTGCATTCCAAGTTGTGCAACTCAGCATGTAGCAGATAGTGCCCATGGAAATGTCTTAACTTGAGGCAATTCACCTTCAGAAGGTACGCTGTTCATGTAATTAAGCCACTGGATTCTGGCTTGTTTTTCTCAAACCTCTGAGAAACACTGTTTTTTAATTATTTGTATTTATAACCAAAGTTGTCTCTTACATTTAGACTGCTAACCTAAACTCTCTTAGTAGGGCAGCAATAGAACTATCATTAAACCAATGATGTGGCCAAGTTTGTCACGTTTTACTAGCTGGAGGAAAAGAGGTTGTGAAATTTCTTTTTCTGAGGGTAGCGTTGCCACCTTTTGTCCAGAGAGGCTCCTCGTTGCCAACACTTACGTGACACCTAGGTGCCATGTGGTTCTCTATGTGCTGGGAACAGGTGTTGTATGTTGAATTTTGGGGGGTCAGGTAGGGCAGCATTTAATTTCAGCAAGTTGTTGAAAAAAATATTTCCAGTTGCAGGTTTTTTCCAGGCTAGGAAGAGAAAGAAGATGGGGTGGGGAAATGAATACAGATTAGACTCATTAGAGTGAAACTTAGCCATTTCCTCTTTCCTACTGGGGAAACAAACACTAACTTTTTGTAAACATCATAAGAGAATTGGGATTCTCTCTAGGAAAGCATTTTATGGTTTCCAGCTGAACATTTATGCACTAAGGCAGATGTTTAGGAGAATAGTCATTGAGGGAGGGAATATGAGTGTATCTACACTCTGTAGTTATATCAGTTTCATATCACTTTAACTGCCCTGACTTTATCTGTGGCATGCTGGCATTTGCATTTTGCGAATTGGAAATCTCTACTGAAGAGCTCTAGTGCATTACCTTGTACCATGACGTTCAAACTTTCCAATAGGCAGAATTTTAAGTGCCTCGTAAACTACAAATCCCAAGATTCCATAGGATAGAGCCATGGCAGTTGAAGTGGCATCAAGCTGTGTGGTGTAAATGCTGTTGATGTGGTATAGAAAGGAACTTTGCTTTTTGCCAGTATACTGACTGTTATGCTGCTCAAGTCTCCAAAGCTCATAATTACAACCAACGCAGAGTGAAGTACCAAAGGAAATCTTGAATACAGTGTTCAGATGTGTTACATGATCCAACCCCAGACATCCCTTTGTAGATATACCATTGGTATAGTTGGGAGGTATGCAACTCCATGCCAGTTTAAATCTTGAGTCTTAATTTTGCCTGCATTCTGTTTTCACAATATGGAGGATACCTTGTCGTTATCCAGTGAGGAGTCTGCACATTAATGGACATCTCCACGACAACATTCCACACATGAAAATGGATGAGAAATCAAGTCCATTTGCATGCAGTTTTTTTAGCCATTTGGATATTATGTCACCTGCTGACTAGTGGACCATGATATGTGCCCTCCACTTTCATCTGGCCCAAGGGAACTGACAGAGGACACTTTGGTGAGTTTTAGTCCTGCCTTAACATCACTGACAAGAGATGGCCAACACTGCCTAGTTAGACCACTCAAGCTCCCACACCCCGACAAGGCTCTCACCTAGTCGGAAGGGGGGGTCTCCTATAAATGAATTAAAATCAGTCAATTACTGTTTATATTCATGGTTCTTTCTTTTCCTTCTAGCACCCTTTCCCTGCACCTTTTAGTACATCCTGCTTTTGGAAGAACCCATGGGACAAAAGGTTGAGTCCTCATGGGCATATTGTAAACACTGGGGTGGCTACAAGAGACATTCCATTACATTTGCCTAATAACAGGAGATAAATATTTGGAATCTTTGAAATAGAATGGCTATATTTTCTACCTCACAGAAATCAGTCTTCTTTTTGAAAGGATGTCAGCAGATGGTGTATTGTACAAATGGCTCATTGATTCAAATTCAAATATAAAATAAAGAACTGCATAGTGGGGAGGCAGGGTTCTTGAAACTGCTGATCAGAAGCACCTAGATAGCAGAGGTGGCAGGTACTAAAATCATGTGTTCATTGCACTGGAGACTGATGTTTCTGATTTTCCAGAGGTAGCAAATCCATTTTGGGTTTTAATCTGAACTTCACAGGATCTATCCAAGGTACTGAACACCATGCAGATATTCTGGCTCCATTCATTCAGAGTCACCAGCCTCCACAGGTGCACATCTTTCATGGCTATGGTGAGATGTACTGTATATTTATTAGGGATATGTAGACATTCCCCCTAAGCTCACTTCGTTTCTGCATAAAAGGCACACCAATTGGGGCCAATTCCCTGTGTTCTTATAGTGACACTCCAACCCAATACATGGTCAGATCCATAATGGTATTTGTGCATTTCCAGGTCTCCATGAAGACTCAATTGTTATGAATGGGGGAATGTAAATGATAAGGCCAGGCTGTAGACAGAAAAGTGCAGGGAAAACAAAAGCGCATCAGCAGCAAACTGCAAAGCTGGGAACGCCTGGTTTATTTTAGGTTTCTTCCCCTTTTTTAGCCAGGAAAAGAAAGACCTCATTGACTTTCTAAGGCAGCCACGGCAAAGAGAGTGAGTGAGTGAGATACTTTTAAAGGTCCTCTTTATTCCTTCTTGAATCAATCAAAGGCACGACCAAGCTTGTGGCCAATGCAGGGAGCCAACTATCCTTCACTTTCCACCCTTCCTTTCTCCCCTTACCCTTTCTGTTCTCTGGATCTGAAATTAGTTGTGCTGCAGCCACAATCTTTGACGATTTTTCCCAATATATTTACAACAGGAAAGTCAAGGAATGTTCATTTCTAATTTAAAGGGTATAGAGACTTTTAGCCTTCTTTTGTTTTTCTTGCTCTATCCCCACTTTTAACTGTGATACACCAATGCCATATCTTAACCTATAAAGAAGAGATGTAAGGTATGTGTCCGGGAAAGGCTCCCACATCCCTGGAGCCTATCCTGTAATGTTTTGTACACACCTACCTAACGCCACTGAGATCAGCCCCGCAAGGGTCCAGAGGCCGAGAGTGGGGCCTGCGCCCCACAAAATGGGAAAAGGAATGGGAACTACAACCTGTTGGAAGCCCACAAGTGCCCTTAATTCAGTTTGCACCAAAAACATTGCAGATGCCTCCTTTCTGTATCAATTACAGTAATTCTTTCTAGATTTCCAACCAGACATTCACAGCAGTGTAGAAGCACCAGGAGTGCTTGGAGGATTGAAGTGCTGTGGATTTTTTGATGAACAAGGACAGTGATGGCACCTGCCTCTGCCAACAAAATTGGGGCTCCCCTGTTCCTCTCAGCTTAGCTGCAAGCATTCAAATAGCCACACAGTATGATCATGGAGTCATCTCCTGCGGCACATATGAAATGAGACATGCAGGATTTAACACCAGGACTGCAATGGACTGTTGCAGCCTTGAGGATATTATCAAGGTACGCCTTCACAGCCAGTCCATCTGGCATGGCCTCTTCTGCCTCCATGACCATTGGGAATCAGAGTTCCTCCTCCGCTCATTTTGCCATTGGGTCCAATATGATGGTTTCCAGTGGCATTTCCTCCACTAAGGGGACCGTCACACCACCTAAAGGGGCTCATCTGCCCATTGCCATTGGCCCTTTTAGGTAATGGAGGAGACCATACAGACATCGACTGTACAGCCAGCAACTCAACGCCGAGTAAATAACCTAACTCCCTTCTCATTCAAATGTTGTATCTTAAGTGTATTAAATTTTTTCAAAAAAATATTTCACTGCACCTCTATACATTTGCAGGTGCAAATTTTAAGCAATTACAGCTTCACTTTTGCACTTGCTTTTGGTGAGAAGTTTCCTCTCTTTTTCTTTTCTTTCTTTTAGCAACATATTGAGTGGCTACCCTATTTTAATGGCACAGTTGACCCATTTGGAGCAAACATTTTTGCACACGCATGCAGTCAAAAGAATCATTTCCAGCTACTGTTGCACGGAGACAATTCTTTTGGCCTTGGCTTTTGCCTTTAGCTGGCCTCAGTCCAAGAGCTTAACTCAGGTGCATACTAGAATACAGTGCTTAGTCTGCTCAAAATGTACCCAGTGGGGCATCATGTAGCCCTTCATCCGCAAATAGCTCTGTTTTCCCACATGAATTCATGTATTTTCGAATTCCAGGAGAAAGTGTAGGCTGGATTGCCTGTTAATTCTTGCCATTATTTTATTGCCAGCTGGAAAGAATCAATTGACAGGAATTGTTTCTTCTTTTCCTTAAGGGAAATTTACTAGGGATCAGAGCAAGAAACTCTCCTGAAACAAGAAACTTTCCTTTCTTGTTACTATTTGTTTGTTTATCTGTTTCATTTGTTGAATTTCTGCTATTTTAAAAAAATGTATCATTTCAATAAGGATCCCATTAATTACATTACATTCTTTCCACTTTGATATCTCATTAAAATCTTATAAATGATCATGCAGTGACCTTGAAGGTCATGCATAATACATGAAAGTAAACCTGCAGTAAAATGTATTCTTTCACTCCTGACTGCCTTCATCCCACATTTCATTCTCCCATCCCCAATGACCCCAATATGGGGAAGCCATCGCTAAACGCGAGTGAGCGGAGCCAAGGTATGCAGTGGTGTGCAAATCCACCAACTCCATTAGCCTGCCTCTCCTGACGACAGCTGCAATATGTTAATGGCTTATGTGTTTGGATGCACGGGTTGCCGCTGCTACTTAGGGCACGATGCTAATTACCATAAGATGGTGACAACAGGTGCAAGTGTCGCTTCGCATCAGTGTCAGCTGCCACTAGAAGAGAGCTTGCAGTGCCCAAAGGGAACTCACAGAGGATGCCAGCTTTCTCTAGCAGCCTGCATTCTCTGAAGAACCCGTCATAACAATGGGCCATATGTCTGCAAGAATTTCTGTCTGTCTGTCTGAATTGACTGTCTTCTTTTTCTGAATTGTTTTGCTAAGGGAAAATGCAGACATTTTGGGTTTGAGGAGGTAACAGAAGTGTGTTACCCTCCTTTGCCTTCATCCTGAGTCAGAACTCATTCCCTATCTGTTGCCCTTTGCCCTGGAAACCATACAGCAGAATATGTCTGCTTCCCCTTGGTTTTGGGAAGAGGTGGACCTCTTCTTGGGCTTCAGAGACTACATTTGTCCCCTGCTCTGAGACTTTCTGGACTGCAGCTCCTAGAATATCACAATCTGTCCAAATAGAGTATTCTCAGATACCACAAGAATGGGCATTCTGCTGGGGAAAAGGGCATGAAGGGGAAAGTCATGCCATTTCTCTATAGTGTCATGCTCCTGACAACTTGCTCCTTCATGAAACAAGCACACAGGGAAGCCTTTCCAACTGCCCTGTTTCCAAGAAAAATTGTTGGGTTTGTGTTGTGTCCAAGCATTATTTGTTATAACCACTTGAGCGCCGTAAAGTCTACAGCGGAATCATGCACCTTTTGCAAAGGTGCCATGTTCAAATGTCTGCCAAAATAGCTGATTTGTCAGTACAAACTTTCCTGCTTCCCCGGAAGCCTGCCGAAATTTATCAACCTGTGTAACTGCCATTCTCACTGTATATAAGTTGGCCATCTTATACATGTTCCCCAGTCTGGTATTATGAGCTGAATCACTGTGTTTGACCTGATCCTGCTGGTCAGAATATTTCTTAAGTGCCGGACTCAACAGTTTGAGGATAGAAGCTGTGGTGTGAAGGCAGATGAGGGCTCCAAATGAGTTTCATATATGATCATGAAGATCCACATGCATCCACAAGCTACATGGTTTGCTCCATAGGAAATATTGGTGGCTTTCCAATATTGGTTAGCATTATTCTTGTCTTAGCTCGCTGAATAGCTCAATGAGTTGGGTATCTACCTCTGAAGGCAGAGATTACAAGTGGAGTTTGATTCTCCACTTTGCATACTAGAAGAGCCAGCCAGTGCAGCCTTGACCAAGTTAGATGGTCCCATCTAACTTGGATGCTTCCAGAAGGGAATGATAAATCACTTGGGAATACTTTCTACATAGAACACCCGGGAAAGGGTCATTATAAACCAGAATTAGCTTGGCAGCAAACAGTTATTATCATTATCATTGTTGAGTATTCTAGTGCAACCCAGCATGCAGTGAATACTAACATACTAACTAAATAGGCAGGAAAGACAAGTCTGACCTAGAGGAAGTTGTTTGCATTGTTTGTCTCTAAGTAGCCAATTAGAAAAGTTCTTGTGTTTCCCATACAAACCCTTTTTGCACATCTTAAGGCCTCTGTTAGTTCTAGCTTTTTCTCTCATTTCTTCCTTTGGAAGAGGAAAATATCATTTTGAGCCTCTGCATCTTTCTAGCCACAAGGCTTGAAGAGTGGCCATCTTTACTTACCTTCTTTCTAAACTGCCTTACTTGAATTTCCTGCCTTCATTGTTGACTTATGCCACCTTACCAAAACTTTTGATCACATATATCTTCTGATCTCGGTTTGTGAGTGGATTCTATTTTTCTTTCTCTCAAGCATCTAGTCCAAGTGCGTTTATTAGCTGGGCTAAAAAGGGAGAACTGAGGAGACTTACATTCAAACAGAAAGGACTAACAACTTGCCCTGCTTTACTGTGCAGCTCCTACAAATAACTTAACAATTACCTGTATTACTGTCTTACCCTTATGTCAGACTTCTTTGATGGCATGACACCTAACACACATTACCAGAATCTTTCCCCAACCCATCAGCCTCCATCCATGTTGGGGACGCCATGTTGACCATGCTAATAGGGGGTTAGGAGAGTTATAATTCAACATCATTGGGAGGCACCAGACACAAAGAAAGAGAAAGAACTGTATTGAAGTAGAGACCTGGATGCAAAGAATCAAAATATGGAAACATGAGCTGCTAGGACTGCAGTTCCTTTACTCCTCCAGCTAGAAGGCATGGTAAATATGCCATATTCTGGGAACAGTAGTGCAAAACCATAGATTCCTCCAGATTGTGAGACACAAAGGAGGATAGTGCAGGGTGCAACCCAAACATCTGCAGCATTTGCTTTGGGCAGGGGATTCTTCTCTGCTACTGTCAAAGAAATTGCAGAAGACCTGTGCTAATGCACTTCTTTGAGCTGTTTATAGGTGTACTTCAATATCTTGCTTTAATGAGATATGTCGAGCCCAAAGGCCAAAGATGGGATTTAGCCCTGATGGTTTATTGAATAAAGGTTTTCCTGAACCCTGTACCCTGAAATGGACATAATTTCACAAATGGGGAAAACATTGGATCACTTGATTCTTCTGTTCAGCTCAAATGACACACTATGCAGAAGATTGCTATTCCACCATATCCACATTCTTCTTTAAAACTGAGTGACTGGCCCCGGGGTGATTCTGACAGCAAAGGTCTGCACCTGGTTCCATTTGGATTTATGATTTAACCAAGATATAAAAAGTCTTCCACTATTTCAATTTCTTTATTCTCAACTTTAACATTGTACAGTTATACTGTAGTCATGATTTTTTGCTTTCTTAATGTTCAACTGCAGTCCTGCTATGCCACTTTCTTCTTTCACTACATGTCATCTTTGCTTTTTGCCAGTAAGGTGGTGTCATCTGTGTATCTTAAATTATTGATGTTTCTTTCCCAGTTTTCACTCTTCTTTCATCTGAATCTGGTTTGGCTTTCCATATGATATATTCTGTGTACAGATTGAACCGATATGGGGATGAAATGTAACCCCTTCTCAATGTAAGGTGTGCATCCAAGAAATGGCTATTATGGCTGCAACCTTTAAAATCTTTATTAATGGGTGACTCACTGTACTAGGAGGTAATTTTTCCAAATTTTGCTTTCATGTCCTTGTGTTGCTGAGACTCTCTGGGGTAATTTATTTTGACCAAAAACCTATTATTGTTCTATAAGATTTCACAACTCACCACAACTAATTTTAGCTAACAGATAAGGTGCCCAGGGACATCTGGGTTGTGAAACTGGCCATATAACCAAGCACACAACGAAGATGTCCCAGACACCTTATCAATTAGCCTCAGTTCTCTACAGCTGTTCTGTCTCCCCCACTCACTCCCTTTTCCCTGTCAGGAAAACACTCACTGTAAGGGATATCCGAAGAGTAGTCTAAGTCCGGTCCAAAGTTCTAATTCCAGAGTTTCCAAAGAGTAGTCCAAAACCAGTCCAAAGTTCTATTTCCAGAGATTCCAAAGAGTAGTCAAAGCAGTCCAAAGTTCTATTTCCAGAGTTTCCAAAGAGTCAAGACGCCACGGTACCAAGCAAGAGCAGGGAAGCTAAACTTTGTCTGTCACAGAGCCACACCCAGCGTCCTGGTTCCTTATATGCCTCCATGGGTGTGGCCAGACGCTTCCTGATTACCTGCGGCCCCTCCTTCCTCTCAGCCTCTGTAGACAACGCTTCACCCTGCTTCAATGCCTAGCGTCCAGCCACGCCTTATCCCCAGAGCTGTCTGAATGTGAAGACTGCTGTTGGAGGACATCCTCGTTGCTATCCTGCTGCTGCAGTTCCAAGGGCGGCTGAAGCAGTGCTGGGGGAGGGGGGGAATCCCTGAGGAAGAGGGTCCTGTCAGCTCCTCCCCTTCATCCTCAGAGTCTTCATCCCCAAGATGGGCTGGTTCAGGGGCCAGAGGTGGGCTGGGGGCCGGAGTCACAACACTATCCCCCACCGCAGGACCCTTCCCCCACAGCCGAGGGTCCAGATGAGGCCACGAGGGAAACTGAATATGGAACGAGTGGACGAGATTGGGGGCATGAATGTCGACGGCGTCCACCCAGGTAAAGTCCTCCGGCCTGCACCCCTGCCACTCGACCAGGTATTGGAAGCGGCCCTTGAGCCAACGAGAGTCACGGATGCTGGTGACCTCACATTCCTCTGTGCCATCCCTGTCAGGCGTGGGCGGTGGGACCAGGGCACCCAGACGCCAGAGGGGACATGTCGAGGTTTCCGGTACCAGGAGGAACTGGTGAAAGACCGGGTGGGCATGCAATGAGCAGGGCAGGGCGAGGCGGTAGGCAATGAGATTGATGACAGCTGTGACCAGAGACGGCTCGAGGAACCTATGGTCCAGCTTCCTGGTGAGATGGTTTGTTGGGAGGTGCTTTGTGGAGAGCCAAACCCAATCCCCAACCGCCAGTGGCAGCAACGCCCAGCGCGAGTGGTCGGCGACCTTCTTATAATCTTCTTTTGCCCGTTCCAGCTGGTGGCACACTAGTTCATGAACCACACGTAGCTCCTCCAGGAAGTCCCGAGCCTCCGGAACAGGGGAATCAGAGGGAGTCAAAGGAAAGAGGTGTGGGTGGTATCCCAGGTTGGCGTAGAATGGCATCAGCCAGGTGGAGGTGTGCTGGGAATTGTTAAAGGCAAACTCTGCAAGAGAAAGGTAATCGACCCAGTTATTTTGTTGATGGTTCACGAAACAGCGCAGGTACTGTTCCATGATGCCAAGCACCTTTTCCGTGCCCCCGTCGGTCCCCAGATGGTGGGCCATTGATAGGCAGACCTGTACATCCAGCGCGGCCATCAGGCTTTTCCAAAAGTGTGCCGTGAACTGCGTGCCCTGGTCTGAGACCACCCTATCCGGCAAGCCGTGGAGACGGAATACATGGTGCAGGAACAGACGGGCGGTCGTACGGGCTGATGGCAGCCCCCAACAGGGGATGAAGTACACCATCTTTGTCAACATGTTGACAACTGCCAAGACGGTTGTGTACCCCGACGCCGGTGGCAAGTCCGTCAAGAAGTCCATGGAGATTGCACCCACAGCCTGTCCGGTGTCGGCAAAGGTTGAAGGAGGCCGTGCGGTGCACTGGTGACAGCTTTTGCCTGGCAGCACGGCACGCAGGAGGTCACATAGGCATAAACGTTGTGCTGCACCTGAGACCACCAGAATGTTCACAGTACCAAGTGCCCTGCCGCGGTGTTGTCATGGCACTGAGTCAAGACGAGAGTCCAGAGCGGCCCTATGGGCACATACAGCCACCCCCGGTGCCTGAGTAGACCCTCCTCATAAGACCATGGGGATGTGGGGCCAACCTCTGCTTTACGTTGCTGAGCCCACACATCCAAAAACTGTGTGTCCCGCACTTGCGCTCGCAAGTCCACCGGCTCGTGGACTGCAGCCAAGGTGATGCCATGGGCAGAATCGTCTGCGTGGGTGATGGTTCTTTGGCATGGAGGTACTCCGGCTTATGGGAAAGGGTGTCCACTCAACGGTTGGCGTTGCTTGTGATGTAGGTCACCCGGAAGTCAAAACGGCTGAAGAACAGGGACCATCGGACTTGTCACTGGTTCAGCTGCCTGGCCGTTGTCAGATGCTCAAGATTCTGGTGGTCCATCCGAACCTCCACCTGATGCTGAGCCCCTTCAAGGTGATGCCACCAAGCCTCGAATGCAGCCTTGATGGCCAGCAACTCCTTCTCCCAGATGGTGTAGTTGCACTCCGATGGGGTGAGCTTCTGGGAATAATAGGTACAGGGGGAAAGGGTTCCGCCAACCTCCGGGGCTTGCAGCAGCACTGCTCCTATGGCCACATCGGATGTGTCTGCCTCCACCACAAAAGGCCGGGTGGGGTCTGCATGGTGCAGAATGGGCTCAGAGAGGAAAGCTTGCTTGAGGGCCTCAAACGCCTGCTGCTGGGGTGGACCCCATCGGAACGGAACCTTCTTACGTAGGAGTTGGGTGAGGGGTACCGTCAGTGTTGCATAGTCAGGGATGAACATATGGTAGTAATTGGTGAATCCCAAAAAATGTTGGACATCCTTCACACGATGGGGGGGGGGGTGCCCAAGAACACAGGGGCTCCTATCTTGTGCGGGTCCATGGTGGTATCCTTGGGAGAAATGACATGGCCAAGGAACTCAATGGAAGTATGAAAAAAGAAACATTTATCCAGCTTGGCATAGAGCTGGTGCTCCTGTAAATGCTGCAGGACGAGGAGAACATGCCGAACATGCTCTGCCCGGGTTCTGGAGTAGACCAGGATGTCGTCCAGGTAAACCACCACAAAACGATCGAGTACATCCCGGAACACATCATTCATGAAATGCTGAAAAACTGCGGGGGGCGTTGGTCAACCCAAACGGCATCACGGTGTACTCAAAATGGATGTAGCAGGTACTGAAGGCTGTCTTCCACTTGCTCCCGTGCGTGTTCACACAAGGTTGTAGGTACCTCGCAAATCAATCTTGGTGAATATGGTGGCCTCCTTCAGTCTCTCTATGAGTTCTGAGATGAGCGGTAGGGGGTACTGGTTCCACACCATGATGGCATTGAGGCCACGGTAGTCACAACACAGATGCAGGTCCCCGTCTTCTTCTTGACAAAAAGCACCGAGGCCGAGAGGGGGGAAGACGAGGGCCGGATAAACCCTCGGGACAGATTTTTGTCCAGGAAGTCCTGCAGGGCAGCCAATTCAGGTCCCGACATAGGGTACAAGTGCCCCACCAGCAGCGGTGCATCGGGCTTGAGGTCCACAGGGCAGTCGTAGGGCCGGTGTGGGGGCAAACGGTCTGCCTCGCATTCACTGAACACGTCAGCAAAGTCAGACAGCTTGGGGGGCAAGGAGACTGCAGGGAAGAAGACCGCCTGGCCAGCGCAGGTGTGGCAGATGTGGTCGATGCACTGCAGGGCTGGAAAGGCGATGGCGTTTCGTGACCACACCACCTGAGGGTCGTGGGTCCGGAGCCAGGCCATGCCTAGGACCAAAGGGAAATGGAGGTCCGCAGTGATGTAGAACTGGATGGCCTCTTCATGTGCCCCAATGGCCAGGTGCAAAAGGTTGGGTGGCTGTCTTGATGGGCCCCGACACGAGTTCCCACCCATCGATGGTTTCTACCCACAATGTCAGGTCGACCAGTGCCAGAGGAATCCCAAAGTGGGCCACAAAAGCCTGGTCCATAAAGTTTGTCATAGCTCCCGAGTCCACCAGTGCATGTGCCGGAATCTTCTCGGCCCAGCTGGAAACAAGGATCCAGTGTCCAATACTAGGTGCTGGGGAGGGTCGGAATCCGTATTGGTGAACACTGGTGGGGACGTGATGTGTGCCCAACCGAGGGTCTCCCCTAGGCTGGGCCGACCCTGTTTACCAATGGGGCAGGCTGGAAACTGGGGCTGGACGTGGGAGCCCCACCCCCCTTCTGAGGACAGGAGGCAGTAAAATGTCCAGGCTCTCCGCAGTACAAACACAGACCCCCTTGGCGGCGGTGCACCTGTTCCTGGGCCGTCAGGTGGGGCCAGGCCACCCCAAGCTCCATCGGTTCCTCAGCCATCGCCATGAAACACGGGGCGGGCCGAGGTATCACAGGTGCCGATCGTGAGGTCCCAGGCGTGGCTGACAGCTCCTCGGTGGCGCGCTGAGTTCGTCGACGCTGAAGATGTGCATCGATGTGGAGACACTGAACTACCAGGGCGTCTAGGGTGAGGGGAACCTCCACCCGGACCAACTCATCCAGAAGTTCTTCAGACAGCCCATCCTGGAAAACATCCATCTGTGCCTCATTCCACGCTGAGTCCAGGCACAAAAGCCGGAACTCCATGATATATTCCTGTACGGGGTGCTTCCCTTGCCGGAGGTCCTTGAGGCACCTGGCTGCCGTCTGTGCCCGGATGGGATCCTCAAACATGTGGCCCAGAAAGCGCAGGAAACCCTGGTAGTCCACCAGCAGTGGGCTGTCCTGGGTCAGCAGTGGCGTGGCCCACCAGGCGGCCAGGCCGGACAGGGGGCTAATCACAAACCCCACCTTGGCCCGGTCATCGGTGAAGTCCTCGGGCCGGGCGGCCATAAACAATTGGCATTGTCCCAGGAATGCTGGAAACATCCCCAGTTAGCCAGCAAACTTGTCAGGCATGGCCACTGGGCATTTTTGACGTGGAGGAGGGGCTGCAGGGTCAGCCAGCATGGTGACCTGGGATGCCAGGTATGCCACTTGCTGCTGAAGCTGTTGGTTCGCCACCCACAGCTGTTTCAGCTCCTCCATTGCACCAGCAACATTGCCTGTTTGGGGGTGACGGACAAGATGCTCTGTCTCCCCCGCTCACTCCCTTTTCCCTGTCGGGAAAACACTCACTGTAAGGGATATCCAAAGAGTAGTCTAAGTCCGGTCCAAAGTTCTATTTTCAGAGTTTCCAAAGAGTAGTCAAACCAGTCCAAAGTTCTATTTCCAGAGTTTCCAAAGAGTCAAGATGCCACGGTACCAAGCAAGAGCAGGGAAGATAAACTTTGTCCATCACAGAGCCACACCCGGCATCCTGGTTCCTTATATGCCTCCATGGATGTGGCTAGATGCTTCCTGATTACCTGTGGCCCCTCCTTCCTCTCAGCCTCTGTAGACAATGCTTCACCCTGCTTCGATGCTCAGCGTCCAGCCACGCCTCGTCCCCAGAGCTGTCTGAATGCGAAGACTGCTGTTGGAGGACATCCTCGTTGCCATCCTGCTGCTGCAGTTCCAAGGGAGGCTGAGGCAGTGCTGGGGGGGGGGGGAATCCCTGAGGAAGAGGGTCCTGTCAGTTCCTCCCCTTCATCCTCAGAGTCTTCATCCCCAAGGTAGGCCGGTTCAGGGGCCAGAGGTGGGCCGGGGGCCGGAGTCACAACAACAGCAAGTGATGTGAACACCAGTAGGATTCTAGCTGTTGCAGTCAATACAGCTTATTCCTATGTGAATGGATGTAGGGTTGCAAACTGTCACATAACTTCCAGACCATGGCAAGATGTATGCCTTTCTCTGGCCCATGAATAAACATTTCATCCTGCTGAAATCTCAAGTGCTCAGATCTGAGTGTGTCCTTCTCACTGGCTTGGGATAGAACATAGCACCTTTCCTCCAGCTCCAAAGGTTTCTTCCCAACCTCAGTGCTTGCACAACAGGGTGGCCATGTGTGTTCTTTTAAGAGGCCAATCCTCTATTTGAGGGTCTGCAAGAAGACAATCACTCTTTAGAAGGTGTCCTCCTTTAGAAGACTGTGCAGTTGAAGGCATTATTTAAAAATAAACAACAGTTGTCCACCCAATGTATGTACCATGAAAGCAGACTTAGCAGACATACAAGCCACCTTATCACCATCTTCCTCAGTGTAGTAAGAGATATTGTATTTCTGTTTGAATCATAAACAATAAGCAACATTCTGTTGCTTAGCATATTGGAGGGGCTCCCTGATAGTTCCACCTGCTACAGAGGCTTGCCTCTCTAGCATGAGAAGGAAGGCCTTCTCTGTTTCTGCTCAGGCCCTGTGAAACCTCCTGCCAACTGAACTTCGTCTCCAGGCAGAGCTTTTACCCTTCCGCAAGAGCCTTAAGACCTGGCTTGCACAGCGATGTGTGTGGGACGGCTGGGAAGACAGCCATCCTGGGCTGGCTTGTTTAAGTATTGCCCGGGCTTTCAGCTTTTGAAAAATCTTGAGATGCGGCATTGAAGTGCATTTTTTAAAAATATATATTAAAATTTTAATTTGTTTTTAATTTTAAACAAATCTGATTTTAATGCTTTTTAACTGTTTTTGTAATGTTTTTATTTGTTTTATGTGTATGCCACCCGGAGTTGCCTTGGTGAGGGGGCAGCAGTAGAAATGTGAGTAAAAAATAAATAGTATATCACACTAGAAAAAGCCCATTGAATAAACAGAGATTTACTGAGTCAGTTCTACTCATAAATTCTACTAATTCAAATGGATCCACTTTAACTGAGACATAGTATGCTAAAGTAACTTACGGAGGTGTTGACCTCTAAATTTCAATTGGTTCAGTGTGTCTGCCCTATTACAATTACTATGCTAAGCAACTGGATTTGGGAGAATATTTTTAATTTTGCTTCTGTATATAAAATTTTGGTGATGAATATCTTATTTTTGGTAAAAGTCACTTTGTTGCTTGCATGGTAGAGATACTGACTGGTAATAATAAAGAAAAGTACCCAATGCAGGTGAAAATTACCTTTCCTTCAAGTAATCAGCCATGAGAAGTGGGTGGTATATGTCAAATGTAAACTGCTGTCTATGCAGAGTGCTTCTCCACCTCTAACTCTTCCTAAAATAATAATGTGTAAAATATGTATACCATTTTCACATGGTCAAAGCACTTCATATCGATTATCTAAATGCAGATGAAAAGGACTGCATCTTTGAGTATTCCCTAATGTTAAAACTAAAATAGGACCCTGCCTATAAATAACTAGAACATTAAGGAGGACATGGGATTATGGGGTGGTGCAGTCTCTGGCATATAACAGTATCCATGATTCGTGACCATTGATCATGTTGGCTAGGGCTGATGGGAGCTAGAGTCTAACAATGCCTGGATAATAGACCCAGGTTCCTAAACCTATGCTAGAATCTTTTTTTTCTAACTGCTTATTTTCCACCGAGAAGTGAAGCTCCTGTGTTCTTCTATAGGAATTCCAACCTGTTTTAGAAAGTGGTATAGTCCCCCAAAGGCAGTGGTGGCGAACCTTAGCAGTGGTGGCGAACCTTAGCACTCCATGTGTTCTTGGACTTCAACTCCCAGAAACCCAAGTCTGCACTCCTGCTGATCAGGGTTTCTGGGAATTGAAGTTCCAGAACACCTGGAGTGCCAAGGTTCACCATCACTGCTATATAGGATTGCCAGATCTAAGACTTTGTCCCTGAGAGCCAGGTTTTGGAGTTCATTCACCAAGCTTTAAGCTTTGGACTGTAACTCTGGGAATGGGATTATGCCATAGATGTTAGAGTCCATCCCCCTGCCTTTAGGTTTCCCTTGCTCAAAAGCCAGTCATATCCAACTCCAGGGTTCAGTGCTCATCTCTGTTTCAAAGCCGAAGAGCCAGTGCTGTGCACTTCTGCAGACATTTCCGTGGTCATGTGGCAGGCATGACTAGACACCAGAGCGCACGGAATACTGTTACTTTCCTACCGAAGTGGTCCCTATTTATCTACTTGCAATTTCTTGCTTTCAAACTGCTAGGTTGGCAGGAGCTGGGACAAAGGCTCCGGCTCATTCTGTCCTGCAGTACTTGGGGAATCGAACTGCTGACCTTGCACCTCTCAGTCAGCATCTTAGCCACTTGAGCCCTGGCTTTAGGACATGCCATTTGGACAGTCTCTTTACCTTTTTCATTACCTTGCATTATCTTGTTGCTGACAGTGGAATTCATGCACTGGACTTTAAATTTGTCCTGTGGTGTTCATACTGCTTGTCTGTCTCTCCCAACACCATTTTGCAATTGTTACTGATGTTTCCACCTTAGAGACATCACATAGGTTCACTGCCCCAGGTCAGGTTTTGGCCTTGAAATCTCAGGAAATTAGACACTGCTGACCCATCAACCGTCATTTTACACAATAAAATAGTGACTTTGTGCCAAGTGCTTAATTTCCAGCATTTTAGATCTATGAAAGCCAAATTAATTTTAGATGATGTACATGAAGAGAGGATTTTTTTTCTGGACAATGTTATCACAGTAATATTCCTTCACAGAGCCATTTTTGTTCATGAAGTCCTTTCCCTTCCCTTTTTTTTTCTTGGCTCGCTTCCTGATGTTTTTCTCTAAGAAAACGAATGTATTAAGCAGACTTTATTTCCTCCCCCAAGAAGACATTCTTTTATTGTCATTTAATGGAACAAGATTGGTCCCTATTACATTTCCCCCTGTCGAGACTTAGCCAGAATGAATTGTAACTGTGGCATGTCCAGCTGTTTTGTAAATAATTCCCATTATTCTTCACATAGTCACGAGAACCTGTGTCACTTCCATCAAGCTCTCTCAGTGGTGTGTGATACTCAAAGCTATTGATTCTGCTGAAAGGGTCTTGTATAGGGAATATGGTGTCATAATTTGTCTCCTTCTCATCTTCTTGCTAATTTATATATTGCGATTTTGTTCATGACATTCAGTATCTTTTTTAGCTTCTTTGCTACATCAAAAATAATGCCCCTCTCACACCCCTTCTCTTTCCCCATTATTTTGCATATTATTACATTGTGCTTATGTGATCCTGAGCTCAACACAATTTTATTTAACAAGATCGGCTAATTTCCCAGCTTTAGGTGGAGAGGCGTCTCTGATCATGATGTTCAGTCAATAAGCTGACTTGAGTAAGTAAGCAATTATGCATTGCCTCTGGGAACACCACCTTACCGATTTTTGCATACTTCTTATCCCAGGAAAGTATCTGAGAAATTAAAATCCTCCATGATCAAAGTTTCTGTTTTTCTTATCAGGATCTCTTCCCTCGTAAACATGGTGCTTGTTACTGTTATTTCTTAACACAATTTACAAGCGAAAATGTCACTGTAGCTTATTATATCACTTTCTGCAAACTAGCCTACGTGGCATTTTGAAGCATGAATCCATTAACAGGGATCCAGCATTGTGTTATATATAGATCTAGGTATGCATGCATCGGGTTTTGAAAGGGGCAAGTGCATTAAATGTAGTGACACTTCAGTTTTACTTATCAATTCAGAATTTTTTCTTCTAAAGTAGAAGGGTTACAGAACATACATCGTGATATCTCTATAAGGAAAGCATCTTCTTTCTCAGAGGTGCACTAAGCACCTGTTAGATCGAAGGCAATTCTTCGTCTTTCATGTCCAGATCAAAATTTGGACTGCCAAAATGAGGCCACTTACTTGACTTTGTTTTTGGCCAAAATTAAATCTTCATCGGTACATGTTTCTGATAGTAATTGGCAAACCAGTAAATGAGCCAGATATCTAAGGCAGTAAAGGGTAAACATATTATTAGTGTGTCTTGGTAGATCTTTAGTTACTTGGGGTGGCTTTGCACAGGTTTCCGACTAAAACATTTAATAATGACAAGAAAAGGACTTCAACGTGACTCCACAAAAATAAGGACTGTAAATGCAGTTCCATCTGGAGTATATGTAGTTATGAACAACCAGTTCTTATAAGGATTCTAAAGCTGAGGGATATTATAATTGTGACCTCAAGAGGTGTAACTATGACTTTTGGTTACTTCTGTAATTATGAGGTGTAGCCTTGATAAATAGTGGAGGAAATGCAGCTTCTAACTGTCCTTAGTGCTCCTGCCTCATGTTCAGGTGTAAATACTGAGGCAACGATGGGAGGAGAGTGTGTTTTGTATATTACTAGTGGCTTGCAGCATTGAGACTTTGCTTTTCAAACGTAACTGGAGAGGAAATTTTGTTACTTTTGAAAACCAGGGAAGGAAGGAGTTGCCCTTTAACAGTGCAACAGTAAGTACTGTAACTACATTTTGGGATGATGCAACTAATAACTTTGGGGAAGTAATTTTCAAACTCTGGTTTCAGTCTGGCACCTCAAACCAATCTGTTGACTCAGAATGTTTAAATCATAAACTGGTAGATCTTAGAATTCCTGTAAAACAAAGAAACTAAATCAATTCAAAATAGATCCTGTATTCCTAAAATGTGCCCCCTCAGTCTCCAATTGAAAGCCTTCCCCACACCATACTTCGCCCTTGAACACTTTTCTTTGGGAAGCCCTTGCAAGTTTTAGGCAACTGCCTTGATTATTATAGCAGGCCAGTCAAAAAAGCTGAATACAGAATATCAAAGTCCTGAGAGAACTGTGCATTTTCTTTCCTTTGCCAACAGTAGTAGCTACTAAAGTGGGATACAGATTAATACACAAGAGTGTGTTTTTCAGGGCAGATGCATCTTGTAGATTGGACCTTGGTTGCTTTACTCGATAAGTTTGGTGGAGACACCCCACCACCCTTGTTCACAAATCACTCTTACTTCAAGATCTGGTTAGGTTTTAAGCAAAGTTACAGAAAAACAGGAGGAGGCAGATTGGGTATTGATTTGTGGTGCCAGACACCTGTGCATCATCACATCTAGTTTTGGCATTAGCTTAATTCAAATGCAGAAACTCTTAGAAACATAGGGCAAAATCCTGTCCTGTTGTTATGGTGACAGAAGGAAAAAATATGTAACATGCAGCAGCATATTACTTCTAATGAACTGGTCTAAGCATGGACTCTTCATTGTGCACCAGTTGGGTGACTTGACATAAGATCAGGAATCCAACAGGGAACTTGTTATTTAATGGTGACTTGGCACTGCCAGAAACATCATGCTCCTTCTGCCAGTGTAGCTATACAACAGAATTTAGGCCATAATACAAAATGTTGCCCTTTTCCCTGGCAAGTTGTCACAGGCATTCATTCTTCTACTCGGTCCTGCCTGTTCCTTCTTTCCATCATTCTTTCCCACAATATGCTGTTTGCCAATACTCTTATTAACTTGTCAGTCTTCCCAGTATCATTCCCAACCTTTGACCCACCAGACAAATCACTGTCTTGTTAGCTCAGCTCTTTCTAAAGAGAAATCGCTGTTTAAACAGCCCATGGCTTTCATGGCCAATCCTTCACTCTTGCTTCATGGCAGTGCTTTCTATGGCTCATGTCCTCTTCTTTGTTGGTACCCTCAGCATGCTTGTTTGCAACTCAAATGCTCTCTGTGTGTCTGTTTTCTACAGCTGTTCCATCAGATAATGCCTTTTTAAAGAAAAAGTGACTGGTGAGTGGCTTAGAGATAGGAGAGAGTAGGGGGGGCATGATAAGAGTCATAGCAAAAAGGCAAGCCGCATAGAGAGAACAGATAGAAAGAGGTTTTCCTCCCCTTGTCATATTTCTCAGATTTAAGACTATCTAATGAAGCTGAGTGTTAAAGAATTCTAAGACAGTCACAAGGGAATACTTCTTCACACAGCATAAACTGTGAAATCAGTTTCCACAAGATACAGTGATGGGTACCAATTTGGATGGGTTGAAATGGAGGAAGGGTCCAATCAGATAGCTACAAAGGAGCATGCCTGATCACAGCAGAAAGGGTCGCTTTGCATGTCTCATTTCATATGTGCCACAGGATATGGCTCTGTGATCATAGTGCAGGGATGGTGAACCTTTTAGAGATTGAGTGCCCAAGGAGGAGGGGGAGATGGGTGGAAGGCATCACGTGTGCCAGTGACATCATGTGGGTACATGCACAACCACGTGATGTCACCAGCACACTTTAAGCTGTGCACACACATGTGAGTGTGCACCACCCCCACACCACCAAGATTTATGCACCCCCAGCAAGCCCCGCCAGGACAAGCCTCCCTTTCCTGCCACATCAGGCCCCACTGCTGCCACTACTGCTGGACAAGCCCACACGGCCACACTGGGAGCTGGAAAGGCCTCCTGGGCTCCAGAAAAGCCCCATGCAGCCTTCCCACCCCACTAGGCCTTCCTATACCATGCTGGTCCTTCCTACCCATTGACCCTCCCCTCATGAGTGCTCCCCACCTTACCTCTCCCAGCTGCCATCTCCTGGCCAAGATTTCAGCCTCACCTCTCATCTCTCGCCTCTCCTTTTGCAGAGAGAGAGGGGTGGTGCTGGCCGGGCTTTGCAGGGTGGGGCTTCCCCTTGATGGTGCATATGCCTGGAGAAAGGCCTCTGCATTCCACCTCTGGGACACATGCCATAGGTTTGCGCCCTTCCCCCGGCCCGGCCGGTCAGCGGGAAGAGGAAACAGCTGAGGGCGATGCGCACCCTCAAAAGCGCTGCCGCCAGCCCAGACGCCGAAGCTCTGCGCCCTTCCCCCGGCCCGGCCGGTCGGCGGGAAGAGGAAACAGCTGAGGGCGATGCGCGCCCTCAAAAGCGCTGCCGCCAGCCCGGACGCCGAAGCTCTGCGCCCTTCCCCCGGCCCGGCCGGTCGGCGGGAAGAGGAAACAGCTGAGGGCGATGCGCGCCCTCAAAAGCGCTGCCGCCAGCCCGGACGCCGAAGCTCTGCGCCCTTCCCCCGGCCCGGCCAGTCGGTGAGGAGTGAAAATAGCTGCTCGTCTGGCAGCCGTTCAGAGGAGGAGGTGGGGAGGAAAGAACTGGCCACACCTGGGGCTCGCCTTTCCACGGCCCCAAAAGCGGCCCCACCTCCAGACGACACCGAACTTGAGCCTCTCCCAGGGCCTATTCCATTAGTCCCAGGATGGGAGGCTGCTGCGCCCGGCGCCCATTCCTCTGGTCCCCCACCAGGTGGGAAGCTCAAAAGAAGCTGGAGCTGCCACTTCCTCATCTGCAGCTGGATTTTCCAAGTCTCTTTTCTATTACTGGTTAGATTGTTTTTGATATGTCCTGTTGCTTAACTGTATAGTTGATATGCTCATTGATATGTTTTTTGGATGTCTTTTTGATATACTGATTGTTGATATTTTTGACTTGTACTGATATATTGTATTGTGGAATTTATTGTAATTGTATTGTAAGTGTATTGATTGTTTATTTTCACATTGTCACACTGTTACACTGTACTTATATTAACTTGCTGTTAGCCGCTCTGAGTTGGCCTGTGCCGAGTTGAGCGGGATACAAATCTAAATAATAAATAAATAAATAAATAAATAAATAAATTTGCCACCACTGTCATAGTGTGGGGGTCACTTCATGGCAAGCTGGGATTATCCTTAAACAAATTCATGTCAATGGCATTTACAGGAACCGCAAGAAACTCTCAGTGTTGGGGAGGTGCTTGTACAGGCTTTGCAAGACAGTAGTTTCTTGTGGGTTGCTGGCCAAACTGCTATAACACTTGTTAAGCGGGTCCCAGGTTTTTGGTTGTTGTTTTTTTGCTCACAACCAGTCATGCATAACTATTTCTGGTGGCCAGGGATCGAACACGCCATTGAGATTTTGGGGCTACAACATAGTATTGTGAGCACACACGATTCTGGAAGATTTTCAGTTTCCCCGGCGGAGGGTATAGGCTCACCGTCCCCTGGGGTTGGAGGGGCGCTGCAGGTGTCACCATTACGCCTGAACATAGACTGGTACAAGAAAGAGCGCCTGAGTGCGGGCTTGCTTCTCAATCCCCAAGGATGGAGGAAAAAGGGTAGGAAACGTTGGGTCTCTGAATGCCAAGGCAAAGGGAACTTTCCTCGTGCTATACTGGTGAGCGTAAACTAAGCCCTTCTTTTCAGGCAGCTCAGGAAGTAGATTCATGTGCGGTAAGCTCCATAGAAGCCTCAACTGTGGTAAATAATCAGCTCAGGTCCAACGCCAAAAGTCCTGGGTTGCTCGGAAAGAAGTGGGCCAGAGACTGGGAGCAAGAGAGTACATTGCACACACCACATGTGGGGTCATCACCAGTTAATCCAGCTCGAAGAGAATACGGGTTACGCCACACAGGAGATTGGTTTGCCTTGGGGTACACACACACAAGGCCCCCTCGGATGCAAGGTTCCTTGTTAGCATCGCAGAGCACCAGCAAATTACATGAGCCACTAGTCACAAACTGGGAGGGTACAGAGCGTTTTCAGGGCCAAGAGTTAGTTCGTCCTTCAGATGAAGGTTCATCATCTTAGTTAAAATTGGGGGTCCCTACTGAATACTTAGGGAGGAGGAATGTTGTGTATTGAGGCACATTTGCAAGTAGCGTGGGCAGCACCTTGCAAGAGGAAAATGGCAGTTTCCCGCCATCCACATTAGGAGCTTAAAGTGGCGTGAAAAACCCCTGCACAGGGCGCACTCATTATGCTAATCCAAGCACTGTGATTGGGTACAGTTTTGGATCCTGTTCTCCATTGGTTAAGTACATATATTCCCTGTTATGATTGGTCAGTTACGGTTATCCAGCAGGTTGCTACTTTGTATCAAGGAGCCACCACCGAGGAGACACTATATAAGTCCCATGATTAAACAAGGATGGGCCTGGACTGGACTACACTTCCCACTCCATACAGGTAGCCAGATACTTGCTAAGCCTGGGTCTCCTCCATTATGTTACGCTTCTATGGTAGCTAGTATTTGCCCTGCTACAGCAAGAGGCCAGAGGGACTGATTCCTTTGGGATTGTAGAGCCATCTCTGTGTCCAGAAACATCTTGTAAGCTCATCTCTAAAGACTGTTGAATAAAGACTTGTTGTTTTGTTCATCATTGTCTGGATTAGTGCTTATAAGGGCCAGACATAACAGAGAGTGTTTTTCAATGCATGTCCTCCTTGTAGGTTTCCCCTTGGCCTTTGACTAGCCAGTGTGGAAGTAAAATGCTAGGCTCACCTGATCCACCAAGTAAGACTATCTTCTTATAATCTTACATTGTGAACCAATGAAGTGACTGGAAATAAAGATGCCCATTCCAGATGGATGTGGTCTCTGGCATTGCATTCTACCCACTTAGAATGGCAGCCTTGCCAGCAGTCCATTGATTTAGAGCAGGGGTTCCCAACCTTTTCAAGCTGGGGGTCAGGTCACACTCTCTCAGTCAGCTTCGAGAGCTGGATGGCCATTTTTCCCTGCCTGCACAATGGGAGTGGCCATTTTCTCCTGATAGCTTCAAACGTGTGGCCATTTTGTTTCTCAAATACCTTTAGATGGGTGCGGGGGGGGGGCACATGAAATGGTGCCATGGGTTGGATCCAGCCCTTGGGCCTTAGGTTGGAAACCCCTGATTTAGAGGTAAGCTAGTGCAAGACCTCCCTGCATCATGTCAATGTTAGGGGACAAAAGTGTCAATGAAGCTAAAACACTTTTGCAAGACCAGAGGCTGCTGGAGCCTTCAAACCAATAGCTTTGGATGATTAGAATTGTAGACAATGGTTGAATTTTAAACTAGCCCCACAAAAAAATAGGTTAAAACAGTAATGGCGATCTTTCGCTTGCACATCCCAGAAGTCAGTAGGGGCCATCTACAAGGCTTCCAAGGGACTCATTTGGCATTTAGTTAAGTGTAACTGGTGGAATAA
This sequence comes from Bradypodion pumilum, assembly GCA_035047305.1. Lineage (NCBI taxonomy): Eukaryota > Metazoa > Chordata > Lepidosauria > Squamata > Chamaeleonidae > Bradypodion > Bradypodion pumilum. The sequence goes on from JAWDJD010000003.1 coordinate 190,494,458, forward strand.
CATAAAAGAAATATGATACTACCTTTGAGCTTTGCGTTAGTTACACTTTGTCAGGTATGAACTTTACTGTGATAAGCCACTTAAACTTTTATGGAGCCTCCCTGTACCAGGCACATCAGGAAGAGTGTTTTACAATAAGAATAAAAGTTAATTTGCCCTACTGTATATTCTCAGCAAGGAAACTAACCGTTATAAAATAAATTATTCTACACAGAGCAAGAGGCTATGTTTTTTAAAGAAATGCATGTGGGATGACAGGGTGAAAATTCAGGTGCATTTTCAAATGGCCAGGTTGACAGGTAGTCCACTAACATAGCCATCCTGTTTATATCTAAGCCCATTGAGCTAAGCAAGGCTGTTTTTCAAAGAAGAGGGTACAAGATTGCACTCTAAGCTTCTGTTCCTGGAGAAGTCTTTCTGCACTCCTAATTTCCATGTTCAATTAAGGAAGAGACATTACTCACCTGTTTTTGAAATGGCCAGAAACTAATTTGTTTCTGTATAATGTCTGCATAACTTGCCATAGCTAATTGTGCCTCACCGACAATGTACAGGTGAACATTTCCATAGCACAACTGGGTGCATGATCAGATATAGGATTTGGAGATGCCTCTGCACTTCATTATTTGTCCACAATTAGCCACGGCAAGTTATACAAACATCAATAGGATTTAGGCAAATATTTCATGGGCATTTTTGTCCATTAAAAGACACAAAACATAGCTTTGCAGGCGCACCCCCCAATAAAGCACTCAGACACCAATGAAAGTGGATAACGGCATTGGGCCACATTTATTGATTCATGCCCTAGTCCGAATTATAAATTTCTATTGGTAATTGACCAATTATAATTCTTAAGGCAAGCAGGCCGAAGTAACACTGGTAAGGTACCACCCAAAATTGCCAACGGCAATTGTTACAATGTATCTATTTGTATCAATTTGTTTGTTGACAACAAACAAATTGTTGACCGTAGTCAATATCTAACTAATGACCCCACCCTCTGACGTGTATCCGTAAAATCACGGGGTGATGCATGCTGTCTAGCTGTAGCCATCACCCCGTCGCCTGGTTCGTCGTTGACCGGACAACGTTTAACCAACTTATACCTGTCTAGTGTTGTCCAGTCAATTGCGAACCTGCCGGATACCTGTGGGTCATAAATGTTTACCTTACCAGTGCTACCCGCCACACGGGGAGGCTTCCCAAAAGGCTCACTGCCCCCCCCAAGACCGTCAGCTCGGTCAACAGGCCTGCTCGCCAGTCCACTAACAAGAGGTCCATACCTCTCTGCGACAGATGGGCCCCATCCCCTGAGTAAAAGCTCGTAATTTTGCAGACTGATGTCGGGGAGGCGAATGACGCGTCCCCCACCTTTGTCAAAAAGGAACCGGGCAATAGCCCCGTTCACGGAGCGTCGGCTCGGCCAAGAGCCTCGAGGCCGCACGCCCCCCTGTAAGCGTACCGCGGTATCGTGTCCGACCAATTGAGGGTTGTGGCAGGCCACACATAACGTGAGTGGGGCAGGTCACTGCAAATCGCAAGCTTCCGCGATAGGCCAGTGACCCGCCCTAAGCCATCGCCCCCAAGGTGCATAACCAGGACATCCGGCGAGTCAGCATCCCTGATGTAGAAAAGGAATGGCAACAGTTCCCGCCATAACATGCCGCGCTTACCATACCACCTGAGACGTGCGGATGCACCCAGTCCCAGTCGGGGTCCCCACTCTGTCGCCGCAGTGTAACGCGCTGCCCTGTGCAGCGTAACGCGCTGCCCTGTGCAGCGTAACGCGCTGCCCTGTGCAGCGTAACGCGCTGCCCTGTGCAGCGTAACGCGCCGCCCTGTGCAGCGTAGTGCGCTGCCCTGTGCACATGGCTATGGCCCACCTGGCACACTGTCACCGGTGTAATACGACACCCAGGGTCTGTCAAGGAAAAAAGGGGGGGAGAAACAGTGCAGTGATTAAACTGGTACTCACAGTTGAAGAGGGCGAACACAAACTGAAAACATTGTGATCCCCACCCTCCCATGCGGCGTATGTCAGCCCCGGAGTACCCAAAAACAGCTGCAGTAGAAGCCGCCCCTATCCTGAATGAATGGGTGCCGCAACGAGCCCCAGGGAGGCCAACACTGGCTAGTGCCTACCGGCACCCTCCAAAATTGAAATTTAGTAAGGGGAGACCCATCTTGGTGACAGAAAAAACGGGCCATGGTGCGTGCCACGCAGTGCAAGGAACTCCTGTGGGGCACCAACCGGACAGATGTCTGCCAAAGAACACCGTAGCAGTCTTACTCCTCTGCCTACGCCATGCTGATCCGTCTTAGAGGAGCGTATCCTCAACTGAGCCCAGTCTTTGGCCACATAGACATCTTCGAGTTCCAGTGCCCTACGACTAGCATCCGCCTTAGACAGCATCACAAGCTCGCTGATGCGGAGCGCTCCAAAAAAGGCCACCGTTGTAGCCGCATTAAACAAGGCTGCCTCATACCTATCAAAACATAGGTCCTGCCAGCCCCGTGCCAGTTGGGTAAGAACCCCTGGGGAAATTGGGTGGCGGTCGTCCGGGCTACGCCCACGCTCCCGCACCCACCCCTCCAAAACATGTCTCACACGGAAGTCAGCGGTACTGTCCGCATGACCGCCTACTTTGGCCATAAAAGCCAGCGCTGACAGCCTGGATGCTATGGTTCGAGGTGCAAGGCCCTGGGAATGCAGGTCAACCATGAATTGAAGTATATGGGCCACCGGGATCGGCCAGGTATCTGGCAGCCGGAATTGGGCACAGAATGCCCTGAAAGAATTGAATGCGTGTTGATACGCCTTACGCGTGCGTGGCGCTAGCGACATGCCGATCACCCGGTTCACCTCTCCTTGCCAAAGGTCCATATCTCGTCCGGGAGTGGCGAGGGAAATTCCTCCGCATCCGGGCCCAAGGCACGGAACCGGGAGATCTGCAGGCGGGACAAAGCGTCAGCTATATCATTATTGACCCCCGGGACATGCCTGGCCCGGAACAGCACATTAAGGCGCAGGCTGCGCAATACAAACTGGCGCACCAGGTCCATTACCCTGGGTGATTTGGAAGTCTGAGAGTTGACAATGTGGACAATGGCCGCATTGTCACACCAGAAAGGAACGACCGAGTTGGCCCACTCCTCACCCCATAGCATCAAGGCCCCCAGGATGGGAAAAAATTCCAGGTACGTAAGATCCCGCAGGCGCCCCGTACCTGACCAGGCTGGTGGCCACCCACCATAGGCCCACTTCCCATTGAAGTACATCCCATAACCCAGGGACCCAGAGGCATCGGACTGTATCTGGAAACGAGGGGAAGCCAGAAGGTCAGACCTCCAAAATGACACCCCATTGAACTCCCTCAGGAACTGGAGCCAGATAAGCATATCTGCCTTAATGCCCTGGGTTAGTCTGACCCTATGGTGGGGCCTGGACAAGCCTGTCATGGCGTCGCACAAGCGCCTAGCAAATGCCCTGCCCGGTGCGACCACCCTGCAAGCGAAATTAAGGTGACCATGCAGCACCTGCAGTTCCCGCAGTGATGCCTTGCGTTTAGCAAGCAAGTCCGAGATAAGGGCCACTATCCTTGACACCTTATCCCCTGGTAACCTAGAAGCCTGCGCTACCGTGTCAATCTCCACCCCCAGGAAGACTAGCTGTGTAGATGGGCCCTCGGTCTTTTCGGGCGCTAAAAGGACACCCAGTTCCTCCATTAGCGTCTGAAATGTGTTGAGGAGACGTGTGCACGTGTCCCAGCCCCGTTCACCCCCGAATAAAAAATCATCCAGGTAATGGGCTACAGACCGGGACCATGACCTGCGGACAAAAGCCCACTGTAGGAAGGTGCTAAAACGCTCGAAGGCCGAGCACGATATGGAACAGCCAAAAGGCATGGCCTTATCGAAATAATATTCACCCCGGAACTTGAAACCCAGCAACTCAAAGACACCCGGGTGAACCGGCAGGAGGCGAAAGGCAGACTTAATGTCGCACTTAGCCAACAGCGCACCCGGGCCACATGAGTGCACCATGCGCAGCGCTTGGTCAAAAGATGTATACCTGACTGAGCAAAGGTCATCAGGGATAGCATCATTGACCGATCGGCCGGCTGGGTAGGACAAGTGATGGATCAGGCGGAACTCGCCCGGTGACTTCTTTGGCACCAAGCCCAAGGGTGACACTTTAAGGTTGGGGAACGGGGGTGCAGGGAAAGGGCCAGCGACCCTGCCCGCATCGACCTCCTTAGAAATGCTGGCGGCAGCCACCTCCTCCCTCCCCTTAAGGGACAAAAGGTTGGGGGCATCTTGGGGGGACCTATCACCCTGGAAAGGAATACGGAACCCCAGTTGAAAACCTTGAAGCAGGTAAACCGCATCTGCCCCCCTCGGGTACGATGCGAGCCAACGCTCCAACATGTCCACATTAATTGGGGAGGGGGCCTTTCGGTGGACCATCTCCCTCTGCGGCAGTCTTGCCAGCCCCTTGTCCACCCCTACCTTTGCCCCGCACCCCTCCAGGCCTGGGGCAGGCGGAGGCCGCATGGGGGCCAGCGCAAGAGGGACACTCATGCCTGTACCGGCAATTCTTCCTACTGCAGGAACCATTGGACGAGAAAGTCCAGCACAGCAGGCGGGCTGGAACCCCCTGCCCCGCCACCTGGCGGGGTGTCTGTGCTGGGGCCGCTCGCTGGACCGCATGTCCACAATGGTATCTGTCCCCAGGCGCAGGGCGCGTGGGAGTCATGTACAGAAGCCACAGCTTCTGGCAGGGCTCATCCCACCTCATCTCAGGGTGCAGGGGAATCCGCATACGGAATTCCTCGTCATAAGCCAACCATGACGGGCCCGGGAAGTCGACCATCGCCCGGTAAATGTTGTCCAAATACTGGACCATCGGAATTGCCAAATCCGGCCGGGCCCTGAGGTAGACCGCCATGTATATAAGGTACGCCGGCAACCAATTGGCCCACGTACGTGGCGGCTTACAACGACGTGCCTGTTCCTTATCCTTCTCATCCTGCCCTTCCCTCTCTTCTTTGGTGGGCTCTCTGTTAAGAAGGGAGAAGATGTCCACATACTCCCCACGCCAGATCTTCTCTTTGGTGGCCTGGGCCAAATGGTCCCCCAGGGGCAAGGAATACCCCGCTGTCAGCAATGCTGATACCGGCACAGTGAGAACCACGGGGATCTGGAAAGGAGCCTGGACCAACCCGGCCACCCCTAACACATTCCCAACTGAATAAGAGGTACCACCCAAAACTGGGCCCTGGGTGAGCGGTGAAGTCGCCGGGTGGGACGTCGGCGACTGAACAGTCGCGCCACCCATGCGAGGCCACGGCCACTGGAATGCCCCCCCCCCAACGTGGGTAGGTGTGTGGGTGCACTAGATTGAACCGCCTACTCACATGCAGCACCCCCGCGGGCCGCCCCCACCGGGGGTTCCGGCCCGCTGGGGGCGTCGGAGCTCACGACCGCAATTGAGCTCATCGACGGGGCCTGACCAGCATCAGCCTGTTGAGTGGGGAGCTGCGAGGCAGTGGCCGAAGCCGGCCCACGCGCCTCGGGCAGCTCGACCCGTCCTGCCGCCTGCCGCTGACCGGCAGACAATGGATCAACCTGCACCCCAAAAGGCACCCCCGGGTGGTTAACCCTCGCGAGGGATGCCTCGAGGGCCGCAACGCGGGCCAGAAGGGCCTCAACACTAACGTAGCCCCCTAAGCCAAGTGGGGGCAAAGGGCCAGCCGGCCCACTGGCTGCAGGCGCCGGTCCAGGTCCCTGGACCCCGGGGCCCATATACGGCCACGACCCCAGGCCCGGCCCCTGCAGGGCCGGGGGGGTACCCTGCCAGGGGAGGGAACCCAGCCACCCCCCATGGCTGAAACCCCCCGCAGGAAGCTGCGGACCCATGGAAGAAGGCCCCGCAGAATGGGCCATGCGAGAGGCAGTGGCCACTGCTTGCGGGCCGGGGGCCGCGGCCCCAGCTGGGCCGGTACGCGGACCCCCCGCCTCAGGCCAAGGGGCAATTAACCCCATCCCACCGGTCCCGGTGGGCTCAGGCAAAGGAGGCTGCTGGGGAGGCGCAGCCGCGGTCCTCCGACCCGGCTGGCGCCTCCGTGCAAAACGAGCCGCGTTCGCAGTCGCCTTCTTCTTCGAGGGCATAGGAGCTACACGATGGGAAGCCGAAAAAGTCAAGAAAATCAGCAGCCAGAGGCTTCCCTAAGCAAGGCAAGAGCGACGGAGGTAAGAGGGAAAAACTTCTCCGCTCCGTCGCTTCGCAAAATGGCAGCTCGGCTGCCTCGTGGCCGCCCCTTATATAAGGGTGCTGGCCACGCCCCCTAACTACCCGGATGTCTTCATCCGGTGGGGGGGGGCCGCAAAGAGCGGCCATTTTGGCGCCGCGCTTGCATTCTGATTATTTCTTCTTATTATCAGTGAAAGCTATGTTTGCTGTTCTTTTAAGAAGTTCAATGTAATTTATGGTAATCAAAATATAATTCAATGTATAATAACATAATTAGAGGAAAGGAGACAGACAAAGAGGAAAACAACAAGAACAACAATGAAACGGTCACCAAAAACAGCGCTAAAAAGAAATATAGTAATGTTATTAACCAAGCATAGAGAAAATTACTCTCCTCCTAAAAAAACTTCGTAAGGGAGTTGTTCTCACCTGTAAAGGAAAGTCCACAAATATAGTGAACATGAAACTGTGGTAAAAGTTTTACCTCTGGCCATCCCATTACTGTCTGAACTGTTGGATCAGGGCCGCGAAGCGGCTGTTGGGTCCCGGAGGAGATTGGTCAAGCAATGAGACACAAGGCAAGATGGAGCGAAGACCAGTAGTTTAATGAGGGAAAATCATGGATATTTATCATGTGCAGGCTGCGTGTAAAAGACTGTGATCTGACAGACTCCAAATACCACATACAACAAGTTAATGGGGAAACTCTTCAGGGAAGTTAATTAACTAAATCAAACACTGACAGGGGAACTCTATTGTTCCAAACTATCTTGGGGTAAACATGTGGCTGATATTGGTTTTAGGGCTTAGAGTGATCCACAGATGTGTGATTACCTATTACATGACTAGCGAGTTAGTCATTCGGCTTCCTATTGTCCGAGCTGCCTGTCAGGTCAGCTGTGGGTGAATTAAACCCTATCTAATATTCCACTCCCCCAATTTCTGTCCCCTCGGAACCAAGGCTCAAAGGAGCGTCCTCCTAAACCGTGGTTCTGTCAGGGACAGTATGCCAATTGTGTCCGCGGATACCACACTGAACCTCCTGTAAAAATGGAATGACCTCTTGACCAAACCTGAGGGAGCTCATATGGAGGGAGAGAACTGTTATATAGAAAGGTATCCCAGCATTGTTCTGTTTCTGCAATATGATGCTTCCTATGTGGTTAGACACCTGGTTTAAACATCAGGGATGTTCCCCAGGTGGCATAGTAGTTAAGGCAATTGGCTTGGAGACCGGAAACACAGGTTCGATTCCCGAGAGCTGCACAATGGGGGACATGAAAGGAGCCTCATTTGGGCATTCCCTAGAAAAAAATCCTTTCAACTCAGAGTAATCTCTGACACGAAAATGAACAAACATCAGGGATGTGGTCTTCAGCTCTTGTCCTGCTAAGAGAGCTACATCTTGTGACTGCTGGACCTCAGCGCTTCTCTGTGCTTCAGATCTACCAATTGACAGTTGGGACTTGGAAGTCAGAAAATCTCCATTCTGGGTTGGGATTTAGGAATGCATATTTATGGTTTGATCAGTGGAATATTTGGCATTAGAATGCTGTAAACTGATAGCGGGCCTTTAATGTCAGCTGTTAGTTGGAGATTGTAATTTCTGCATCTAGTCGGGCAAGGGTGAATGTGTGGTCGTCCCTGAGGGTGGAGATGGTTTGAGTACTGCAAAGTGTCCAAGACTACTGTGTGTTTTCATGACAAGCACTGACTCCTCCTAGATTTCAGCTCAGTCTGTTAGCTACATTATACATAGCTTTCAGTTTTGTCAACTTTGCTCCATTTTCTCTCTTCCCCCTGTTTTAAATATTTTATTAGACTGTTTTAAAATGACTGTGTTTGCTATGCAATTAATTGGAAACTGCATATCTATGTGATTTTTAGAAGTCACGTTAACATGTCACCTTTCCCAAGCATTCACTGAATTTTTCTTTCTGGAAAATAAAAAAAGATTTTTGTTGTTGTTGTTGTTGTTGTTGTTGTTTTTTCAGTCGCACAGTTGATTCCGACCCTTTGTGACCCCATGGACCATTGTCCTCCAGGCACCTCTGTCCTCCACCATCCTCCTCAACCCGTCCAGCTCTGTGCCCATTGTGTCTACAATACCATCTAGCCATCTCATTTTTGGCTGCCCCTTCTTCTTTTGCCTTCCACCTTTCCCAGCATCAAGGCTTTCTCAAGTGAATCCTCTCTTCTCATTTGATGTCTAAAGTACTTTAGCTTTATCTTTACTATTTGACCTTCTAAGGAGCAGTCAGGGTTGATTTCTTCTAAGATTGACCTATTTGTTCTCCTCGCTGTCCAGGGGACTCTCAAAACTCTCCTCCAACACCACATTTCAAAGGCGTCTATTCTTCTGCGCTCACCTTTCCTAATGGTCCAGCTCTCACAACCATACATTAACACTGGGAATACCATTGCTTTGACTATGCGAATTTTTGTTTGCAAGGTGATGTCTCTACTTTTCACTATGTTTCCCAGGTTTCTCAGAGTTTGTCTCCCAAGAATCAGTCCCCTTTTTATTTCATGGCTGCAATCTCCATCTGCAGTGATCTTGGGTCCTAAGAAAGTAAAATCTGTCACTGCTTCTACTTCTTTCCCCTCTACTTTCCAGGGCCTGATAGGGCCTGTTGCCATGATCTTAGTTTTCTTGATGTTGAGTCTCAAGCCAGCTTTTGCACTCTCCTCCTTCAAACTAAGCAAGAGCTTCTTTAGGTCTTCCTCACTTTCTGCCATTAGGATAGTATCATCTGCCTGGCTACAATCTTAGAGTCACTTAGGATAGAGTAGCCCCATCTAACTCATTGAATATGACTTTTGAGTAGACCTACCATATGTAGGCTTGCAATATCAGATCAATTAATTGCACATAGTTTGGAATGGCACACATTACTATTTACTGCAATTTTGAAAGAGAAATAGTCTTTTGGTAGCAGTTTGCAATAAGGTAGCCATGCTTCACCATATGTAACATGCTCCATATGTCTGAGGGAGTAAACTGTAATTCACAAAAATTGAAATGTGTTAATCTTTCTAGTGCTTTTGTTTTTTTAATGTTTGGTATATATGCCTTTGTCAAAATGGCATTAGCCATTCTCTACATACATTGTGTCTGTAGTAAACACTGTAAATTTATTTACTCAAGTTAGTAAGCTATGTACAATTTTTCCTTCTATATGCTGGAAAAACACAGAGTGATTCTAAGAACAGATCCTGTATATTTAGTTTATTGTAATCTATGCATTGGTTTTATGAATATCACATCCTCTAGGGACTGCTGTACACTCACGTGATCTCCCCAAGTGCTCTAAATTTTACATTGGACTCTTTTATTTAGCTGAAATTTATTTTGTTAAAAAATATCTCATGCAGCCAATCAGTTCTCTAGTGACTGAACATCTGAGGAGGCTGAGAAGCACAAGTTATTCCAGATATACTATGGAATAAATTAGGTTCCTTAATGCATTTCCTGATCAGACTGTGGAATAATTTATTCTGTTGGGCAGAACTGGCTGGATTTGCAGATCTGAAGAGATGCACTATTTGCAAAAGAAATGTTTTAGCAACTGTGATACATAATACTTTAAACATCTAAACACCAAGCTTGTTGAATTGCCTAGTCTGTGGTGTGGGTTTGCCCCTGTAGACCTTTGAAGTCAAGTTCAAAACCATCTAGATTTTTATTTATTTTATTTATTGGACTTATACCCCGCCCATTTGGGATGGACTCCCACTCTGGGAGGCTTACACTATTAAAAAAGTGAAGCAAACACCATTAAGACAATAAAACAACCCCCACCTGCCTAATCAAAATCAGAACCAAGAATCCCAAGCTCTTGTGACAGAAAGGCAATGAGAGGGTCTCCTATTTGGATTTCAACAAAATCAAAATTCTAATTTTGAGCATTTGATGTTGGAATTTCAAGATATAATTGTTTGGATGTATGGGAGTGGATCTTGTTTCAGCTGAGAGTACTGAAACATGAAGCATGCTCTTGACGACCATTCGGAAGCTATAGCTGGTCTAGAATGCAGCAGCTCGGGTGGTGATTGGGTGCAGGCGCTATGCTCGCACCTCACCATTGCTCCGGGAGCTGCACTGGTTACCAGTTTGCCTCCGGGTGCAATTCAAGGTTCTGTTTTTGACCTTTTAAAGCCTTACATGGTAGTGGGACAGGATACTTAAGAGATCGCATTGTCCCAAGAGTGTTGGCCCGTCCAAACAGAGCGGACCGGAGGTGCTCTCTAATTGTTCCATCTGCCAGAGGGGCTCACCTCTCTGGCACACGAAGAAGGGCCTTTTCTGTGTCTGCACCGGCCCTGTGGAATCTCCTGCCAGTAGAGCTGCAGGTGCAGATGGAGCCGCTGCCTTTCAGAAAAGGTCTAAATGTGACCTTTAGGAAGTAGCTTTAGGCAAGGCAGACTTCACATTCTGTTGTGTTCTGTTGGTTTTATTGCACACACGGATTACAATGTATCTGAGCCAATGTAACCTTGCCTATAGCAACAATGTAACCTTCAGCTGTATCATATAAACCCTGTAATAGGACGCGAGCTAATGACCACCAGCTGGCAGCAGCGAGCGTCCAAGCTCTCTTGGTCCAAACTCATCAAAGGCAACAGCGCGGGAAGTTTTCCCGCCACCACCTACACCTGGACAAGAAGGGCGTGACCTGCAATGACGTCACGCAGACAGTAGCCAATGGGCTACCATGGCACCACGTTCAAATGTGTTACTGCTGTATATAAAGAGCTATCGATCCGCCATTACCTCATGTTCCCTCTGTCCACGATGCAATAAACCTGAGTTAACCCAGCCCGAGGCTGTGTCCTGTGTCTTGGTTTGCATACACTAAATTGGCGACGAAGGTGGGATCATGGATCCCCACGGAACAGCCAGGGCACAGAGCGGTTTCAACATCACCAAACCGCAAGACTGGGAGCTGCTTGAGATGGATTTCCAGGCAGCCCTGGTGGAACTCAGAGTCAAAGGAGAAGACGAGGAGAGAAAGAGGGCCATCCTCACCAGAATGCTCGGGATGGAAACCAAGCGGACGCTGGTGGGCATAATCGCTCCGAAGAAGGTGAGCGACTTTAAGGCGAGCGACATCATGAAACTGCTGCGAGAGCGGTTCTGCCCCTCGAGGGCAATGTTTCCCGCTCGGAGCGCGTTTTGGAGGCGAGTCCAAGCGCCGGATGAGTCGGTTGAGGCATTCGTGGCCGCCATGAGGATAGCCGCCGCCCCCTGTAAATGGGGCGATATCCTGGAGTTGGTCCTCAGGGACGGCGTGTTGTGTGGCCTGAAAGACAAGGAGGTACAGCGCAGCTTGATGAATAAGGAGCCGCCACCCACGCTGGCAGAGGTCATAGAGGCCGCGGAAGCCGCAGAGTCCACGAATGCCGGAGTGGACGAGATGCACCAGTGGCGTGAGTGGCGTCCCAGAGCCGGCAAGGCGGAAAATTCGGTGCACGGGAAGACCGGACAGTCGGTGCACGCGACTCGACGGGCCTCAAAGTCGTCTACGGAAGGCAGCGACGGCGAGGAGGTCCAGAAGGTCCGGAAGGGTGGTCGACGCTGCGAGGGTTGCGGAGCGGCCCACGAGCGCGCGAGATGCCCGTTCAGGAAGGCCGAGTGTTACACCTGCGGCCGTCGGGGGCACATCGCCAAGGCGTGCAGAAAGAGGAAAGAGGGCCGGAGGCAGTCACAAGACCGCGCAGCCAGACCGGACCGTCCAGCGAGGCCCAAAGATGGCGCCCAGACCACGAGGAAGCAGGACGGCGTGGGCCGCGTCTCGGACGGCAGCGAGGACGACGCCTCAGTGTTCAGCGTGTCCGCGGGACAGTCCCATTACTTCGTTGAGGTATTAGTACAAGGGGCCCCTATTAGGATGGAAATCGACTCGGGGTCCTCCTATTCCATAATTCCCCAGAAAGAGTTCCTGAAAATCGACCCCCACGTGCGGCCCAAGCTTAAAGCGTTGAGGTCCACACTACGGGACGTACAGGGAAACAGCATTCCGGTGTTGGGGGTCGGGAAATTTCGGGTCAAGTTTAAGAGACATTCCGCGGAACTGCCCCTAGTTGTCCTCAAAGGGGGAAGCTGTAGCCTCCTAGGGACACAGTGGTTTCAGCCCTTAGGTTTGTTCATAGGGGGGGTGCATACCGTGGGGGGGGACCCAATACAAGCGGTTTGCGATGCGCATCCCGCCGTGTTTAAGAAAGGACTCGGAAGGTTCAAGGGACCCCCTGTAGCTTTCGACATAGACCCGGAGGTCCGCCCGATAAGACTCAAACCACGCAGGGTGCCGTTTGCACTCAAGGACAAGATAGAGGCGGAACTGGACAAACTGGTGGGCCAGGGGATTCTTATTCCTGTTGACTCCGCGGAGTGGGAAACTCCAATTGTAACGGCTCTAAAGGCTAACGGGGAGGTGCGCATTTGCGCTGATTATAAGTGTACAATTAACAAGGCGATCCGCCCTAATGCATACCCGGTGCCGGTGATCAGCCACCTTTTGGCCAGACTAAATGGGGGAAAGTGTTTCGCTAAACTCGATTTGGCACAAGCCTATCAGCAACTTCCAGTGACCCCCGCCACGGCCGCGGCACAAACGATAGTTACACATAAGGGAGCGTTCCAGGTGTCGCGGTTACAGTTCGGCGTGAACTCGGCACCCGGCCTTTTTCAATCGCTCGTGGAACGCCTCCTAAAGGGCCTGGAGGGGGTGTTGCCTTATTTTGATGACGTGTTGATAACGGGGGGAGTGAGGCTGAACTGGCGAAAAGGTTGGACAAAGTACTGACCGTGTTCGAGAAAGCGGGGCTGAGATTGAGGAAGGACAAATGTGTTTTTTTCGAGACCGAGGTCGAGTTTTTAGGCTTCCGGATCACACCCGAGGGGATTAAGCCGTCTAAATCCAAAGTAGCAGCCATTAAAAAGGCCCCTCGCCCCACATCCAAAACCGAGCTGCAGTCTTTCCTGGGGCTCCTCAATTTTTACCATACATTCCTCCCGCGGAAGGCGTCCGTGGCCGAACCGCTCCATCGGTTACTTAAAAAGGAGGAGCCATGGATGTGGGGTGACGAGCACGAGAGGGCGTTCAAGGAGCTAAAGCAACTCCTAACATCTGAGGCAATCCTGACGCACTTCGACCCCAAACGGCCAGTGGTCCTAGTCTGTGATGCATCCCCGGTGGGGGTGGGGGCGGTGCTTTGCCACGTGTTGGAGGACGGAAGGGAGGCCCCGGTAGCGTTTTACTCAAGGTCCCTGTCCCAGGCGGAGCGAAATTACGCACAAACCGACAGAGAAGCGTTAGCAATAGTAGCGGGGACCAAAAAATTTCACGATTTTTTGTATGGCCGCCCGTTCAAAATCGTGACCGATCACAAGCCGCTGTTAGGGATTTTCACGGCAAGCAAGCCCACGCCACAGATCCTGTCCCCGAGGATGCTGCGATGGGCTATTTTTCTCAACGCGTACCAACATGAGTTGGAGTACAGGCCCGGAAAGGAGATCAGCCATGCTGATGCGCTCTCGAGATCCCCTCTGCCCTTGTCGGCGGACCAAAAGGCGAGAGCAGAAAGAGACCGCCAGGTGTTGCTAATTGAGGTTTTAGACGCACCCCCAATAGTACCAGCCGACATTGCTAGGGCGACAGGCAAGGACAGGACGCTGGAGAGAGTTAGTTCATGGGTGCAGAAGGGGTGGCCGGTTTCGTCCCCGAGTACAGAGTTCGACCCATTTTTAGGAAAAAGCTTGAGTTGTCCCTAGAGAGGGGGTGCCTTCTGTGGGGCCAACGGGTGGTGGTCCCTGCGCCCCTGCGGACGAGGGTGCTCGAGCTGCTGCACGTCAGCCACCCGGGCATAGTTCGTTCAAAGGCGCTAGCCCGGAGTTACTTCTGGTGGCCACAGCTGGACGCGGACATTGAGCACATGGTCGGCACTTGCGAGGCTTGCCAGGAATCCCGACCTGAGGCGGCCCGTCTGCCGCATAGAGAGTGGGACACGGCAAGGGGGCCGTGGTCCAGGGTGCACGTGGATTTCGCTGGCCCGTTCCGAGGAACCATGTTTCTCCTGGTGGTAGATGCGTTCTCCAAGTGGCTGGAGGTTATCCCAGTAAAGAGCACGTCCTCCGCCACGACAATTAGCCGGCTAAGGAGAGTCTTTTCCACGTTCGGTTTACCCGACACTTTAGTCAGCGATAACGCTAGTTGTTTCACCTCCGCTGAGTTCGGAGCATTCATGGGGGCAAACGCCATTCGGCATGTCACGTCCGCACCGTTTCACCCGGCCACGAATGGCCAAGTGGAACGCCTAGTGCGTACAACAAAGGACGCGCTGCGGCGCATGGGCCCGGGGGACCTGAATCACCAGGTATGCCAGTTCCTTTTAGCGTATAGGGTGACCCCTTTAGCGTCAGGCTACTCGCCGGCGGAGCTCTTGATGCGGCGAAAATTGACCACGATCCTGTCCAGGCTAGACCCGACGAGGGTCGAGGATAAAGGGAAAAACATAGGGTTGGCAGTCTCGAAAGGTTTCGCCGCCGGGGACCCTGTTCACTGCAGGAACTATTCCAGCGCAGGGCCGGCCTGGGTACCAGGGAAGGTTGTAGAACAGACGGGGCCAGTATCGTACCGGGTCGAGACTAACACCGGCCTCCTCTGGAGGAGGCACGCAGACCAACTGAGGCACCGAGTGAGTGGGCCAGTCAGTGGAGCTCAGCAACAGAATTCAGCGTTAGGGTTCTCCCCCACCCGCTTAACCCAAGGGGGAGACAGCAATGGACCACAGTCCCAAACAAGGGGGGAAGGAAGCAGAAGCAGCGGCCCCGACTCATATCATTTTGATAGCAGCGACCCCGACTCATATCCTTTTGATACGCCAGTTTTATCAGGGGCCGGGGAAGGGGGAGAGGAGTTTGCGACCGCTGCCCCCGATAGTAATTTTGAGTTTGATTTTGCGAGCCGGGGGGGTTTTCAGGAGTGTTCCCCCACCCATCCAAGCGAGAAGAGGGGTTTTTCGTTAGCCCCCAGTGCCCCCGGTTCCTCCCTAAGAAAGAGCACACCTCCCAACAACGCCGCGGAGCCGCGGAAAGTCACTAACGAGTCTCCCTCTCATATTACAGGACAGGAAACCAGGGGACAAAGAGAAGGTAGCAAACCCGGGGAGTGGCAGCCCGCATCGAGACCCCAGCGTGTTCGAAATAAGCCATCTTGGCTGAGAGACTTTGTCTCCTAAGGGGGGGGGAGTGTGTTTAAGTGTGGGCTCGAGACTTTGTCTCGTCCTAGGGGGGAGAGGTGTTGTGTTCTGTTGGTTTTATTGCACACACGGATTACAATGTATCTGAGCCAATGTAACCTTGCCTATAGCAACAATGTAACCTTCAGCTGTATCATATAAACCCTGTAATAGGACGCGAGCTAATGACCACCAGCTGGCAGCAGCGAGCGTCCAAGCTCTCTTGGTCCAAACTCATCAAAGGCAACAGCGCGGGAAGTTTTCCCGCCACCACCTACACCTGGACAAGAAGGGCGTGACCTGCAATGACGTCACGCAGACAGTAGCCAATGGGCTACCATGGCACCACGTTCAAATGTGTTACTGCTGTATATAAAGAGCTATCGATCCGCCATTACCTCATGTTCCCTCTGTCCACGATGCAATAAACCTGAGTTAACCCAGCCCGAGGCTGTGTCCTGTGTCTTGGTTTGCATACACTAAACATTCCACAATTCTGTTTTCAATTTTTAGAAGGGAAGTTACTCTTCCTACCTGCATCCATTCAGTTGATTCTTCTCTAGAGACTTACAGAATCTAAGGAATTCATGAACTCTCTGGAACCATGGAAGAGATTTCCCCTGTCTTGAATCAGCTGGTACTCCTGCTGAAATCATGGAGTGGAGACAATCAGGGACAAGATTGCTCCCATGTATCCTATACCTGCTAGAAATGTTACAGCACCATCTTTTGCCACTGAGCTCAGTTAGCACCCTGGTTTACCAGGGAGCCGAGGCAATGAAGCAACTGAAAGGGTAAAGAATAAAACCCAGATCTTAGAAAGTTTTTCCCCCAGTGTACTGCTCCCAGAATATGTAGCATAGTTGCACAACAACAACAACTAGTAACTCTACCAAGATGGAAAATGTTAAAATAATACCTATAATATTTAAAATTGTGGCCAAAACACAGAGGACACAGTTCTCATAGTGACTGTTGAGAGCACATTATTGGAATTACTTTGTGGTACTAAAGGTGATGTTATAACTTGCTTAAAGATAACTCTCCCCACACTTTGCGAGTCAAGTTGCTTACATTTATTTTGAACTTGATTCTGTAGTTGGCACATTGCCATGAAAATACTAAGGAGTCTCCCTGTCCTAGCCTTACAGTGTTATCTGTAGAGGAAATCCATCACTGTTGAGGTAATAAATCAGGACTGGCCAAACATACAATCTCTTCTTTGGAAGAATTCTGACTGGAATTCCCACTTCCAGATTTTTGACATTTAACAAGGAGTTAAGATACAGTTCTCTTCTCTTAGCTTTCCCAAATTGTTAGCTATTGCAGAAATCAATGCTTGTTCCTCACTGTTATTAATTGGCTAAAATCCAGTATTTATTTTATTTAGCGTATGGCACCTGTATGCATTGAATCAACATATAGCAAGAAAGAATATATTATATACAAACTATATAAAACTAAGCATTAATTTATAAACAAACATCTAAACAATTTATATATTCGAATGCACCAGGAGTTGCCCTTTAAAAATATTTTCTATTGTCTACAAATGCTCTAAGGCAACATTGTTGTATAATATGTTGCACAGTCTGTCACGGTGCCCCGCACTCACGTACTGGTGATGATAATTTTTCCCATTTATACAAAAGGTCTGCACAGCTGCAGGGTCCTGTACGCATTCTATTAAGACTAGTCTATATCTTGTGAGGTTGATCAGTTACACATTGAAAATTCTGGAATTGGTACGGCACTTTTTCCAAACATTCTCTTCTCCATGCATCCTGCAGGTTGAACTCTTAATTGGCTCCAATAGTGGCACTGGATAAAGGTCTCCTGAAGATGAGTCTGTTAACATTGAAGTCTAATATGTCAGAATTTATTGGTAGTTCTGCTTTCTGAACTATTTTGCGGTACTCTCTTAAAAGTGCATTTTTTCTGTGAAGTTCTGGCAGAGGAATGTTACTTAATGCTGGAAGCCAGTAAGTAGATGTGGACCTAATCGCCCCAGATATATTGTAATGCACATGGTGTTATTGAGTTGTGCATCATCCTTGCTTACATGGGTGCCGTTTAACCAAACAGGGGTGCAGTATTCTGCTGCGGAGTAAACTAGACTTAATGCAGAAGTTTGTAAAGTAGTGACTGAGGAACCCCAAGTGGTGCCACATAATTTCTGTATGATATTGTTCCTCATTCTAATTTTTGCTACAGTTTTTAGGAGGTGTGATTTAAATGCCAAAGTATGATCTAGGGTGGTGCCTAGGTACTTAGGCTCCTTATTATGACCAAGACATTTCCCATCCATGTATACTGTCAGTTCTCTATGTGCTAATTTATTATTCAGATGAAAGCAAGCAACATCTGTTTTGATGACCTTTGGTTTAAGGCGCAATCAACGGAAGTAATTTGTCATTATGGAGATATCAGTTGTAAGGCTCTCTTCTGAGGCCTCAGATGACCTATACCTGGTAGCTATCACCCAATCGTCAGCATACCCAAACATCCTGCTTTGTGCAGCTGGTAGGTCAGGTATATACACTACAAAGAGCAATGGGGCTAAGACTGAACCTTGCGGTAAGCCATTGTTGAGGGTTTTTCTGGAACTCATCTTGTTGCCAAAAATAACCTGGAAGCCACGGTCCCTGATCATACTATTGATGAGTTTAGTAGTTTTTTGGCATTTTATAGTTTTCAAATGTTTACATATTGAGTCTTGGCACCACACAGTGTCGTATGCTGCAGACAGATCAATAAAAACAGTGGGTGTGTTTAGCTTCTTCTGATAACCCGCTTCTATGAAAGTTGTTAGTGCCAAAACCTGAGCCACACAAATGTTCTCAGTAATGTAAAGTTATGCCATGGGACTGCAGTGGCTTAGTGGTTAAGACGCTAAACTTGATGACTGGGAGGTCAGCAGGTCAGCAGTTCAAGACCTGAGTGCTGCATGATGGAGTGAGCTCCCGTTTCTGTCCCAGCTCCTGCCAATCTAGCAGTTCGAAAGCAAGAAATTACAAGTGGATAAATAGGTACCACTTCAGTGGGGAGGTAAACTATGTTCCGTGCACTCCGATGTTTAGTCTTGCCTGCCACATGTCCATGGAAACATCTGCAGATGCAGACAGTGCTGGCTCTTCAGCTTTGAAACAGAGATGAGCACTGAACCCTAGAGTCGGATACGACTGGCTTTCGAGCAAGGGAAACCTTTACCTTTACCTATCTACAAAATAGCCTTTTTAAAAAACAAACATAATATAATGATTGCTATAAACAGAGATGAGCACTGAACCCTAGAGTCATTGACCTTTACCTTTACCTAAAGTTATGCCACATAAGGCTGATGATGTTATAAGCCATGGTTGTAATTTTTAAATAAATGTTTGATAGCCCTCCCCCCCCCAAAAAAAAATCCTTATGTTGTCTTTGGATCTGGGAAAGCCTATGAGGTGTCTTAAATGTCTGAAAATTGCCACTACTACTCCTATCACAGCCATTGAGAACTGATAGTTGCTACTTTGAGGCATTCTAGACTCCCTCTCCCATACTGTCTCCAAAGACTTTCCCAAGATCAAAGAGATCTCAAGGGAATGTAGGAAGCAGGGGGAGGGTAGGAAACTTTTTCTTAATAAAATAGGGTTGTGTGGCTTATATGGCATAACTTAACATTACTGGATAGTCATAGTTTATTAATTTTTATAACACATGGATGGTGTACTTATAATTGATTTTACAGCTTTTGATTTTATATCTTACTAGGTTTTGGTTTTTTTTTAATGTGTTGGGGTATTTTTGGGTGTGATGCTAAGGAAGAAAGGGATGGCCAAAGACATGGCAACGGTGAGAGGCAGGGATCCGCCAGGGTAGACTTCTCCCCTGATGGATTTCTTCCTCTCGTCCTTGCCATTCTCCTTCCGCTGTTTTGAAAACAGCCCTCGAAACAACAGAGAGAGAATGTCAAGGGTGAGAGGCAGGAATCTGTCAGGCGAGGAGCCTACCCTGACAGATCCCTGCCTCTCGCCCTGCAATTTCCCTTCCACTGTTTCGAAAACAGCCCTCAAAACAACGGAGCAGAATGTTTGGCTCTTCCCGTGACAGATTCCAGTCTCTTGCCCTTGACATTCTCCCTCCATTGTTTCGAGAGCTGTTTTCAAAACAGCAGAAGGAGAATTGCAAGGATGAGAGGCAGGTATCCATCAGGGGAGGAACCTACCCTGGCGGATCCCTACCTGGTGCCTTCTCCCAGAGGGAAGTGGTTCATTTCCCTCAGTTGGCAGGGGCCAAAGCTTTTGGCCCCCGCCCTCCATGGAAGGCAATGGCTTCCCTCTGGGAGATGAAGGCGGTCTCCCGGAGGGAAGTGGTTCACTTCTCTCAGTTTGCAGGGTCTCCCCCCCTCCCCCCGTGGAAGACGACTGCACATTGACTGTTTTTTTTTTCATTGGCTGAGGGGTGGCATGGCACGGAGGACGCTGGGAAGTGTAGTGTTTTTTTGTTTGGGTTCATGGGGTGTTGGCCCCACTCTTGGCTTCCGGACCCTTGCTGCAATGCTCACAGGGTCAAAAGGTAAGTGTGGAGAGCTATTTACGTGATAGTAGGGATGGGTGTGGCCACGCATGCCGGACACGCACGGCCCAACCCCTTTGTTATAGGTATAGATTAATATTATATTATTACTAGCATATTTTGCCCGGTGGTGCCGGGCTTTGTAAAATTGTGTTGGATAGTAAAGGGTTTTGGTTTTTTTTTTTTTCTTGAACCAATGATGCTGGGCTGTTTTAAATGGCGTTGAAAGGTTTTGTGATTTTGTGGCTTTGAGGCGCTGCGTTCGCCTGCGGCGGACTTGTGCTCCCAGTGTGTGTTTTATTTTTATTTTTTGCACGCCGGCTTCCTCAGTGCTGGGCTCTTTAAATTGGTTTTGGAAGGTTTTTGTTTTATGTTTATGCAAATTTTATTTTATTTTAATATATTTAATGTACATTATTTTTTTAATTTAAAATTTAATTTTGTTTTATAAAATATTTATTTTTATGCATTTTTTATTTTTTTGTTTTGGGTTTTTGGGTTTTTTTGAGTGAAAAGTGATTTCTGGTTTTTTAGTATTTTTTGAGATTAGTGTGAATATTTTTGAATGTTTTGATAACTTATTTGATTAATTTGGGAATTAATCTTATTAGTTTCAATATTTTTGAATTTTTTTTTTCTCTTGTGGCCTCTGGGTGTGGGGGTGAGCTTTTCTTCCTCTCTACAATTTTTCTCTTCTGTCCTCTGGGTGTCGCTTCTGGTAAGTATTTTCTTTATTTTCTCAGTTGAGTTCCGGTCGTCATGGAGTGAAGACATCTCCTGGTAAGCTCTCTGGTGTGGTTTTTTTTTTTGGGGGGGGGTTATGTTGGGTTTTGGGGGGGTGTCTTTGTGATGTTTTTGTGGTTACTTTTTGGATGTTTTTGTGTTTTTTGACTGTTTTGTGACAGTTTTTGAGTGTTTTTGTGTGTACTCTTTTTTTGGAGGGGGTCTTTTTTTTCGTAGTCCAGGCTCGATCCCTGGCCCGTGGAAAGAAAAGGGTGGGGTGGTCTTTTTTTTCCATGGGCCAGGATCGATCCCTGGCCCGTGAAAAGTAAGGGCAGCAGTGGCAGGGGTTTTTTTATTTAATTTTTTGTGCGCCGGCTGCCTCAGCGTTCTGCACGCTAATGGCGCGCAGGACGCTGGGGCTTGTAGTTTTGTGTGCACATGTTTGGTTACTGCAGCGGTTTTTTTCCTGCGGCTTTTTTTTTTTTTGGCTGCGGCGCATTTCCGAACGTTCCTTTTGCCGTGCCGCTCAGCCTGATTGGCTCTGGTGCGACGCAGCACAAGGAACGTTGGGAATTGAAGTTCCCTTTATTTGTTTGCGTATAATTTCAACCCAACAGTTACCTGTGAACCCCATTTGGGCAAGTGCATGGAGGCTTGGACAGTGCTAGTGGGGCCTGGTGCAACATCCTTTGTCACATTCCAACGGTTAATGCACCATTTTATAGGTATAGATTTTAGGGTTTTCCCCTTGTTACTCAATATCACGTTCTGATGAAGGATGAGATAAAGATCCAGAACATCATATCTTCAGCTATATGGGATCAGTTTCTGTTTGTGTAGCCTCAAAATGTGGACAAAACTGCTTGAAAAGGTTCAGTGTGATTGGATGACCCACTATGAATCAGAATGGTTAGCCCAGTGATTTAGGTATCTAAGTTCAGAGCTAGAGGTTGGGAGTTCAATTCCCTTCTGTGCCTCCTTGACTTGATGATCCATAGGTTCACTTCCAGCTCTGCAGTTGTTGTTGTTGTTGTTGCTGCTGCTGCTGCCATTGTCATTTTCACCATTGTTATCCTAAAGCTCTCCTCCTTTTTACCCCTTTATAGAGACAGAAATCACCTGTACTACCTCAGATCATAAACAGCCTGGAATGATGAAAATTTGGCCAAACTGAAATGAAGACATGGAGTTACAGTGGTGATGGTACGAATGGCAGACATTCTTTTGACAATCTTTTAAACTAGAAATGGCACCCAACAGTATCCAGCTTACCTTGTCATGAGGCACTCATGACCAGCAGACATTTGTCTCTCAGACTTCCATGTAACAGACTGGAATTAGAATGACTGCCCAAGTATCTTTAAGAGAACATGATCTATGGCAAACCTGTCCTCACTAGGAGGTAAGGTGCTGTTATGACTCCGTATGAAAATATGTCAAACAGTAGATGTTATTGAGGATGTTTTTAAAGTGAATTTACACATAACAGATTTAAGTGTGAATAATCAAAAGAAAACAACATATTACTAATAATACACTGTTTTATTAAATTATTAATTAACAAATTAATTAATACTTTATCAGACTCTGATACAGTATATGCGTGTGTGTCAGCAGATGGAAAATGATCAATTGGTCATAGTAAACATTAAGAGTGATTACTTAAAAACATGTTTAAGAATAAACTAATGATAATTGAACATTTGGCTTGGTATAGGTTTGGTTTGTGTTTGACAGACACTTACCCAGCTTCTTAACATCAACCTAACTAACTACAGCAGGGGTGCCCAAACTGCAGCCCATGGGCTGGGTCTGTTCCCCGACACCATTCTATCCCACCTGCACCGCTCCCGGAAGCGGATGTGGATGTATTTGACAATGCATGAGCACATCTGCATTCAGTTCCAGGTTTGGTGCAGACACATTCACATCTACACAAATGCATCGAGGTTCGCTTCTGGATTCAGTGTGGATGCATTCCTGCATGCACAAATGCATCCGCGCTCATTTATAGGTGTGGTGCAGACATGCTCATGCATGCGCATACACATTCACGTCCGGGTGTGGTGCAGATGTGCTTGCACATGCACAAATACATCCACTCAGCACCCAGAAATAAATGCAGATGTGTATGTGCAAATGTGTCCACTTTTGGGAGGCATGTTCAAGGCCCACTCAGCTGTTCTGAGAGCATGGTCAGGCCCATGGCGCAAAAAAGTTTGGGCACCCCTGCACTACAGACATTACTGCACTTCAGATTAACTTGACTGACATGCGTACAGCTGGCCAATTGAAGCATGACTGACTGCCTTATATCAGATAGTTACCTCTTTAAGCATCTATTGGCTGACTTTAGACACATTCTGATTGATTACACATTCTCTCTTATACAAATAATATAGCCCATTTTTTCTTACATACAAAAATGCTAGTGACTAATACATTGTTTGAACTGGATAATTTTGAAGGCATTTATGTTAGCCAATAAGACATGTTCCTATAAGAAAAAAGTGCTCTTAGTAAGGCAATATGAAAAACTGGTTATTGTTAGCTTGACCTACAAACTTCAGTCTTTCTGGTAAACCCTAGGAATTCAGAGCAAAAGAAATGTCTCACATAGTCCTGGGCAATTTACACCCATCACTACACATTGTTGACATTGAACCAATTGTATAATTGTAATTTTGCTGCTTTGGTAATATGAAGAATGATCTTTTCCCTTAGCCATAGTGAGACTACCACTTCTGGTAATCAATTTTTGTTATCATGAATAGGTTGCAAACTGTTATTCCCTTACTTTGTGATTGCCAGGTTTTGGGAAAGATGTTAGTGGGATTTTCTGGCTTGATTTACTAAGCACCTTGACTTAGGTGAGTCATGGATGGGATTTTGTTGGCTACATCACCTCTGTACTTGTCTTGGACCAACTCTGTAGCCCCATAAAGACAGACTGCTGTCTTACCTAAGTAGAATGTTCCATGATTCTACAATTAATGTATCCTAATTAATATCTTAAAACTTAATTTATTAATGGATGTTAAGATAAAAAATTATATTGATTTTTCTGCTGTTAATATTTACACTGTAACATCCTAATTTAAAAGATTCTAATAACTGACAGTACCTAGGTACTATTAAATAGACTGAATTGCTTGGCATGAAGTCCAAAAGGTGAGCCTATATACAGGTAGTGTTAGGGCCTTGTAAACCTAGACACTATTGTTAATCTACCTCCTGTAAAAATCTGTTTCATTCATCTGTTGGTTGGTCAGTCGGTCATTTCCTGCTTGCCTTTTTTGGAATCCCATCACCCTTCTCATCCTGTCCTAGTTCAATGTCAAGCCAGGAGACATTATTTCCCTCATGCAAAATATATGTGTATTTCACTACAATTTCCCCCCAAAACATGCTCTTTTCTAATATCCCTTTTACTCAAATGTTTGCCTGTTTTTTTAAAACTTATTCTATTTGCCAAAATGTATCATCATAGGCTTGGGGAATATAAAGATTTATGAGGCAAGATGTGCTTTACTCCACCTCCAATGAAAAAAATTAAAGGTGCAAAAATGGATATTTTTATATGGAAATTCAAACCCAACAAATTTCTCTTCCAATTTGAAGTCCTTCTCATTTGCCATAGTAGTGGCAATTAGGATTGGAGAATTAGGCAATGGAGCTCTACAAGCTTTTTTATAAAAAAACTCAAGCTAGCTAATTTGACTAACACTGAACAGTTTTTAGAGTTTTAGAGCTTTTAGAGTTTTAGAGCTTTTTATGGGTTAAATGTGTATATGTGGGGTGGGAGTATGTTGATAATTTTTGTATAGTTTTATTTTGTTTAGGTTTTGTTGGGTTGATAAGTATTTTTCCCCCCCAAACTCGTTGTTCTGTACAGGACAATGACAATAAAAACTTATCTATCTATCTATCTAATTCCGGAGATCTATTATATCTATTGACAATGACAAATAAATACCTTTCAGTTTTATCAGAACTTTATTTGTTTCGTTCAATTTATTAAGGTGGCTCTACTTCAATATTCATAGGCCTTGCTATTTCTCATAATTTGTTTTGCTGTCAACCAATTACACTAGTTTTTCCATCCAATTAGTTGCATTTCTATAATAGATTATTTAATCAATATATCAAACACTGCTTGTGTCATCACTCATTCTGGACAGCTACTTAAAGAGATTTTATCATATTGTTGAAAGTGGACTAAATAAGCATAATATTATTTGCAGTTACTGTTATCATAGTATAAATATTACAGTTGTAATATTACAGTAAGGTCACCCTTGCTTAAAAGCCAGTTGTATCTAATTCTAAGGTTCAGTGCTCATCTCTGTTTATAGCCAAAGAGCCAGCGCTGTCTGCATCTGCAGACATTCCCGTAGACATGTGGCAGACATGCCTCAACACCAGAGTGCATGGATCACTGTTTACCTTCCCCCTGAAGTGGTCCCTATTTATCTACTTGAAATTTCTTGCTTTCAAACTGCTAGGTTGGCAGGAGCTGGGACAGAGACGGGAGCTAACTCTGTCTTGCAGTACTCAGGAATAGAACTCCAACCTTCCAGTCAGCGAGTTCAGTCTCTTAACCACTTGAGTATAGACAGCAAAAATGGTCATCTAGATACAGATGTCTTTTGGGCCCCATTGAGCTTCCCTGAAGTTCTTGTCTTGTTATTGTTTTGACATATATAGATATACTCATCACAGTCTAGGGGACATGACTTGATATATTTGACAGTAGATGGATCAGGGCATAGAATGCCTAGAAATCTGAAAACTAAGTTTAAAGACTGAAAACCTTAGTTGAGGAGACAATCCCCACATCCCCACAATATATGAAAGAATTCCCAGATACACATTTTTGCTGAGTGCAGGATTGCCAAATTACAAATGTTATGACCATTGGTTGTACATTGGTTGTACTGTTTGGGTTGTCTGGATGGTAATTGGTTGTCTGGATGCCGCCCTGAGTCGGGTTCTACCTGAGTGGGCGGCATATATAAATATGACAAATAAATAAATAAATAAATAAATAAATAAATAAATAAATAATTGTCAAGTTATTCTTGTAAGCTACTAGACCCATGATGGTGAACCTTGGCACTCCAGATGTTCTTGGACTTCAATTCCCAGAAGCCCAAGCCCCCTGTGAATCCACACGAATGGGCTTACTGTGATTCATCCAGCCCGCACTGTCCTCATCGCTCCCAGAAGCGGAAGTAAAATGTGCCCATACAGGCGCGTTTTCCTTCCGCTTCCAGGAGCAACGAGGGCAGCGCGGGCTGGATGAATCACAGTAAATCCATTTATGTGGATTCATGGGGGCTTGGGCTTCTAGGAATTGAAGTCCAAGAACATCTGGAGTGCCAAGGTTCGCCATCACGGTACTAGACCTTCCCATACCATATGGAGTGATCAATAGGCTTATATCCAAATACTAAATGATTGTCTTTCAGTTATACATTTGGTTTCCTCATTGTGTTTCATGCTGAAGCCTGAATAAGTTTTAAATATGCCAACATAATTCATTATAGATCACTGCCTAGATTTGTGTGTTTTTTTAATATTAAGGCTTTCTCTTAAGGTTTACATAATGCATTAATATTGTGGTGGTTTTTTAAAAAAAAACAACCTCAGTTTTTTGTGTTTGTGAGCTAATGGTTTATTGTATTGTTCTCTGCCTTCCTTCCTCCAGTTCTGGGAAATTGAAGGTAAACTTTACAAGCTGTCCTCTTTATAAGTTGGGGGGTAGGGTGTTTACTTGAGAATTGATGCTGGCTCCTTTGTAAAGATCGACTTCTAAACAGACAATTTGAGTAGGTTATAAGGGGGTACAAAGAAAAAAGATAAGTCAGTTTAAAAAGGACCCCATATTTCAAAAGCCAAACTAGAGATGCCATCCCCAACCCTCATCATTTGCAAAAATGTGCCTTACATATTCCACTCATGGCTTTACTGTATGAGTAAGTTTGACTCAGATTCTTACTATATGGAATAATCAGTGATGCACTGCAGGGGGTTCTGCCCTGTTCGGGAGAACCGGTAGCGGAAATTCCCCCAGGCCATGCCCACCTGGCCAGCCACACCCACCTCCATAGCCATTGCATTGGCCCTGCCCACAGATTTGGCCCTGCCCACAGATTTGGCCCCACCCACAGATTTGGCTCCACCCACAGATGTGGTAGTTAAAAAAATTGAGTGCATCACTGGGAATAGTCTTCTGCAAGCAATGTCCCCCACCAGGAGTCATGCCTCAAAAATGGAGACTTTTAAAAGATATCTCATACAACTATACCCAAGCCTTCAACATATGAGAAGAGGCTACCTTTCATAAATAAATAGAACACTGTCATCTGGAATAGCTCAAAGAGAAATTTGTCTTCAAGATTTAGTCATGCTTACATTTTGAAAGCAAGAAATTGCAAGCAGATAAATAAGGACCACTTCGGTGGCAAATGATCTTAGGGACATGAAAGGAGCCTCATTTGGGCATTCCCAGAGCAGAGTTCCTCCAGCAAAAATCCTTTCAACACAGAAAGCACCTTTGTGTGCTTCTGACATGATAAAAACTAAGGCAGACACACTGAAATAAATGGGATATCCACCCCCACCCCCAATATATGTGAGAATTCACCCTGGAAAAACCTGCAATGATATAAAAGATTCAGGAACACAGCTTTCATTGCCATGACATTTTGATCTGTTAGTAATGCATTAGCTGCATTTAACAGATTTTGTGCTGTAGATTCAGTCCAGCTGGGGTAAAAAGCTACATGTCTGGAAGGGGGGAATGTCAAGCGAAATGATGACAAGAGAACTTTGGTGGTGGAAAAAGCTAAGGGAAAATGAAACCACCAGCCTCTGTGAGTAACTAGGTAAAGGTAAAGGTCTCCCTTGCTCGAAAGCCAGTCATATCCAACTCTAGGGTTCAGTGCTCACATTTGTTTATAGCCAAAGAGTCAGCACTGTCTGCTAATCTCTGTTTATAGCCAAAGAGCCAGTGCTGATGCACAAAATTAAAATTAAAAATCAATGTGCCGAAAAAAAGAAAAGAGATGGGGGAGAGAGAGAACAAATCCAAAAAGCATTCCTGTCTTCCTGGTCAATCCCATGCAGTACATTTTTATAACCACCAATAAAAGGATTTTTAAGAATCTCATGGACACAAAATGCAGAGCTTATATTTCATTAATTTTTGTCTTTGTTGTTGCATCTGTGTTGCTCACACTGTACAGTGAAATTAAAAATGCAGAATTCATTCGTGCATTCAGGGACTCCTGTTGTGGTTCAGTTGTGCAGATGTCCCACTGGCAAGGCAAGATCTCTGTGTGGAAAGTGTGTTGAATTTTTCACCCACTACCTGCACAAAAAAGTGTGGTACCAGCCATTTTGTAAGCATATGGTGATCATCGGGAAGAGTCCTTAAGGCAGGAGTTCTCAACCTTCTCAAGCCAGGGTCACACTCCCTCAGACAGCTTTGGAGGCTGGATGGCCATTTTGCCCTTCCTCCACCACATGGCACTTCCTGGTGTGGTGGAGGCAGTGGAGGGCCACATGAAATGACTCTGTGGGCCGCATCCAGCCCACAGGCTGCAGATAGAGTATCCCTGTCTTAAGGGAGGATATGCCTCTCCCAACAGCTCAAAGAGGACTGAATGGGGCTATGCAGGGCCATAGCCAGGTGGAGGGGTGGGGGGTGGCAAATCCCACCCTGAGTTACCAGTTTGCCCACCCTCAAACAAAGGGGCCACCCTCAAACAGGCGCCAATAGAGTGCAAAAAGTGTGGTTTCCTATAGGAATGCATTGAAAAGAGCCTTTCGCCCACCCACATCTAGAATCCTCACTACGGCCCTGGGACCATGGAATACTGTGTGGCCATTATAGCTGAAAATAGGGGAAAGGGTGGGTTGGAATGGCTATATAGTTCTCCCCAGTAGAATGTTTTGTTGGCTGTCTTATTGTTCTTCCTAGTAGGGTTTGCCAACTTTATGGCCTCCAGCTGATGGACTTCAACTCCCATCAGCCCCAGTCAGCCTGGCCCAAGGGCAGGAATTCTGAGAGCTGCATTCAAAACAAAGGGAGATCATTTGCATGAGGCAATCTGCCTGATAATATGGTTTGGATAAAATTCATCCTCTTCTAGAAGTTATGGCTATAACATCCAAATCAGAGTCAAGCCACAAGATGTGTCAGGCCTCAAATCCTCTTCATATATTATTTCCACACCATTTGAAAGAACAGCCACATAAGGTTCTCCTGTCTCTATACTAAGTACAGTAAAACCCCAGGTTACAACCGCCTCGGTTTAAGTTTGCTGTGGTTTACAATGGCAAATCCTATGAAAATGCCCTCCCAGTTTACAAATTTTTAAAAAATGTTTTTATTAAATTATCAAAAATAATACAAACAATAAAAAGACATAAAAATTACAAATATAAAGAAAATTACTCATATAAAGATAAATTTACATTTATATGTAAAATTGAACATCAGCAAACTGTATCCACATTGTTTATAATATATACTATTTCAAATCAAACCAATAGGATATGGTTTCTATGCCTCATTTTCCAATAATGTTTAATATAAAGACATGACCAAAAAAAACCAAATAAACAAAAATAAAATACTAATCACCCGGTGTTATTTACAATACACTGGAGAGCTCAGAGATATTCATTGAGATTTCCCCCAGAAAATCTTGTGATCAGGTACAGGTCTTTGCAAATCACTCCCCCTCAGTGAGTAATCCACAAAAGCTTGCCAAACCTTCCAAAATCTATTTTCTTTAACAATTCCCTTTTTAAAGTTTATTTCCCATGTCAACTTATCATTCAATGCTAAGCCCCACATTTCCTTATACCACTCCTCAATATTCAAATTTACCTAATTTTTCAATTTTCTAGCGATACACTGTCTTCCCGTTGACAACATTATTTCCAATAACTCCTTTTTATTCTTACTCAGGTTTATATTTTCCACTTCTGCCAATTTAATCATGCTAACACCCAATTTAATTTTCTCCCCCATAATTTCAGTTATCTCGTATTCAATTTTCTTCCAAAATTTTTTTACCACAGTACATCTCCACCACATGTGTTCATATGTTCCCATTTCCTTCTTACAATGCCAACACATTTTATCTTTTTTCTTATCTATCTGATGTAACCTCATTGGAGTCAAATACCATTTCCACAGCATTTTATAGTTATGTTCCTTAACTCTAACCGACATAGTTCTCATAATTCTTTTCTTCCATTTATTTTTCCAATTCTGTTCTTATATTTTTATATTTATATCTTGTTCCCAGCTTAATCTTAAATCTTCTTGTGGATTACCTACCTTATTTATCATTCTATATATTTTACCAACCAGTCCCTTTATACCACTTTGTCCCCTTCTTATTTTCCAAATCAGTTCTTCAAACTCAGTCCTATCTCTTTCTAATCCAACTTCATTCAAATATTTACTATTCCAACTATTAACCATCCCTGTCTGAAACCAATTCAGTTTCAATTGTCCATACAAATTTATTTTCCTCTCTCTGTCTTTACAGGCCCATATCCAGTCTCTCAGCAGGAATACCTCATTCTTATCAAGTACTTCTTTGACCCTTTTATCAATTTTTATTGGAAAATTTGCTATATCCTCCAACTCTATAATAGGGGAAATGTCCGGTACGAAGTCCCTTTTTACTTTTTTCCATACCCCCAATGTTGTCTTCATCTTTCTATTTCATTCTATTTTTAGTAACTACTTTACTCATACTACCTTCTAAAAAGACCACTTTTCCAATATGAATAAAATCTTTCATTTCTAATTCTTCCCAAATTGCCTTTTAATTGGCCAGGATCTTCACAACGTTTTTAATTTGGAAAGCTCGATAATATGCCACCAAGTTTGGCATTCCTAATCCCCCTTCCTTCTGGGATAAATACCAAAAAAATTTAACCAATTGGGGCCTTTTTACCCCATTACAATAATTGTTGATCAATTTATGAAACTCCTTAATTTCTTTATCATTCAATTGGATTGGAAGAGCATCAAATAAAAAATTAATTCTTGGTAACATCATTTTACATATTGCAATTCTTCCAAACCATGACAGTTTCAATTTTTGCAATTGTTGTATTCTATCTTTAATTTCCTTTTTCAACTTTACATAATTCAATTTCTTAAATTCATCGAATTTATTCGAGATATTAATCCCCAAATATTTCAAATCATCCTTAATTCGTAAATTACATTTTTCCTTTATCCTTTTCTGTTCTTCTTTGCCCATATTACACAGTATCATTTCAGATTTATCCCAGTTTATTCTCAAACCCGTTATATCCTCAAAATTTTTCAACTGCAGTTGTATTCCATCCAATGCCTTTCCAGGGTGTTTAACTGTTATCAACGTATCATCAGTATATAAACTTATTACCTAGAACCCCTTCTTTCTCTTTGTCTTCCCTTACCTCCTTCGCCAACATCTCCATTGCCAAGATAAATAAGATTGGAGACAAAGGACAACCCTGCCTTGTACCTGCTTCTAACTTTTCCTCCTCTGTAACTACATCATTTACCCTTACTACTGCCTTCCCTTGCTGGTATAATTGTCCAATTATCTTCTTAAATTTATCACCAAATCCATAACATTTAGTTATCTCGTTAATTGTTACCCATTGTAAAGAATCAAATGCCTTGAAGATATCCAAAGATAGTAGTCCGACTTTCTCTTTTGTTTGTCCTACTTTATCAATTAAATTTAAAACTCTTCTTGTCAAATCTGACATATGTCTACCCTTCAAAAATCCCACCTGGTCCTCATTTATATAAGTGCCCATAAAACTATTCAACCTATTAGCTAATATCACTGTGAAGATCTTGGCATCTTGGTTTATTAATGAAATTGGTCTGTATGATTCAATTTTTTCTAAATCTTTTCCTGGCTTCGGCAACAGAATAATTATAGTCCTATACCATGAAGTCGGGATTTGTCCTCCTTCTAATATATAGTTATATAACTTTTTCAATTTTGGAACCATTATATCTTTAAACTCATTGTAAAACTCAGCTGGTAATCCATCCTCTCCAGGTGCTTTATCTGTTTTTAAGCTAGCTATGGCCTCTTTTATTTCCTTTTCTGTATTCGTTCTTCTATCCTGTTCCTCTTTTCTTTTGCGTCCCTTGCTAGCAATTTTGAATTTTTGTTTTCTTGATTTTTATTAACAAATTTTCAAAAAATATACAGACATACACAAAACATTACATCATAAAAAGTAAGAAAATACATAAGTTTCATAAGAAATGACCACATACATGATAATTGAACTGTTATCTATTGTAGCTGCCCATAATGTTAAGCATCCACTTGAAAATTAACACTATAGCTATGACCAACTCATAAAACATTTCAGTAGTACTATAGTTCAGGTACAACTATCAAGATCCAATTTTCATCTACAATTCACCCAGTGTTTATTTACATTGCCCCGGAGAGTTCGGTCTCAATATTGTCTCCAAAAACTGCTTTGAAATGGTACAGGTCTGCAGCATTCCATGCCCATGAGGGAGTGATCCACAAAGGGCTTCCAAATACTCCAAAATCTATTTTCCTTCAGTTTGTCCCTTTTTACTTTTATCTCCCATGTCAATTTATCATTCAATGCTAGATTCCACATTTCCTTATACCACTCTCCCGTCTGTATAGTTACATCATTTTTTCAATTTCTAGCAATGCATTGTCTGCCCGTTGTTAACATTATTTCTAATAACTCTTTTTCCTCCTTGTTTAAATGCATACCATCCACATCTGTTAGCATAATGGTACCTGACACCAATTTAATTTTCTTACCCATTATTTCCCCAACCTCTTTTTCTATTCTTCTCCAAAAACCATTTATCATTTTACAGCTCCACCACATATGCTCATAGGTTCCAACAGTGTCTTTGCATCTCCAACATAAGTTATCCTTTTTATTATCAATCTGATGTAACCTCAGTGGTGTCAGATACCATTGCCACAACATTTTATAATTATGTTCCTTAATTCTTACTGATATGGTTCTCATTATCCTCTTTTTCCACTTATTTCTCCATTCATCATTTCCTAGCTTTATATTCAAATCCTGTTCCCACTTCAATTTCAAATCTTCCTGTGGTTCACCCCCCCCCTATTTATTTAGGCATAAAGTTTACTTACTAGACCCTTAATACTTTTATCTCCTTTTCGAATTTTTAAAACCAATTCTTCAAATTCCGTCTTTTCTCTATCTATATATAATTATCTTCTATATTTATTATTCCAATTATTGACCTTCATTTTCTGAAACCAATCCAATTTTAACTGTTCAAACAATTTTTCTTCTTATTTTCATCTCCACAAGTCCTTAACCAATCTTTCACCAAGAAAACTTCATTTTTATCCAATATTTCCTTTACTTTTTTATCTATTTTTATCGGAAAACATGCCATATCTGCCGATTCCAAAATTGGAGAGACATCTGGGACCAAGTCCTTCTTTAATCTTTTCCACACGTTCATGAGTCCCCTCATCATTGTATTACTGGTAGCTGTCATTTTAACCTTATCTCCCAAAAAAATCATTTTACCAATATTCCTATAATCTTTCATCTCGATCTCCTCCCAAATTACTTTTTCTCTTGCCAAAATCTTCACAACGTTTTTAATTTGAAATGCATGATAATATGCTAATAAATTTGGCATTCCCAAACCCCCTTCTTTCTGAGGCAGGTACCACAGTTTCTTTAATAATCTAGGTTTTTTACCTCCATTGCAAAAATTATTGAACATCTTTTGGAACTCATTAATCTCCTTTTCCTTCATTTGAATTGCAAGTGCATCAAATAGGAAATTAATTCTCGGTAACAACATCATTTTGCAGATTGCGATCCTCCCGAACCATGACAACTTCAACTTTTGGAGACTTTGTATTCTAGTCTTAAATTCTGTTTTCAAGCTATCATAGTTCAATCTTTTAAGTTCTTCCAATCTATTTGAAATAATTATCCCCAAATATTTCAACTTATCTTTGATTTGTATGTTAGATAGTCCCGCCATCTTTTCCTTCTCCCCTTCCCCCATGTTACACAACATCATTTCCAATTTATCCCAATTTATCATCAGCCCCGTTATATCCTCAAAATCCTCAATTTGTACTTTAATCCTATCCATGACCCCCTCCGGATGCTTCACCATTAGCAATGTATCATCTGCATACATACTTACCTTATTACCCATTATCCCTTCTATATTTGGATCGTCCCTTATCTTTTTAGCCAAAATTTCCATTGCCATAATAAACAAAATAGGGGACAAAGGACAACCCTGTCTAATATCTGCCTCAAGCTTTACCTCATCTGTAACTTCATCATTTACTCTGATTTTAGCAATCCCTTTCTAATATAACAGATCAATTACCCTTCTAAATCTGTCCCCAAATCCATAGCTTTTAACTATTTCCTTGATCGAAGACCATTGTAAAGAGTCAAATGCCTTGAAAATGTCCAAAGATATTAACCCCATCTTTTCCTTTGTTTGGTTGACGTTATCAATTAAATCTAACACCCTCCTAGTCAAATCAGCCATATGTCTCCCTTTTAAAAAACTTACTTGATCGGCATTTATGTATTCTCCCATAAATTTGTTTAAACGATTAGCCAATATTGCCATGAAGATCTTGGCATCTTGATTTATAAGAGAAATTGGTCTATAAGATTCCACTTTTTCCAAATTCTTTCCCAATTTTGGCAGGAGAACAATTGTAGTCCTACACCATGAAGTCGGGATTTGTCTACCATCTAAAATATGATTGTATAACTTTACCAACTTTGGTACCACAACATCTTTAAATTCCTTATAAAACTCAGTCGGTAGTCCATCATCTCCCGGGGCTTTCCCCGACTTCAAACCATTAATTACCTCGTTAACCTCCTTCTCGGAAACTTGTTCTTCCATTTTATCCCGATGTTCCTGCTTTATTCCACTCACTAATTGCCTCTCCAAAATCCCTTTAAGCTTCCCCAAATCTATCTCTGTTTTTGTATATAGTGCTTGGTAAAATTCCTTCACAATTTTACATTTATCGCTAACTTTATTACACCTTATCCCTTGTTTATTAACCAAAACTCCAATTTCCCTTTTTTCCCTTTTAGCTTTAGCCGCTCTTGCCAATAATCTTGAATTTTTATTACTGAATTCAAAATATTCTCTGTTTAAATATATCAAATCTCTTTTTACTTTTTCTATATCCTTACCCATCAATTCTGCCTTCAGTCTTTGTAAGTTGGCGAAAAAATTTTTATCCTTCTTTTTTGAATGTTCTTCCTATAATTGCTTTATTTCTTTTTCATCCTGTGCTACCTTATACTTTCTGTACTTGTTACTTGCCAACTTTATACTTTCCCCTCTAAAAACCGACTTCATGGCATCCCAGACCACATTAAAATTTACCTCTTCATTATCGTTCCACTGCCAGCTTTCCATCCAGCTTTCTATAATTTGTTCTTTACATTTTTGGTCCTTAAATAGATTAGGATCATATCTCCAGTTACTTCCTCTTCTATTGTCCTTTTGTACCCTCAATTCCAAAATCACTTTAGCATGATCTGATTCCTTAAAAATTCCTATTTCAATCCCCTCAATGTTTTTGACCATGTTTTCAGTTAAAAATACGTAATCTATTCTAGAGTAGGACCCATGAACGTGTGAAAAATAAGAATACGCCCTTTCCGAACCCTTAATCTCTCTCCAAGAGTCCTTCAGCCCTAATGCAACGATCCAATTATCCAAAATATTCCCTTTAATACCTGCTCCACACCTTGTTAAATTCATAAAATCTAAATTTGACCTTATCAAATTGAAATCTCCAGCCACTATCATCTTTACCACTTTTTCTAACACCACAATTTTACAGACTTTTTCTAGGAATTCCGCTTGATGTTCATTTGGAGCATAAATATTCACCAAAGTTATTTCCTCATCATCTATTTTCACTTTCACGATCAGGTATCTACCTTCCTGGTCAACAATACTTTTTGTTATCTCAAATCCTAATCTTTTAGAAATCATAATTGCAACTCCTCTCGCTTTTGAAGTGCCAAACGCCATTTCATAATGTTGTATCCACCCTAGAAAAAATTTATTTGTATCTTTTGATTTTTGATGGGTTTCCTGTAGAAAGACTATATCAGGTGTATCTTTCTTCAACGCCAATTCTAACCTCCTCCTCTTGAGAACAGAACCTGTACCTTTTACATTTATTTATTTATTTATTTATTTATTTATCATTCACATTTGTAACTGCCGCCCACTCAGGCAGAACCCGACTCAGGGCGGCATTACAGCAGCTCAAGAAAATACATAAAAACATTATAAAAACCTTATAAAACCCACCCAATAAAAAACCCACCCAATAAGAAAAAACCGACATCCACCCCCATTTAAAACCCATATCCCACTAACCCGTCCCACCTACCACACAGAGGGAAAGAAAGAGAGTCTTATAAAAGCCAGCCGGCGGGGGCCATAGTCCTGTTCGGGCCCCACACCTGCCCTGCCAGCCAGGTCTTTACTCCTTTCCTGAAGGGCAGCAATTCACTTTGAAGTCTTAGATCTGTTGGTAGGAGGTTCCAGAGAGTTGGTGCGGACACGGAGAAGGCCCTCCTTCGGGTGCCAGTCAAATGTGCACCCCTCATTGATGGCACCACCAGAGAGCCTCTCCGGTCCGCTCTGGTTGGACGGGCAGTCACTCTTGGGACGATGCGGTCTCTAAGGTATCCTGGCCCCCTGCCATATAGGGCTTTAAAGGTCAAAACCAGCACCTTAAATTGCACCCGGAGACAAACTGGTAACCAGTGCAGCTCCCGAAGCAGCGGTGAGGCATGGGCATATCGCCCACACCCCATCACCACCCGGGCCGCTGCATTCTGGACCAGCTGCAGCCTCCGAATGGTCGTCAAGGGCAGCCCCATGTAGAGCGCATTACAATAATCTAGTCGGGAAGTAACCAGGGCATGAGTGACCATAAGCAAGGAGCCCCGGTCCAGGAGCGTGCGCAGT
Organism: Bradypodion pumilum; assembly: GCA_035047305.1. Lineage (NCBI taxonomy): Eukaryota > Metazoa > Chordata > Lepidosauria > Squamata > Chamaeleonidae > Bradypodion > Bradypodion pumilum. The sequence goes on from JAWDJD010000003.1 coordinate 190,531,321, forward strand.
TGGCGAATCACCCGAAGTTGGGCAAAAGCCCCCCTGGCCACGGCTGCCACTTGTTCTTCCAGCAGGAGCCGTGAGTCCAGGAGGACCCCCAAGTTGCGCACTGGGTCTGTCTGGGGCAAAACAGCCCCATCCAGTACCAAAGATGGTAACTCCTTGGATAACATGGGGCCCCTTATCCACAGCCACTCTGTCTTGCTGGGATTCAGCCGAAGCCCATTGGCCCCCATCCAGACCCCAATGGCCTCCAGGCATCCGGATAGGATTTCAACAGCATCACTGGGGTCCCCACGGGCCGAGATGTACAATTGAGTATCATCTGCGTACTGATGGTACCGCACCCCGTGGGAACGAATGATCTCACCCAGCGGCTTCATGTAGATGTTAAATAAGAGAGGAGAGAGCACAGATCCCTGAGGCACCCCATATTTGAGAAGCCTAGGGCTGGACCTCTCACTCTCTAACCACATTCCATGTTAAAACTTTAATTCTTCTCATAATTTGTTTCAATTTCACCCTCTCTAACTTCCGAGCTCTCCATTAGGCGTGCTATCACAAACCTCTCACCACTAAGAAAAAAAACATACAAAAAACACACAATACCACTCTCCCCACTTTCTTCGGGGGGAAAAGCCGCCTTCGATCTCCAAAGAGGGGAGAAGGGGGACATGCAAGATGTGCGTATAAGTTAGTGCACCACACATCCTCACCTTTCTACATTCTTAAGTAATATAAAAATTATTACATCATTATCCATTACTCACTGCTCCTTACTTGCCTCTTCCTCCACCATGATCAATGACAACTCCTCCTCTTCTCTTCCCTGCGGGCCTCCACCCATGGCACCACTGGCATCTGCCCCCTCATAGTCCCTTCTTATGGCACCCGATTCCAACAGATCTTTTCTAAGGGTTACCCACTCCTCAGAACCAGCCTTAACCAAATCAAGCAAACTTAAGTACTCCAATGGGTCGGTCCTCTCATCAATAACCTGCATTTTTTTTCAAAAAAAAATCTCAACTGCTGCGGGAATCTCCAATTGTACCTTACACCTTTTTTCATCAACAATTTAGTTACCGGTTTCATCTTATATCTCCATACTCTTTCCTTAATAGAAATATCATTGTATACTTCCACATCAGAACCATCGATTTTCAGAGCGCCAGAACCAGCTTGTTTTAAAAAGGCCATTACTAAGTTTATCTCCCCAATTTGCAAATTTAACCAAAACATTTCTTTGAACCACTTTCCCTCTTCTTGGGCCCACCCTACATGCACTTACAATATCTTCCTGCACAAATTCCTTTCCTATGCTCAAATTATTTAGCCACTGGACAACTCTATCTCTTAGCTGGTCTGGCGTCCTTTCAATCACATGATGTATCACAATATTCTGCTTTCTCATCATATCTTCCATAGCATCAATCCTTTTTCCCTGCTCGTCAATTTTCACCTTATTCTCCCTCACCCCTTCCTGTGTCCCTTTTATCTCACCTTTCATAGCCTTCACCTCATTTTGAACCAATTTCACATTTCCTTCTATTTTTTGCAAATTTAATTCTACTTTTTTGGAGAAATCCACAACAGTTGTTACCACCTTATCCTGTTTTTTCAACATTTCATTTTTATCCTTCACTCTTGCCTCTTCCTTCTTCTCAATCTTCTGAAACAATTTACAAAGTTCCACCATAATTTGAGTTTGATCATAAGGTTCAGGTGGTGGTGATGATGACGGAGGGACCACTTCCATTGGTGCTTTTTCCTTTCTCTTAGATTTCACCACCGGCTCCTCCTCCTTTGCTTTTCCTCTTGTACCATGATGGCATCCACTAAGAGTTTTAATGCTGCAATGTACTATACTCTCGTTGAACACTCCACTTATACCTATTCCAGTGCAGCCAAAGTTGACAATAATGCTTTGAGCGTGGTATAACTTGAATAAGAGAGGAGGGCCGACGAAAAATTAATTATTGTAATCCATGAGGAGACGGAAACCAAAAACAACCAATAAGTATTGTAATCCACAGGAAACTCGCCACCAAAATCAACCCGAGTGACAAAAGCTCATAAAATTTGCCTTTAAAAACTTCCAATCTTGCACAAAATTCCCTCCTTAAAAGAAAGGTAAAGTAATCCCATCGGCATATAACTGTATTTCTGGCAAGACAAATGCCCGAATATATCCACTTGTATCAGATCCACAGGGAAGGGGGGAAAAAGAAAAAAATCCCAAGTTCCAAACTTTTGATGAAAGAAGAAAAAGGAGGAATAAAAAATAAAAACTATAATCCACACGGCGGAGGAGTAAAAAAGCAAAAAACCCTCTCTGAGAACGATCGTAACTCCCTTTTCCCAGCAGCTGCGGCAGCTTCAGGGGGAACCCCGCCTCCTTCTTCCCCAAACCAGCAAACTTTTAAAAATCCACTCTTCCTTGCTTCAACTTCACAGAGCACTGAGACGTCCGATGCCTTAAATCCAACCTCTTTTTTTCTTTTCTTCTATACCACTATCAAGCCCTCCAAATCACTCCACAGCTCACCTGGGCCACTCAAAAGCCATTATCCATAAAACAGTCTCCACTTTCGAATTCCAGGATCACCGCCATTATCGCCTCATCCACCACCCTTTTATCCTCTTCTACTCACTCTTGCGACCTCCAATTTCTTCAAAACAATCCACTGTCCCCTCTAGCTCCCGTCACTGTATCAATTACTTAACTCACTTTCTTGCTGGTTTTCCCACTTTTCTCGATTCACCGCCGTCTCTCTGGTCCCGTTCTCAGCTCCTCGGCCGGAGAAACTGCGGCTTCCATCGCGCACCTCTCCTGTCGAGAATACCTCCCAAACTTCGACCGCCCTGCGACAACTTTTCCAAACAGGCAAGCAAGAAGGAGTTTTATCGCAACAAAATATCTCAATAATTTACTCCATTAGTTCATTATTCTCATTGATTACCACTTTGATAAGCGCGAGCACACAAATCAGGATGTTACTCGCCGGCCATCTTAGCCACGCCCTAGCAATTTTGAATTTTTATTGCTAAATTCAAAATATTCTCTTTTTAAATATACAAAGTCTCATTTTACTTTTTCTATGTCCTTTCCTATCAATTCAGTCTTCAGTCTTTGTATATTATCAAAAACCTTCTTGTCCTTGGTCCTTGTATGTTTTTCTTGAAGCTGTTTTATCTCCTTCTCAATTTTATCTTGTTCCACTTTGAATTGCTTATTTCTAAAACTAGCCAACTTTCTACTCTCCCCTCTAAATACCGACTTCATAGTATCCCAAACCACATTAAAACTCACCTCCTCCATATCATTCCATTGCCAACTTTCCTTCCAATTCTCAGTTATTTGTTCCTTACATTTATGGTCTTTATATAATTTAGGATTATATCTCCAATTCCTCCTTGTTTTTCTTATATTTTCTATCCCCAATTCTAACAACACTTTCACATGATCTGATTCTTTGAATATTCCCACTTCTACCTCGTCTACCTTTCCAATTATATTTTCTGTTACGAATATGTAATCTATTCTAGAGTATGAGTTATGGACATGCGAAAAATAAGTATAAACCCTCTCCAATCCCTTAAGCTCTCTCCATGTATCCTTCAATCCTATATCTTCCATCCATTTATCCAAAATTTGTTTGCAGGCGCACCCCCCAATAACGGACTCAGACACCATTGAAAGTGGATAACGGCATTGGGCCACATTTATTGATTCATGCCCTAGTCCGAATTATAAATTTGTATTGGTAAAACGACCAATCATAATTCTTAAGGCAAGCAGGCCGAAGTAACACTGGTAAGGTACCACCCAAAATTGCCAACGGCAATTGGTTACAATGTATCAATTTTATCAATTTGTTTGTTGACAACAAACAAATTGTTGACCGTAGTCAATATCTAACTGATGACCCCACCCTCTGACTCGTATCCGTGAAATCACGGGGTGATGCATGCTGGCTAGCTATCGCCATCACCCCATCGCCTGGTTCGTCGTTGACCGGACAACGTTTAACTAATTTATTCCTATCTAGTGTTGTCCAGTCAATTGCGAACCTGCCGGATACCTGTGCGTCATAACTGTTTACCTTACCAGTGCTACCCGCCCATGTGACCAAAGTCAACAGCAGTCATAGCAGAACCCCTATATCAAACCATAGCAACAGTGTGGGATGGGCAAAAAAACCAGGACCCGGAAGCCAATGTGGGTCCCAGCCAAAAATTCCCACCCGGCCCCGAAGCGACCATAATATCACACTGTTAACTAGGGAGGGGGTGGAGGGGAAAAACTTCTCCGCTCCGTCGCTTAGCTAAAATGGCAGCTCGGCTGCCTCGTGGCCACCCCTTTTATGAGGGAGCTGGCCATGCCCTAAACTACCCGGATCATTCGTCCTGTGGGGGGGCCCGCAAAGAGCGCGGCGGCCATTTTGGCGCCGTGCTTGCATTTTTTAACCTCTTTTCCACTTCTTAAAATATTTGTACAATCTAAATTTGACCTAATTAGATTAAAGTCCCCAGCTACTATCATTCTTGTTGTTTTTTCTTTTACCAATATTTTATACATTTTCTCCAAAAAGTCCTCTTGATGATCATTTGGGGCGTATATATTCACAAAAGCCATTTCCTCATCATCAATCTTCCCTTTTACTATCAAGAATCTTCCCTCAGGGTCAGAGATACTACATGTCATCTCAAAGCCCAACCTAGTCGAAATTAAAGTAGCCACACCCCTTGCCTTTGAGGTACCAAATGATTTTTCATAGTATTGCATCCCTTTCAAAAAGATCTTATTCACATCTTGAGATTTTTGATGGGTCTCCTGCAAAAAGACTACATCCGTCCTGTCCTTTCTTAAAGCTAATTCTATTCTTTTCCTCTTAACTTGAGATCCTGTACCTTTCACATTCCAGGATATTACTTTAATACTCCTCATAATTTACCAAAAAGCAATCTTCTGTCATCTCCAATCTCTCCAATGAGTGTGCAACCTCACTTCACATAACTAAAACTAAATCTAACACAACAGACATTCTACTCTACCCTCCCCACCCTTTTCCTCTACAAAAATAAAGAAAAATCCACCTTTGCCAACCAAAGAGAGGAGGGGGAAAAGTGGAAGATGTAACTGCAAGCCTCAAAATGCCCACGTGCACTCTCATTAATACAATTCCTTTTTTAACACTTTTATGCATACAATCCCAGAACCTCCCTAACACAACTCTGCCTCTCCTTAAGTTCCTCCATCCTTATACTTCAGCCTTCCTTTGCCACATTATCAGTTTTGGACCCCTCCTCCCTCCCCCTGTTGCCCCCTCCTGCTCCTGACCTCCATATTCTCTTCTTATGCCTTCTGATTCCAACAAGTCCTTTCATATTGCCAATCCCTCTCTTGAAGACAAGTCTATCATTTCAATTGTACTAAGATAATACAGTGCATCAGTTTCAACATCAATTGTGTGCATTTTTTTGTCGTAAAAAAATCTTAATTGCTGTGGGAATCTCCAATTGTATTTTATCCCACGTGCAATCAACAACTTGGTCACAGGCTTCATTTTATAATGCCAAGCACGTTCATCCACAGCAATATCGTTATATACTTCCACATCATTTCCGTCAATTTTTAAAGCGCCAGACCCAGCTTGTTTTTAAAAAGCCATCACCTTTAATTTATCGCCCCAATTTGCAAATTTAACCAAGACATTCCTTTGAACACTCCTCCCTCTTCTCGATCCCAATCTATAAACACTTGCAATGTCTTCATTGACATAATCTTTCCCCGTTTTCAAATTATTTAGCCAATCAATTATTCTGTCTTTCAAATGGTCTGGCGTTTTCTCCGGTAAATTGCATATCACAATATTCTGTTTCCTCATCATCTCTTCCACCATGTCTATCCTTTTCCCTTGTCCTACCTTTATTTTGATTTCCTTATCTTCCTCTTGCATCCCCTTCACTTCAGCCTGCATCAATTTCACATCCTTTTGCATCAAATTAACACTTGTTTCCAACTTTTGAAAGTAAAATCAACTTTGTGGGCAAAATCCTGAAACATTGTGTACATTTTATCTTGTTTCACCATAATTTCATTTTTATCTTTCCCTCTTAGTTCCTTCATTTCCTGAAAACCTTTCACATTTGCCTCCTCCATCTTATCAAATTTCTTAAACAATTTACCCATCTCAACCATTAATTGTGTTTGATCCAATAATACTGATTCCGATGATATAGATGATGGGGGTGTGTCCTCAGTTTCGGTTTTCTCTTTCTCCTTCCTCTTTGGTTTCACCACCTCCTCCTCCTTGTCGCCTTTCCCTTCACAAATTTATCCATTGTAGTTTCAACCAATTCTTTCAATATAATCAAACTTTTATTATCTCCCAATTCCAGCTCTTGACCTTTCCAAATTCACTCGTGTTTGGAGCCTTAATTGTGGGTTGATATCTTATAACCAATTTTTAAACAGCTTTGTAATCCAATCTGCATTGATGTCTTCAGCAAAAATTATGCCCAACCTCAAGTCCTGTGAGCCAAATCTTCAAATCCCACTCAATTTATAATCCAAATGTCCAATTACTTGATTTCCACCAAATCCAGATTCTCAATCAGTTTTCAATGTCAATTAGTTCACACTTTCATCCCCTATATTAATCCCTTTACTTTATGCCCAGACAGAACAGATCAGCTTCTGTATAGCAAACCAATAATAAAATTGTAATCCAAAAAAGATGCTCCTGAACTGCATTGCTGCTTTGCTGCTTTACTGTTATCCAATAAAAAAATGGCTTGATAATTTCAAAAACCCAAAGCTTGATTGAAGATTTTCATATATTAACCAAAACTATAACAATGTTTCAAAAAGCGGGGGAAAGGCCACAAAACAATTAAATAATCCAGTAACTGTATGTCCAAAATCTTGATGGAGGAAGGCAAAACAAATTGAAACCAAAAAAACCAAAAAGAACAAAAGTAACAGGGAAAGGAGAGTCAGGTACCCCAAATAAGCAAAAAAGAAAAGAGAGAAAAGCATAATAGGGCAAAAGAGTCCGAGGGGTCTGAAAAATTAATTACAACAGGAAAAGGAAAAAAAATTGTTCTGCAAAGGGAGGAGGAAGATCCAAGGTATTTAAAGAGTTTATATTACTCCGTGCTTAACTACTTGGTCCACGAAGTAAAATTACATCTGCGCCATTAGTCCCCAGCCTCGGCTGTGGCTTCCAAGGGGGCCCCACCTCCCTTCTCCTCCGGGCACTCCAACCTCCATACTTCGTCTGTTGTTACACCTCCCATCCTTCAGCCACCCTCTCTGTTCCTTCACTTCTCCTTCTTTATCTTTCTCCTCTCCTTCTCTCCTTTCCTTTCAGTCTCTCCACAATGCTCCAGAAACCGTCTCCAGTTGTTTCCCTCCCATCTTCAGTCACTCTAACTTTCGATTTCCTTCTTCACAGCCACCATTTATCTCTTTTCACAAACTTTCTCTCTTCCGCTTTCCCTCTTAACTCCTCCTCGCTCCTTTACACACTTGCTTTTCCTTCGTTTTCACTCTCCTTCTCACCCCCTCAGCTGCGCCAGCCACCACTTCCAAATTCATGTCTTTATTTTCAACAACTCACATTTTCATTGTTTCTCCCGATCTCCTGGCAGTCCCGTTCGCTGCGACTCAGCTGGGGAGGCCACCACTTGCGCCGCTAGCCTCCCAGCCAAAACGCTCCCGAACTCCAACCTTCCGGATCAAGCCTTTTCAGTTACGAGGTCTATAAACTTTCTTCTTGCCAATCTCTGAAAATTTATATTTCTCTATGTTTATTTTCTCATTGTTTTTCTCATTGAGAAGCGCGAGCTCCGAGGAAAGTGTGTTAACACATCGGCATCTTAGCCACCCCCCCCCCCCCCGTTTACAAATTTTTAATGTATTTTTTCCAGTTTACAACGATCAATTCAGGACCATTTTTTATTTTTTCAATGCATGCCTATGGATGTTTCGGTTTACAGGTTTTTTTGGGTTACAACAAAGGTTTTTGGAATGGACCTCCATCGTAACCCAGGGTTTTACTGTATATTGCAAATTTCAGTTGCAATTGAACCTTATGCAAAATTCTAGTCTGAAACTATTCCCCCTTTTTAAGAAATGTATGGAATTCGGCAGTTGAGCCTGCTTAAAAATCTGGAAACTGGCACCTTTCCCCACAAACAGTTTGCACTTTAAAAACATTTTTTTAAAGAAAAAACATTCCTTTCATCCTAAGACCTTAGTTAATTCAGTCAACAACTGGCAGAATTTCTGGAGGAACTGCTAGGTGCAGAATGAATAATTAATTAAATGAACTAATAATGAGGTGAATGTGTGTTGAAAGTTGCTAAATATAGTTGAATAGTTTGAATGAATGTTTTGACTTCAGAAAACATGGGCTTTGAATAGGGAAATAAGTAAATTTTTAAAAAATGTTACTATATTTTTAACAGTGCAAAAAAAATCCACCAGAACAAATATAGGACTGAAGATGAGGATGATTTACACATATATCCCACCTTTACACTGTTGGATAGTGCTTGCAGCCATTACAAAGCAATTAAAAAACACATTTAGCCATATAATAATTAATACAAAACAAAAGCAATTAAAGCAGACATGATCATAGATACATTTAAAATAAACTAAGTGTAATAATGAGAATAACATGCTGTCAAATCAAATCTGACTTATGGTAACCCTTTCCAGGGTTTTTCAGATGCAAAATATTTGGATGTGGTTTGTCTGGCTTGTCTATTGCAAGGCACAGTGGGGAATCAAACTCCCAGCCTTTAGCTCTGCAGCCAGATGTCCAGTATACTTCATTTAAGTATGCAAGCAGTTAAAATCATTACAATAAATTAAACACTGTCATATGCCAATTTATGCCCTATTTAAAATAATGAGAGTAGAAATTAATTGTAACTTGGAGAGGAGCATGTTCCACAGGCTGGGTGTCATGCAAGTGACAGTCCTCTCCAACATTCTTATGAAGAAGGCCTTTCTTGAAGACATTTACACCAAGGTTAGACTCATAACACTGCATCACACAAAAAAAAAGTTATCTGCTACTTGATCTAATCAGTGATGGGCTTCAGCAGGTTCGCACCAGTTCGCCAGAACCGGTAGCAGAAATTCTGGCTGGCCCCGTCCATCCAAGTTTTGAGATAAAGTAGTCCTAATTCGGGTGCAATACAGGGCTTTCCCCCTGGCCATGCCAATCCATACCATGCCCACAGAGTAGGTAGTAAAAACATTTGAATCCCACCACAGCATGACTAGATCGCCCACCCAGTCACATGCCCATGCCCACAAAGAAGGTCATGCCCACAAAGCAGGCCACACCCACAATGTAGACAACACCCACAGTGTGATAGGAAAAAATTTGGAGCCCACCACTGGATCTAATCCATGTGACCTATACTAAATCAAGTACACTGAATCCATATCTGAAGTCCAATTCTGCCTAGGACATGTGATGATCATGAAAGTGTGAAGTTGCCATTCTTTTTTGTGGCAAATTCCACTCCTTTAATCTGGAGGCTAACAGTTCAGACTTCTCTTTTGACAAAGACAGGTCCCTTACTAGATCACCTAATTCTGATTGGCTTATAAAATATGGCTTACTCTCTTCAAATTGGGGTTCATAACATTTATTAACATTGACATCCTCCTCCTGTTCCTCATAAGAACAGCCTTGCTGGAACAGGCCACAGCCCATCCAGTCCAGCATTCTGTCTCACACAGTGGCTCACCATGCCCATGTCACATGCCACTGTCAGTAACAACAGATGAAGGATGGACTGGCACTGGATTCTCTGCATCATATTTCACTGGCTTCAGAGTATAGTCACAATCAGGATAGATGATTTTTTACTTAGTTTTCTTCAAAAACCCAAACATTTTGTGGCACCTTCAAGCAGGAGTTCTCAACCTTTTTAAGCCAGGGGCCAGGTCATGCTCCCTCAGACAGCTTTGGGGGCTGGATGGCCATTTTGCCCTTCCTCCACCACATGACACTTCTTGGTGTGGTGGAGGTGGTGGTGGGCCACATGAAATGGTGCCACAGGCCACAGGTTGAGAATCTCTGCCTTAAAGATCAACTCCTGTATTTAACTGTGAACTTTTGTGGTCCAAGTCCACTTCATCAGACATAAAATCAGACATAAAGTCTGTACGTGATAGGCAAAGGTTCAGATTTGGAATCAGCACATTCGATAACATGTAAATCATTCGATATCATGTAAATCACAATGTGTTATTCCCAGTAGCTAAATCGTTGTTGTGCAGTGTGATACAGGCAATGCTTTCAAATGAACCCAGTGGTTACACTTCTGCAAACAATAAAACTAATTTCTTGTAGGTCATCCTCATTTGTGTTCTTTAAAAGCCACATATTCAAAAGTTGGTTCTACAAAAATCCTTATTTCATTTGTTCTTTTCTTGTGACAAACAGCATCTGATTGAAAAAACCCACCAGATTCAATGCAGTTTGCACATATTGTTTTCTTAATTCTACTCTAGCTTCTCCCAGAGACATTCAGTTCTCCATCTACTGCTTCCAATTACAGTCTATTTGATTTTTGTATTGGCTATTCCACAATATCCATGTGTATGATTGTCTGTTAGGATGCTTGAAGAACAAATTCACAGGAATCCCTTGTAATGCAGTGGTTAAGCTGTAGAACTGCAGCCAAAAATCTTCTCATGATCTAAATTTGATCCCAGTGGGCTCAAAGTTGGCTCGACCTCCCGAGGTTTGTAAAATGAGTGCCAAGTGTTACAGAAGCAAAATATTTTTTTTTACCTGTGAACAGCCCAGAGAGAGTTGTAGTGCTATGGGGAAGTATATAAGTATAATTGCTAATTGCTAATAAGCAAATTAATGGCTTCACTCAGTTGTATGAGTCACTCTCCTGCTTTTTTTCCTCCTGATATTATTGCTCTCAGCTTCTCTGACACACTCAAAACCTGCATTAAAGTATGAAGCCAAGAGGGAGCTATTAAGGAGAGTTCCCTGCAATTATGAGTAATTGGCAGTAAGTCAGGATGGCCTATGGAGGCATGACAGGTTGAATAAACAATAAATGCATGGGGTTTTATACTATATTTGCTCCACTAAATTTTGGAAACACTTCTATACAGTGGTGTCTACAGCAGTAGGATTTGGAGGAGAAAGTTCAGAACCTACTAAGATTGGAGCATTAGATAACACATTTTATGTATAAAAGCTAACTGGATTGGGAGTTGAATCATATGTAACAAGAAAAACCAATCCCTGTAACTGAGGGCATCAGGGTACACTAGAACATAGCAGATCCTATAGCACATGTGGCTCCATCCAATCAATGACCTTCTGCACCTGCTATCTGAAGTAAGCCTAGCACTGGGAAAGCTCCAAACACAGTAGGTCCAGCATTTGGGAGGAAATGAAGTAATACAAATAACTGTCGATGAGATGTATGCACATGTGTTGTTTGGTCAAGAAAGCCGCTCTGCTGTTGCTGTTATGTGCCATCAAGTTGTCTCTAACTTATGGTGACCCTATGAATCCACGATCTCCAAAATGTCCTGTCCTCAATTGTCCTGTTCAAGTCATGTAAATTCATGCCTGTGGTTGCTTTAAGGCAGGGATTCTCAATGTTTTACATCTGTGAGCCGGACATGCCCCTCAGACAGCTGAGTGGGCCGGATTGGTGCTGTAAAACACAGCCACTGCTGTCATAAATGCATTCACGATGACACAGACTCATTTATGGCAGTAGTAAATGCATTTACAATGGCCACAAACTCATTTATGGTGGTGTAAACATGTTTATGTGGCCATAAATGAGTCCACAGTTGATTCCAGGGGCAGGGGGTGGGGACAAGATTGGGGGTGGATTATTTGGCACCACAGGCTGGATCTGGACCATGGGCCATAGGTTGTGAACTGCTGCTTTAAGGAGTCAAACCATCTTGTATTTGATCATCCACTTTTCTTGCTGCCTTCAACATCTGCAAAGCTTTCCTGCACATTTGCAAAGCTTTCCTGCAGCACTATATTGCAAAGAAATCCATTTTCCCCCATCAGCTTTCTTTACTGACCAGCTTTCGCACCTGTACATGGTGATCAGGAACATAAGAGTATGGATTACCTTGGTCCTAATCTACAATGACACATCCCTATACTTGATGATCCTTTCTAATTCATTCAATGCTACCATTCCAAGTCTTAACTTGCTTCTGATTTCTTGGCTGCAGTCTGCATTTGAATTGATTATTGAACCAAGGTATACACATTCTTTCACTATTTCAATTTCTTCAACATTAAAGTTGTTTAGTCTTCAGTAGTCCTGATTTTTGTCTTGTCCTGATGTTCAGCATGAAGAAAAACATGTGTAATTGAGGCTGTCATTTCATCTCATTGCCACTTTCTGCCCCTGAGATTCTGTGATATGCATAGCTTAAAATATTGATTAAAGAAGTAAAGGAATAGATTGTCAAGACCATAAATGCCTTTTTGGCAGAAGCATTCCACCAAGTTGGAGCCATGATTGAAAAAGCCATGATCATAGTCGACGTTCACCAACCTCCATTTGGCAATTACAGTCAGACATAACTGAGATATGTGGCTGCAAGTTTGACACAGACAGCTGAAGAATTTATTTTTTAATTTAAACAAAGTGATGCATTACATCAGTGATGTTCTAGAACAGGGGTCAGCAAACTTGGCTCTCCTGGTGTTCTTGGACTTCAATTTCTAGAAGCTCTGATCAGCAAGTGGACTGACTTGAGCTTCTAGTAATTGAAGTCCAAGAACACCTGGAGATCCATAGACAATATGAGGAAGTGTTCTGTTTCATTTTTCTGTCAAAGCTCCTCTTAGAAGTTGACAATGCAAGCAGCTTTTGACAGCTTCAAGGATCCCATGCATATCATTGCCAAAGTCCACAGGCACTGGGAAAAGCATATAGGGGAGCCCAACAAAAAAGTAGAAGTCTCTGGTAGGGGCTCAAAAGACATGTGTTGAGGGGGGACTGGCACTGCTCTGGAATCCAATATGTGTGGATGCCATTTTAAAAAGGAGACTAGCCCACCCCAGGTTACCCTGGAGAGCAGACTTTACTTCCATCTGGACAATCCCTTAGAACAGTCGTGGCAAACCTATGGCACATGTGCCAGAGGTGGCACTTGGAGCTCTCTCTGTAGACACCCATGCAGTCACCCCAGCAAAGAGTTTGCCCCATTCCTCTGCCCAGCAGCCCAATTCCCTCTTCCCAGAAGCCTAACTTCCTCCTTCCCCCAGCACAGAGTTCACTCCGCCCCTTTGCCCAGCAGCCCAATGGGAGAGTTTCCTTTCTCCCCTGTTGCTGTGTTGGCACGTTGTGATAAATAAGTCGGTTTTGGGTTGCAGTTTGGGCACTCAGTCTCTAAAAGGTTCACCATCACTACCTTAGAAGCATCCACCATCTTCAAGGCAACTCCTGGGCAGCAGCGATAATTAAAGATGACACAGCTGAAGAAAGCAAGGGTGACACTGAAGCTAACATTTCTTAGTACTGTGCAGCAGGCGGCTGAACTCTGTTGAACTCTCCTTGCTGTGAAAACCCCATGATGAAACAAGAAGACTAAACCTCTTCAACCCAGTGTCCAAAATTAACTAACATCACTACTGTTCTCATACAACTACCAAAACTGCTCTTGTAACAAGTTAACTGTGCCTTGCTTCTCTCGCGCCTTCTGTACTATTCTTCCTGCCTCCCACTCCTGTCCTCCTTTCAACTGACAAGCATCCGTAAGGGGGAACTGAAAGGAGCTTAATAATTTTTACTAGGGAATCAGTGGAGGTAGATGCCAGCCAGTCATGAGGAAGCATTCATTCAAAATGACTCTTAAATAGATTTGAGGGCTAGGCTGTGTCGCACCCCTCAGGTTGCCCTCGATCCAGATGTCCCCCAGAATTTTCTTTCTGGGGCAGGGTGGGCAGATCTCTGATGGGTGATCTCTGTGATTGAGCCAAAACTCTCCCCTCTCTATGTTTGCCCTCTCCGCTAGCAATGGGTTCTTCCAATCCAGTATGAACTGGCTCATAAGTAGGATGGCAACTCCCCTTAATGTGGGTGTCGGATGGTAGCTAGTTAGTATGGCCAATTATAAAGTCCAGTTCTGCCACCTCCTACAACCCAACCACACACTTTCCTTTGGTGGAGATCAAAGCTTTGCAAAGGGGGAACCTTGGGTGATAAGAGAGTTACCTTCCTTGTGCTGGAGTCCTCCTGGCAGCAAAGAAATGAAACCCAAAGAATCCCTTTCTGTTGAACAAAGCAAGCCTCGTAGAATTATATCCCGGTGAAGGACAAAAGAGCTCTTATCAAAATCCACCAAGCAACTCCTTTCCTTGAGAGTAAAAATGCACTGAGGCAATATTCCTTTTAAATGGGTTTATTCAGAAAAGAAGTAAATCCAAGGAATAGTTGAAATAAAAACCAATTGTAGCTCCATGTTGCAATCGTCCAGATTCTAAGTCCAAATCAAAGTATCCAAGTGGGCATTTATGCCCTCATCCGGAAAATGAACAAAGTCCCAAAGTCCTGGAACGGTGTTCCTCAGATGTTCCTATAATCCAATAACTGATGTCGTTCGATTGTCCTGATCCCAATCTCTATCTGGGTATCTAACAGACCTCTTCTTAAATATGCTTTGGGGTCCCTCTTTTCCCCACCCTTGAAATCTTAACCATCTATTCTCATGACTTCATTGTTTAAGGCTGGTGTTGTGCCAACGAGGTCTCTAGGTATCTGGTGTTTTTTTTTTTCTATTTGGCTCATCTCTAAGATGACCATCCTGTCTGGAGTGTTAAACTTTTCACCTTGCTGAAAAAAAGCTCTCTGAATCATTATCTTGCTAATGAGCTGGAATGTAAGTGCTTGTGTGAACAAAATGGAGTCACAATGGTTCTTTTGAAAGTACAGGTTAGAGTACAAAACTTAGGGTAGAGAGAAATCCCTTCTTCCCACCTTAATGTGATTAGTATAAAATGAATAAAAAGTAACTTCCCCAAGATTACCCTGACAATCATTACAGGCAGTTCAAAGGGGAACTGCAAACTCCTACCACAGAAATGACAACAGACAGCTAGATCCGTATTGGAGACCATGAGCATTTGTGTCTCTTTTCTTTTTTTTTTTTCTTTACAGTGGACTTTTGGTTCTACATCTTGGTGAAGCAATCTCCTGTGTTTCCCCTTCCCCCTCCCTTCTTGACCATTAATACTGATAATTATATCTGTATTTCTTAAGAATATTATGAGTTGCCATTTCTACATAGTAGCAGATTGAATTTATTCACCTTACGGATATATTATTATCACAGATAATAACTGCAGCATGATAATTATCATTAATTATTCATTTGGATTAAGAGGCAAATCGGCTCCCATTCAAGGGTCTTCCAGAGGAGCCGCTCATTGTTACAGGAGCTGTGTGGCACTGTAACTAATATAACTTTATATATATAAAAACACACACACACACACACACTGTATCTGAATTAGTTACACTGCCACACTGTGTGTATACATACACACATATATAAATGACTGGTCATGTATGTATTTATTGGAAAATACTAGAAGAGGAATAAGTGCCTCATTTTGTGGACATAAGCATTAAAAGAGACAGATGAGTCAGATGAGTTCTGGTTGTGTTGCTTGAGTGAGGATGCTCAGCTTTCAATGAAAGGCCCTTCTACAGTCAGAAAATGTGGTTGCAGTAAATCTGAACGACCAGCCCCATTTCTGAGGCATGCGCTTTGAGCCTGCTTATGCTAATATATTTACATAATAGCTTTTCCTGCAAACAATAATCGGCTGAGAAAGAGCAATGCAGCTTATCGGTTTCAGAAGGTAGATCTGTGCAAACTAATGTGTTTGTTCTTGTTCTTGTTTTGCAGCTGTTGTAAATCCATGTGCAAAAAATGTCCATTTTTAAAATATAGGAAAAAAATAAAGTTAGCAGGATTTAATGAGGAAAAAAGAGGGGGCAGATGAAGGAAATAATATGACATGATACCAATTTTCTTCTTCAGCTTTGTTCTGTTTTGATTAATGTGACATTTTGTTCTCTTTAGCCTTGCCCAATTCCATCTCACTCATTATCCTGGCAAAGTATTGAACAAAATGCCTTGAGGGCAAAATGTTTTTTTTAAAAAAAATGAGTATTTGCAGGATAGCTCCAACATGTCTACAATATAGACATGTACTTGACTCCAACTCTTGTGGAGAAGTGGCTGCTCTAATTCAGATATAATGTGTTTACATTAGAGATAGGCACGCTCCGGAGGCCAACCACCAGATACTAGGTGGATGTTCTGCAGCAGCATCTCAATGTGAAACCACAGAGGATAAAAATCTGTATCTGATTTGGAGAGGAGGGGAATGGATTAATAATTCACCTCTCTTTCCCCCTCTTTCCCGCTGTCTTCCCATATTAGAAAAGCCAAGAAAACGGGTTACTGCACATGCGCACATGTCAGAGGCAATGGTGTGCATGCACGAATGCCCAGAAAAGGGGTTATTGGACATACATGCCCATCAGATGCAGCGGTGCACATGCGCGAATACCCGTGCCCGGAAAATTTCCCTTATTTCCACAACCAAAACTTGACAGGTCATGTGGCAGGTATGACTAGACGCTGAAGTGGATGGAACACTGTTACATTTCCTGCTGATGCAGTACCTATTTATCTACATTCAATTTCTTGCTTTCAATCTGCTAGTTTGGCTGGAGCTGGGGCAGATTACAGGAGCTCACTCCATCATGCAGCACTTGGCTTCTCAAACTGCTGACCTTCCTGTTGTCAAGCCCAGCATCTTAACCACTAAGCCACTGCGGCATTGTTATATGAGATAGCTCACATCATTTCTCACGAGAAGGGATTATTTTCATGGTTCTCAGTTTTATTTACCAATTATTTGGATTTGTGTGGGAGGAAAAGCTGTCATCAAAAGAATACACAACTGCTTGAAAAGAGTCCCTAATTATAGAAATTGTTGACTGCTTCTGACTCATAATATTGAAAAGGAGGATAAGGTGGTAAAATTCCATCTCATGGGTAAATGACTATACCTATTCAGATTTCAATGCACTCCTTGTTAGGGGTCAGGTGAGGACTCCATGCAACAAGAAAGCCAAAACATTAGAAAGAAAAATCTTGCAAAACTCATTTATGTTTCATTCTGATATATGAAATACAATCTATCACCTTGAGTACCATTCTTTGGTAGAAAACTGAGAAATTCTTTCTTTCCATAATCCAGGTGTATGGAACAGTGTGAGCTCTGCCAACAAACATTCATATATCAGAAAAGTTTATTTTGGTAAGATTTTTCACAGATATGATAATCAGGTTTTTTTAAAAAAAATAATTATCTCTTATGCATAGAATCTTCTTCCCTGAATCAGTCAATCAATCATGCACAGCTTTCGAACAAATGCTCCTTCTTGGATCCAGTCCTTCTTTGTAGGTAGATGCTCTCTACACACTTAATCTTACCCTCAGCAAGGACTTCTCCATTCATATCAGTGTGGATAGATTTGGACTTTTACAATGAGGAAGAAGTGCAGAATTTCTAATTAGCTGAATAGGAAAATTTACTTGTAAAGGAATTCCATTTGTGTTTTGCATCACCAGTGGTAAAGAAGAAGAGAAATGCTAGAAAGATCAACTCATAATATTTACACAATAGTGTTTGCCAGTGTTATAAGCTTAAAGAGGTGAGGGACAGACTTTCTTTGGACTCAGGCAATGACTAGCCTAAAGTCACCTAGTGAACATCATAGTTCTCCAGTTATGTGAATCGAGGTCTTCTTGCAAAGTCTAAAAAGTTAACCACTACATCACCCTTTGCCAGCCCACCCATTGCACTATGTGTACACCTGCTCTTTAGAAACCTTAACATAGATCAGCAGAGCTGCCTGCATTTCTACACTCCCCAGGATGGTACTGTTACAGTTGCAGCAGCAGCAACTACGATGATCCCCTGCACTTTGTGTGGATACTTATGGGTCACAAGGAGAAAAGAGGGATTTTTCTTCATTTCACTCCAAGAGGAAGAGGTTCTGGGGTCTTACATTCCTAGTTTTAATCACTTTTTTCCATGTTTCTATGTGAAAATATAGGGGAATTCCACACAGGGAAGATATGTACTCCTGCATCTCTATGAGCAAAACAGTGCTGTGAAAACATGCTATGGTATAATCAGTGATGCACTGCAAAAAAAAATATTACCTACTCTGTGGGCTGGCCAAATCTGTGGGCGGGGCCAAATCTGTTGGCATGGTCAAACATCATGCATTATGGGCTATGGAGGTGGGGATGGCCAACCAAGTGGGTGTGGCCTGGGGGATTTCTGCTACCGGTTCTGCAGAACCTGCTGCAGTGCATCACTGGATATAATGACTCTGACAGAAATGATCATTCTGTAATTCATATTTGCTATGACTCAGCTGAAACTACTGTCTGCTTGTAAAATTGTAGCAGATGTTTTTGATAATTTCCCAAATGTCTGACCTTTTTATTGGTGGTGTAACTCTCCTCATGGAAGTGTGCTCACTGGCTGTTTTAGTCTGAATTGCTTTCAACTGTGTTCATTGTCCATCATCATGTTATCGTTGAATGGTATCTGAACAACTAACTGTACATATGCATGTCTGTGATGTCATCACATTTCCATTTAACATCATGACAGATTTTTCACTATGTTTTTCACCATTGACCAGGATTAACTAATTCAAGATGTCTGCACAACCTAAATTTTGAAGTGTGAGGGAATTGACCGGGACAAAATCATCAGTTGTACTCAACTCCACAAAGAATTTTCCTTTCAGCTATTGAGTGCAGCTCTAATTTTGCCTCCACATAAAAAGATCAACCAATAAGTGTTTGTAATTGAAAACTATTGACTATTTGTTGCAATCAGTTTGGCTGTTTCAGTCAGTAGATAGGGACTGCAGTGGCTCAATGGTTAAGGAGCTTGCCTTGTTAGCTGAAAGGTCGGCAAGAAGGCAGTTCAAGACCCGAGTATTGCCTGACGGCATGAGCGCCCATCTCTGTCCCAGATCCTGCCAACCTAGTTCAAAAGAAAAAAATTGCAAGTAGATAAATAGGGACCACTTCAGTGGGGAAAGATTTTGGGGACATGAAAGGAGCCTCTTTCGGGTGTCCCCTGAGCGAAGTTTCTTCAGCAAAAATCCTTTCAACCCAGAAAGCACCTTTATGTGCTTCTGACATGATTTTTAAAAAGTCAGTAGATACTCATATACATTTCCCCTTTAAAGCTTGCAGGTTCAGAGAACCCTCAGCATCTAAACTGTGGGCATTCAAACTAGGTGAGATTGTTTAGAAATATGTGTCGAGCTCTGCTCTGGTAGTTGCTAATCAGATCTATTAAGCGAGTCTTCTTAGAGGATTTCTAATTTATTTATGGAATGGTATTTTTGCATGAAAACCCAGTTAAGCTTGACAGCTTGTTTACAATAGGGCCCTGAAGACACATTACACAATGCACAACAATATAAATATACATTTGAGATGCACACTTGAGCTCATAACATTTGTTAAACATCTGAAGTGCAAAGCAATCAGGTATTCAGGATGGGCTAATTCCCCACTTAAATATGATGCTGTTTTGGGGACTGCTGTGCCTTGATAGTCCTGGAATGTCATGTTACCAGGTGTGAGCTTTCCCTGCATGCCAAGTCTCAATCATGGTAATTGCAAAATAAAGCCAAAGATTTGGTTATTAACTTCAAATCAGTGTGTTGAAAAAACGTATTGTGCTGTCCTTTTGCCAGGCACATCCTTCAGCTTCCTGCCACCCCAAGTTGCCATCCCCACAGATGGGACTGGACAGATCAGTTTATTCTGGGTCCATGTCAGTTTTGAACAGTCTCATTTCTGGGCCATCATGCCCTGTAGACATGTTGGAGCTATCCTGCAAATACTCATTTAAAAGTAAGTGCATTATTTTTCACTGAACATTTTTCAAGATGCACCTCTTTATCCACACTTCACTTGAAACTATGCATTTTTCAGGCATTTCATGTCTTTAAAAAAACACCTGTGAACTAATCAGCAATATTTAGAGGAAAATATCACCTTTGTGATCCATACATTAGTTTGAGAAGTACAAATCCAATTGTTTTGCAGAACAAGTGAAATCCATTTCCTCCCTCTCTTTTCCCCCTTTCTCATTCTCCCATCCACCCACATAGTGTCAGTCTCTCTCTCTCTCTCTCTCTCTCTCTGTTTGAGGTCTGAATAAATTTACTATCCATACTGACAGCTGGTTATTAGACAGCTTTTCAGAGGCAGAAGAATTACCCTTTTTAATGTAAGATGAGATGCAGTCCTTAGATAAAATGGGACAGTGATAAAGCAGAACACCCAGAAGAATAACTGGACATTTTATAGATTAAAAACCATTCACATTGTTGTGGATCTTGTTCTTCTCTGATAATATTGATTCCAATGTTCAGTTACCATGCTAAAATTCTCTTTGCAGATCTATCAATAAAACAAGAATCTGCCATGTGAGGTAGAATTCAGACATTTGAGTGCCTTGCCATGTTTATTTTCTAATCCCTGTGGTTTTGAGGATGTGCTTAAAACATGTGAGCTCATGACTGGGAAGGGAGCACCTCTTTCCTAAATTTGGGGTGAGGTACTACATGTATACACATGCACAACATTCCATAAGCCACCCCAGCTTGAACTATTCCAAGGAGTGACACCATTTCCATTGACATGGAGTAGAGTTTTATTGCCTTCTGTATCACCCTAGCCATTTGAAAAAGTAACCATAAATCATGCAAAACAACAAAAACACTCCAAATAAATATAATATGCTTATTTATTTATTTATTTATTTATTTATATGCAGATATATCTACACACATGCCTGTGTGTGTCATGTGTCAACAATATCATTCTGACTTATGGCAATGGTGTGGCATTTCTTAGATATGTGAAATATTTAAGGGGTGGTTTCATCAGTGCCACCTCTAGTGAGTTTTCATAGCCAAGTGTGAGATATATACTTCTGTGGCAAATCTGGCACAGAAGTTGAGCATGTTAGCTCCTTCCTTCCCCTGAGACAGTCCATGTCCCACTCCAAACAGGTGGAAGGTGAAAGGCAAGTGGAGAGTGGCCTAGCTGGGAAAGGACCAGCCCAGGGGAAGCTGCAGAGTTTGTCTTCTTCCACCCATTTATAGAAGGCATTGGTGGAAGAGGCATGTCCCAAATTGAAGCTTGCTTCTCACCCCTGCCTCCCAAGATATGGACTTGGTGGAAACCCAGTGGAGCTAACGGAGTCCCTGAACAAAGAAAAAGTCCCCAAGGAACTCGAGAATATAACTCAGCCCTCGGAGCTGTGTGACAGCTGTTGGACCCTTAATAAAGTTGTGTGCAAGCAAAGCAGCCCTCAGCCCATGGAATTTGTCTTGGGGCCCTGGTCTTGTCAGGCCCCTGTGGTGTGTGACTGATGGGGTAAGAAGTGTGTGGGATACATATACTACAGTCTAACTTTCCTAGTACATGGCAGTTATCCTATTTCTTCCAACTGGAAAGTGAGAGAAGCCCATCATTATGTCACTTGTATGATTTATCCAAATCACAAAATTTGGATAATGCTTGCAGAGAATTTTAATGCATTGAACATGTAGAAGAACACATAGCCCTGTATATAATGTCTCTATCTGCATAAATAATGTGATGTGTGTCATGAGTTTGTAGGTATGTATGGCTTTACTCCCATCATTCATTTTACAGAGGCTATAACGAATTGATTTACACTTGCATATGTGAACATTTTGTAGATTTTCTGAAGTCATATGCTATTTCACAGCTCCAAGCCTTGACTAGCCAAGACTTCATAGGCTTTGAAAGGAATACTCAGATTTGTACGTTTCAGCAAGTTCTGGTGTATTTACTGCCATGGTGTCTAAGCTATTTTCAGAGGGCTGTGATGGGAGCAATAGCCTTTCACCAAGTTAGAAATGTTCATTATAAAATTCATTGAATAATTAAGCAAATAGTGACCTCTTTGTAGATATTTTGTGAGCATGAAGGACATTAATTCTGCATACTGAATTATTTATTGTGAATGATCGAGACAAATTTAAGAGTTCTTAATTTTAACCACTTTTGGTTTAAGGAAACAGCTACATAAATCAGTCAACAGTGTTACTCCCCTTTGGAGCAAACTAGTTGTTCCTGATTCATATACCTGTCACTTCCACATATTCTGTTTTCTTCTTGCCATGATTGTTCTAGAAGGTTGCTCTCACATTCTATTTACACAATCAACAAAATTGAGAAGTAAAATTCTTCAACCTTCTTAGACTTCCTGTAGAATTCCTGGGTTGTGTCCCTGAAGTCTGCATTTTGACTATCATTCTTCAAGGGGAGGAAAGGGTGTGCACAGTGATGTACCTTCAAGGTTTCAGACAGAATTCCTTCTTATCTGGAGAGTCTCTGGTGCTTTCCCATCCCTTTCCCATCCAATACAAATCAAGCTTCCAAAATAAAAAACTAGGTGTGTTCATGGCAGAGTATGAAACAATGGGTCTGATAATTAATTCATTGGCATTAGTCATTAGAAATTTGAAGATTAATTTGTTCTTTACATTTAGACCTAGAAATGTTGCTGGGTCAGAGGTGCTAATGTGATGGTTTTAAAATAAACAATAGGTTTCACAATCAACAGCATGTACATTTTTCCCAAATGACCCCAGGAATACATAGGGGCATGTTTTACTTTCACTTCTGGGAGCGATGAGGGTGGTGCTTTGCCCCAGACAGACCCGATACACAACTTAGGGGTCCTCCTGGATTCACAACTGCTGCTTGTAGAGCAGGTAGAGGTCATGGCCAGGATGGCTTTCTCACAGCTTCGCATCATCCATCAGTTGTGTTCGCTCCTGGACCGGGACTCCCTGCTCATGGTCATAAGAACATAAGCACAGCCTTGCTGGAACAGGCCACAGCCCATCCAGTCCAGCATTCTGTCTCACACAGTGGCTCACCATTTCCTTCAGGGTATTCCCAAGCAGATGCCTTCACCTGGTTAGGATTCCCTGGAAATGATATTGAGAGATATCCTGCCTATCTCTCCAATCCGGAGGTTGTCCTTAAGTATCCATAATTATAGCCATTGATACTCTTGTCCTCCATGAACTTGTCTAATCCTTTCTTAAAGCTGTCAAGACTGACAGCTGTCACCACTTCTTCTGGCAGGGAGTTCCATAGATCAGTAATCCTCTGGGTGAAAAAGTACTTTCTCTTATTTGTTTGAGAACTAGTACCCAAAGGTTTCATGGAGTGTCCCCTAGTTCTAGTGTTATGCGATAGGGAAAACAGTTTTTCCTTATCTCCTTTGTCCACACCGTGCATGATTTTATAAACTTCAATCAGGTCACCTCTTAGACGTCATCATTCAAGAGTGAAGAGGCCCAACCGTTGCAGCCTCAGATGGTAAGGAAGGTGTTCCAGTCCCCTAATCATTCTGGTTGCCCTCCTCTGCACTTTTTCCAGCTCCATAATATCCTTCTGGAGGTATGGCGACCAAAACTGTACACAGTATTCCAGATGAGGCCTCACCATAGATTTATAAAGAGGCAAAATGACACTTGCTGACTTATTTTCTATACCCTTCCTAATGATCCCTAGCATTGAGTTTGCTTTTTTCACTGCTGAGGCACACTGGGTTGACACCTTCATTGAGTTGTCCACCAGGACACCAAGGTCCCTTTCCTGGTTTGTCGCAGAGAGTTCAGAACCCATCAGTTTATAAATGTAATTGGGGTTCTTTGCCCCAACATGCATCACTCTGCACTTACTAATGTTGAAACTCATTTGCCACTGTTTTGCCCACTCCCCCAGTGTCAAGAGATCCCTCTGGAGCTCCTCACAATCTCTCACAGTTTTCACTACCCTGTATAATTTAGTGTCGTCAGCAAATTTGGCTACCTTGCTTTTTACTCCTACCTCTAGATCATTTATGAAGAGGTTGAAAAGCAGGGGTCCCAGTACTGAACCTTGGGGGACCCCACTCTTTACTTCCCTCCACTTGGAGAAGTGTCCATTTAGTGCTACCCTCTGTTTCCTGTCCCTTAGCCAGTTGCTGATCCAGGACAAGACCTGTCCCTTTATTCCATGACTGGTAAGTTTATTGAAGAGCCTTTGGTGTGGGACCTTGTCAAAAGCCTTCTGAAAGTCCAGATAAACAATGTCAACTGGATCCCCCTTATCCACATGCTTGTTGACACTCTCAAAAAATTCCAACAGATTAGTGAGGCATGATTTGCCCTTGCAAAAGCCATGTTGGCTCTCCTTTAGCAGCGCCTTCTCTTCTATGTGCCTATTAATTCTATCTTTTAGGATGGTTTCCATCACTTTACCTGGGACACATGTCAAACTGACAGGTCGGTAATTTCCTGGATCACCCCTGGATCCTTTTTTGAAAATTGGTGTTACATTTGCTACCTTCCAGTTATCAGGCACAAAGCCTGATTTGAGGGAAAGATTATATATTTTGGCTAGGAGATCAGCAATTTCATCTTTAAGTTCCCTGAGAACTCGTGGATGGATGCCATCTGGTCCTTGTTAGTGTTTAATTTAACAAGACATGCAAGGACCTCCTCCCTGGTTATTTCAATCTGGCTTAATTCTTCGGTTTCCCTCCCTACGAAGATAGGCTCTGTTTTGGGCATGTGGCCTCTGTCTTCTTCAGTGAATACTGAAGCAAAGAATTCATTGAGTCACACATGCTCTGGTCACCTCCAGGCTAGACTATTGTAATGCGCTCTACATGGGGCTGCCCTTGACGACCATTTGGAGGCTGCAGCTGGTCCAGAATGTGGTAGCCCGGGTGGTGATGGGATGCGGGCACTATGCTCGCACCTCACTATTGCTCCGGGAGCTGAACTGGTTACCATTTTGCCTCCGGGTTCAATTCAAGGTGCTGTTTTTAACCTTTAAATCCCTAGATGGTAGTGGGCCAGGATACCTAAGAGACCACATTGTCCCAAGAATGTCGGCCCATCCAACCAGAGTGGACAGGAGGGGCTCTCTAATTGTTCCATCAGCCAGAGGGGCTTGCCTCTCTGGCACACGAAGGAGGTGCTTTTCCGTGTCCACACCGGCCCTGTGGAACCTCCTGCCAGTAGAGCTATGGGTGCAGACAGAGCTGCTGCCTTTCAGAAAAGGTCTAAAAACCTAGATGGCAGGGCAGGTGTGGAGTCCGGATGGAAAGGTGGCCCCTGCCTGTTGGCTTATAAAATAAAGCTTCCCTTTTAATGCAGGTAGTTTTTAATGTGGGTAGCTTTTAATCTGGTTTTATTCTGTTTTATACTTGTATATACCTTTGATTGTTTTTAATTGTTTCTTAATTATGATGTTAGCCGCCCCGAGTCAGGCTTCCCTGAGTGGGTGGCATAGAAGTTTAAAGAATAAATAAATAAATAAATACTTCCAAGCTCTGTGCCTGGCTTGGATTTTGACATTTCATTTCTTTTTGTAATTGAAACCAAGGCAGCGGCGGTGTGTTGGAGACAGCTGATAGGGACATTTAAAGGAATATATTTTGAACCTACTTTTTATGCTTTTATTGTATTTAAGAGAGGGAAATTGCTTTGTTAGTGGTCAATTTTGTCCTTTAAATTAAAGTTTCACAAGTAGAGAATGAAAAAGAAAGTGAGAGATCTTTCCTTCTTCCAAGGAACTTCTAATCTCCCCAGCTTGTTAAGGGATATTTTGAATTTAGTAAGGTTAATTTGAGGCTATATATTTACTTCTTCTTGTTGTTGTTCTGCCATATCCTAATCCAAATATTGGTGATCCTCATGCCCATCAGCCATGAAGATTGACCTGAGAATATAATGCAGTGGCCTTTCATCCGCCTTCCACATCGCAGCGTACCACCAATCCAGTTCCATGAGTCACTTTTCTGGTCCTGAGCCCTTTTGGTACACAAAGTCCTCATTGGCCACAGGCCAGTATTGATGAAGCTGCTGCCCTCCATCAAGATGGATTCAAGTGGGATTTAATCCATTGGAGACCATCACACATATATTTCCTGGGAAGGGTCTATTTGGGGCACGCTGCCTCAACCCTCTGGCCCCGACATCGCCAGAGGACGAACAGGCATCAGCTGCGGCGGCCGCGCGGTGGAGTTCGGCTCCCGCCCTCCCTTCTCCGGGTCCTGCTTCCCCCGGAGAGGGATAAAAGACCGGCCGCAACCCCGAAGACGCCGGGACGCGCTGCCTCAACCCTCTGGCCCACAACATCGCCAGAGGATGTACTTTGAGTGTTGGTTCGTTGGACTGTTTCATTTGACTGTGTCGGCTTATTGTCCTAAGTGTTATGTATCTTTCACTTTCCTGCTGCTGGCTGCATTACAGTCAGCATGC
This sequence comes from Bradypodion pumilum, assembly GCA_035047305.1. Classification (NCBI taxonomy): domain Eukaryota; kingdom Metazoa; phylum Chordata; class Lepidosauria; order Squamata; family Chamaeleonidae; genus Bradypodion; species Bradypodion pumilum. The sequence continues at coordinate 190,557,784 of JAWDJD010000003.1, forward strand.
ACCAATGTTAACCGCTTAGAGTTTCCTTTGGTAGAGTGAAGCGGTATACACGAATAAAGTGAAATGAAAAAATGAAATGAAATGAAGTTTGAGAATACGATGCTGGAAGCATGTAGTTTGAACTTTATAACTTTTTGTTTCAACACAAAACAGAAAGTGTGCCTGTCCAAATCTGTTTATGGAATATGTTTGCTTTTCCTATGTTATATATGGCTTTAATACCTCAAGAAATAAAAGCGCTGAATTGTGGCCCTATATCTTACTGTGCCCCCTAAACAATTCTAAGTTAAAGATGACAGATGCTCCATAGCTTGAACTAGGGAAGTTTTTGTTCAACTCAGACACAGAGCATTTCCCTTAAAAACCACAATCTCCCTCCTGACCAGTTCCTTTGCTGCATGATTAATTACATTTATGGGTGGCACAGTGCATTAGAGATGGCCCCAGGGTACAGCTTTCTGGCCTTGTTATGTTTGTCAGCCTTGGCTTTATTTTTCCTTTTTTTGCCTTTGAATTGTGCTTCCTTTATGCAGTCAAATACCGAGCAAGGATCATAAAGATAGTCTGATGCCTCCTTCATTCCATTTCTCTCTCTCATATTTTGAGGGTCATTCTTCCTCCTATTCTTTGTAAGCATCATCTGCAAACATATGTCATCTGGACAAGAATCTACCTGGCAGCAGCTGGTGGGTTACAACTTTAACCCAGAAGAATAGGATTTTTTTTAAATAAAAAAACTTAAAACTTGCCTTTTTAAGAAAGCCTTTAAGGATATCATGCCATTGACAATAGATTAGATGGCCAGGTTTGATCTGTTTGCACTCAGATGCCATTAGGTTTTTATTTGGCTGTTTATTTTATTTTGTTGTTTATTTTATGATGTTGATGTTATTTGTCCGTACGCTGCCCAGAGTGGGAAATATCCCAGATGAGCAGTATAAAAATATAATAAATAAATAAAATAATAATAGATTTGTTTAATAGGAGCATTGGATATTGCCTTTTATGAGATCAATCTGATTGTCCACCTAGCTGAGTCGCAACTCTTGTGACTACCATCAGCTTTTCCCAAGTCTCAGGTTGACTGCATTTTTCTTCACATGGCACCTTAGTATTTAAACAAGGGTACCCAGAGTTTGGGAGGAAAGGTAGTCTTTGGACTGGAACATCCAGAATCCCCTAGCTAGGGGATTTTATGGAGTTGTAAGTTGCAATATACCGGTAATTATTGCAGGGGACACCAAAGAATAAACATGAGGTCCTCTGTATACAGAACAAATGCATTGCTAGTAAGGGTCTATTTAGTACAGCATCTTATTTTCTCTAAGCAATTCACGTATCAAACACCAAGGTAACAGAGCTCTTGTATTTCCCTGTCCCACCTCAGCATCTGAAATTCAGACATACACTGCCTTTAGAATGCTTAGCTGTCATGGCCAACAGCCAAACTATCATCCCTAGAATTGCCTGATCCTTTCCAAAAACTAAGCTGAGGCAACAGTCCTCTATCTCTTATAGCAGCCATGGCAAACCTATGGCAAGCATGCCAGAGGTGACACACAGGGGTCTCTTTCTGGGCATGTGCAATGGAGTGGGCCCAAACACCACTCCTCAGGCTCCACCTGGGCTGGGCTCACCACATCTTGCCGAGTGGGGGTGGCATTTGGGCTCTGCGGGGCTTGGTGCCACCCCAAATGGGCCGGCCATGCCTTGTGGAACTGAAACGCCCCCTACCCCATGACATTTGGGCTCCAGAAGGCTTGGCACAGTCTGGGATAGGCTGGCCACATCTTCATGAGCTAAAATGCCATTCACTCCAGGTGATGTTTGGGCTCCGAAGGGCTTGGCACAGCCTGTCCTGGGATGGCCATGCTTTCCTGCATCCAAATGCCATTCACCCCGGGTGATGTTTTGGCTCCAGAGGGCTTGGCACAGCCCAGGATGGGCTGGCCACACCTTCCCGAGACCAAATGCCACTCACCCCAGGTGATGTTTGGGCTCTGGAGGATTGACACAGCCCCAGCAGGTCCACAGCAGTGTGGATGGGGCTTGCCCATGGGGGGTGGAGGGGTCTCCTGCAGCCATGCGGGAAGGGGCAAGGCATTTGTCCATATGGGGTGGGTTACTGGGGTTGGGGGCTTGCCCGCAAGGGCGCAAGAAGGGGTGGTGGCCCTACATTGACATCACATGGGTGTGTATGCACACACCCACTTGATGTCACCAGCATGCGTGGTGCCTGCCACACATCTCCACCGCCTCCTTGGGCAATCGGTCTCTAAAAGGTTTGCCATCACTGTCTTATAGCATACTTCCAGGCACTACTCATATCAAGGATGGTTCTCAAATCAGGGTTCTTCATTGCATACAGAAGGTGCCATATTCAGTTTTGAGGACCTCCAGTTAAAAGGGTGAGATGCAGATGATCTGCACTTCCAGATAAAATAATTTTTGGGGGGAACTGTGGCTTCACCTGAAGACTTGTGGCAACAAGAATCAGATAATATGGGCATAGGTGAGCATAGGAGAACCAAAGAATCAGAAGGTAATTTGCAAATGATGATCTCCACATTTTATTCCCTGTTTAGTGGAAGGTCTGCACTACAAGCACGCAACCAGGAAACATGGTGGTGTGGCCTTTGCTTAAATACATGCAACAAATACTTGTTAGCCCACCACTGCATATGGACATTTTTTCTACTGCTGAGGATTAGGATGGGAACTGTGGTGGCTAGAGATGTAAAGGCTGGGGGGGGGGAGGCAGAAAAAATAAGGGGGAAACCGTTTTTTCCTATTTTTTTCCCAAAGCCTTTTTTTTTTGTTTTTTTCTGAAAAATTGGAAACATTGAAAAAATAAAAAATATACTATGGAATGGTTTATTTTAACATGATGAATAAAATATTTTAAGATAAGGCAGGGTTCAAATATTTTATGAATCATTTCTAAAAAAAAATATATGGTATCAGATTATTTTCAATTTTTCCGAAAATTTCTGTCTCCCCCCCCCCCCAAAAAAAATGTTTTTTTTCCAAGCTTCAAAATTTCCGGAAATTTTACATCTCTAGTGGTGGCTCAGTGGTTAAGAAGCTCACCTTGTTAACTGAAAGGCTGGTAAATCAGCAGTTCAAGACCCAGGTACTGTATGATGGAATGAGTGCCCATCTCCTGCCAACCTAGAAGTTTGAAAGCAAGAAATTACAGGTAGATAAACTGGTGTGAAAAGATCCTGGGGACATAAAAGGAGCCTCATTCGGGCATTCCCTGAGTGTAGTTTCTCCAGCAGAAATCCTCTCAACCCAGAATAATTTCTGACACGAAATTATTATTATACTGCTGAGGATCAGCTCTTACAGTTAGGATGTTCACCTAAGGTTAAACCAAAATCCACAGTTTATATGCATTGGATCTATTTCTGATCTCTGAAAAAAACAGAGACAGGCCAACTTCATTTTCTATATATTGTTCCTTCTAACATTAGAAAACGGAAATAGCATTTCCACTTCACCCATTCTTCCCCTAGCTAACATACCAAACTCCCTCAATTGTTTTTCACACAATTCTTTTCACACCTCTCCCCTTTCCATTTGCTTTCCTCTGGATGGGCTCCAGCTTGTCAAATTCCTTTAAAATGCCACAGAAGAACCTTCCAACTTAAAAGTAGAGAGAGAGAAAAAAAATTAATACAGAACTGCCAGCAGTGGTTTAACAATGTAAGAATCAAAAACGAAACCACAATTTGGAAGATTACGCTTTTGCAAATTCCCCCAGCCACTATGGCCACTGGGTTGACACTGCATATGGGATCCTAGACATTGTCTTAAAAGTGACTTTTAGAAGCTGTACGGGCTATAGTTGGTTAGTGGTTAAAACACCGTGCTTGACGACTGGAAGGTTGAAAGGTCAGCAGTTCAAAATAGGAGCACTGCATGATGGAATGAGTGCCCATTATCTGTCCCAGCTCTTGCTAACCTGGTCGTTCAAAAGCAAGGCATTGCAAATAGGTAAACAGGTACCACTTTGGCGGAAAAGGTAACAGTGTTCCATTTGCTCTTGTCATGCCTGCCACATGACCATGAAAACATCTGCAGACACAGACAGTGCTGGCTTTTTGGCTGTAAATGGAGATGACCACTGCCCCCTAGAGTAGCTTTAGAGTAATGAGACCTTCACCTTTAGACATATTTCTGGTTTTCAACTCCTCCCCATGATTCCCTTTATTTTGTGAAATAGCTGGTTCCTTTTTTTTCCTTTTTTCTTCCTGATAACCTAGTTCGAAGGCAAGAAATTGCAAGTAGATAAATAGGGACCACTTTGCTGGGAAGGTAACAGCATTCCGTGCGCTCAGGTGTCTAGTCATGCCTGTCACATGACCACGGAAACGTCTGCAGAAGCAGACAACGCTGGCTCTTTGGCTTTGAAACAGAGATGAGCACTGAACCCTAGAGTCAGATACGACTGGCTTTCGAGCAAGGGAAACCTTTACCTTTACCTAAAATTATTCCCAGTTTCATTTCAATGCCATATAAACTGAGTGACTCACAGTAACCATTTTACCATGCAAAAATGTACCACAGTTTGGATCCAGATTCTTGTTTGTTCATTACAATAGCTAGGGAAGGAGGTGAGTAAGCAGGTAATTAAAATCACTGTGAAATGGTGAGATACACATATGCAGAAACAAAAATTATAATAACATAGAATCACTCCATAAGGATGTAGTTCTAGATACAGTATATACATGAAGTGGCCACAGATTTGCAATACCAGTTGTATGTTTATCAATGAGCATGTGTTTTAAGAAAAGTACGTATCATACCAATCAAGTATCCCAGATTGGCCAGGAAATCCCATATTTCTCCGTGCGTTCCTCCCCTTTCCCGCCGCCGTTCCATATTTGAACAGCGGGGAAAGGGGTTACTGCGCATGGCCGCCTATCGCAAATGGGCTCTGCGTATGCACAAAGGGGTTTTGTAAATGCGCAAAGGGGTTCTGCGCATGCACAAAGGTGTTGTTACTGCGCATGCGCGTACGGGCCGGAGCAGTTCCCGTATTTTCCGGAGCCGCGCTTGACAAGTATGGTACATATGTGTAATGTTAAGTGCATTGTTATATTGTATAGGTATGAATTGACATTATGCATTGCAGGCGCACCCCCCAATAAAGGACTCAGACACTGGTAAAAGTGGATAACGGCATTGGGCCACATTTATTGATTCATGCCCTAGTCCGAATTATAAATTTCTATTGGTATTCAACCAATTATAATTCTTAAGGCAAGCAGGCCGAAGTAACACTGGTAAGGTTCCACCCAAAATTGCCAACGGCAATTGGTTACAATGTATCCATTTGTATCAATTTGTTTGTTGACAACAAACAAATTGCAAGCGCGGCGCCAAAATGGCCGCCGCGCTCTTTGCGCCCCCGCCCCCCACCGGACGAAGGCAGCTGGGTATTTAGGGGGCGTGGCCAGCTCCCTTATAAAAGGGGTGGCCACGAGGCAGCCGCGCTGCCATTTTGCGAAGCGACGGAGCGGAGAAGTTTTTCCCTCTTACCTCCGTCGCTCTTGCCTTTCTCGGGAAGCCTCTGGCTGCTAATTTGCTTGACTTTTCCCGGCTTCCCATCGCTTAGCTGTTATGCCCTCTAAGAAGAAGGCGACTGCGAACGCAGCTCATTCTGCGCGGAGGCGCCAGCTGGGTCGGAGGACCGCGGCTGCGCCTCCCCAGCAGCCTCCTTTGCCTGAGCCCACCGGGACCGGTGGGATGGGGTTAATTGCCCCTTGGCCCGAGGCGGGGTGTCCGCGTACCGGCCCAGCAGGGGCCGCGGCCCCCGGCCCACAAGCAGTGGCCACTGCCTCTGGCATGGCCCATTCGGCGCGGCCTTCTTCCATTGGTGTGCAGCTTCCTGCGGGGGGTTTCAGCCATGGGGGTGGTTGGGTTCCCTCCCCTGGCAGGGTACCCCCCCCGGCCCTGCAGGGGCCGGGCCTGGGGTCGTGCCCGTATATGGGCCCCGGGGTCCAAGGACCTGGACCAGCGCCTGCAGCCAGCGGGCCGGCCGGCCCTTTGCCCCCTCTTGGATTAGGGGGTTACGTTAATGTTGAGGCCCTTCTGGCCCGCGTTGCGGCCCTCGAGGCATCCCTCGCGAGGGTTAACCACCCGGGGGTGCCTTTTGGGGTGCAGGTTGATCCTTCGTCTGCCGGTCAGCGGCAGGCGGCAGAACGGGTCGAGCTGCCCAAGGCACGTGGGCCGGCCTCGGCCACTGCCTCGCAGCTCCCCACTCAACAGGCTGATGCTGGTCAGGCCCCGTCGACGAGCTCAATTGCGGTCGTGAGCTCCGACGCCCCCAGCGGGCCAGAACCCCCGGTGGGGGTGGCCCATGGGGGTGCAGCATGTGAGTATGCGGTCCAATCTAGTGCACCCACACACCTAGCCACGTTGGGGGGCATTCCAGTGGCCGTGGCCTCGCACGGGTGGTGCGACGGTTCAGTCGCCGACGTCCCACTCGGTGACTTCACCTCTCACCCAGGGCCCCATTTTGGGTGGTACCTCTTACTCAGTCGGGAATGTGTTAGGGGTGACGGGGTTGGTCCAGGCTCCTTTCCAGATCCCCGTGGTTCCCACCATGCCGGTGTCGGCATTGCCGACAGCGGGGTATTCCTTGCCCCTGGGGGACCATTTGGCCCAGGCCACCAAAGAGAAGATCTGGCGTGGGGAGTATGTGGACATCTTCTCCCTTCTTAACAGAGAGCCCACCAAAGAGGAGAGGGAGGGGCAGGATGAGAAGGATAAGGAACAGGCACGTCGTCGTAAGCCGCCACGTACGTGGGCCAACTGGTTGCCGGCGTACCTCATATACATGGCGGTCTACCTCAGGGCCCGGCCGGATTTGGCAATTCCGATGGTCCAGTATTTGGACAATATTTACCGGGCGATGGTCGACTTCCCAGGCCCATCGTGGTTGGTTTACGACGAGGAATTCCGTATGCGGATTCCCCTGCACCCTGAGATGAGGTGGGACGAGCCCTGCCAGAAGCTGTGGCTTCTGTACATGACTCCCACGCTCCCTGCGCCTGGGGAAAGGTACCATTGTGGACATGCGGTCCAGCGAGTGGCCCCAGCACAGACACCCCGCCAGGTGGCGGGGCAGGGGGTTCCAGCCCGCCTGCTGTGCTGGACTTTCTCGTTCAATGGTTCCTGCAGTAGGAAGAATTGCCGGTACAGGCATGAGTGTCCCTCTTGCACTGGCCCCCATGCGGCCTCCGCCTGCCCCAGGCCTGGAGGGATGCGGGGCAAAGGTAGGGGCGGACAAGGGGCTGGCAAGACTGCCGCAGAGGGAGCTGGTACACCGAAAGGCCCCCTCCCCAATTAATGTGGACGTGTTGGAGCGTTGGCTCGCATCGTACCCGAGGGAGGCAGATGCGGTTTACCTGCTTCAAGGTTTTCGACTGGGGTTCCGTATTACTTTCCTGGGTGATAGGTCCCCCCAAGATGCCCCCAACCTTTTGTCCCTTAAGGGGAGGGAGGAGGTGGCTGCCGCCAGCATTTCTAAGGAGGTCGATGCGGGCAGGGTCGCTGGCCCTTTCCCTGCACCCCTGTTCCCCAACCTTAAAGTGTCACCCTTGGGCTTGGTGCCCAAGAAGTCACCAGGCGAGTTCCGCCTGATCCATCACTTGTCCTACCCAGCCGGCCGATCGGTCAATGATGCTATCCCTGATGACCTTTGCTCAGTCAGGTATACATCTTTTGACCAAGCGCTGTGCATGGTGCGCTCATGTGGCCCGGGTGCGCTGTTGGCTAAGTGCGACATTAAGTCTGCCTTTCGCCTCCTGCCGGTTCACCCGGGTGACTTTGAGTTGCTGGGTTTCAAGTTCCGGGGTGAATATTATTTCGATAAGGCCATGCCTTTTGGCTGTTCCATATCATGCTCGGCCTTTGAGCGTTTTAGCACCTTCCTACAGTGGGCTTTTGTCCGCAGGTCTGGGTCCCGGTCTGTAGCCCATTACCTGGATGATTTTTTATTCGGGGGTGAACGGCGCTGGGACACGTGCACACGTCTCCTCAACACATTTCAGACGCTAATGGAGGAACTTGGTGTCCCTTTAGCGCCCGAAAAGACCGAGGGCCCATCTACACAGCTAGTCTTCCTGGGGGTGGAGATTGACACGGTAGCGCAGGCTTCTAGGTTACCAGGGGATAAGGTGTCAAGGATAGTGGCCCTTATTTCGGACTTGCTTGCTAAATGCAAGGCATCACTGCGGGAACTGCAGGTGCTGCATGGTCACCTCAATTTCACTTGCAGGGTGATCGCACCGGGCAGGGCATTTGCTCGGCGCTTGTGCGACGCCATGACAGGCTTATCCAGGCCCCACCATAGGGTGAGACTAACCCAGGGCATTAAGGCAGATATGCTTATCTGGCTCCAGTTCCTGAGGGAGTTCAATGGGGTGTCATTTTGGAGGTCTGACCTTCTGGCTTCCCCTCATTTCCAGATACAGTCCGATGCCTCTGGGTCCCTGGGTTATGGGATGTACTTCAATGGGAAGTGGGCCTATGGTGGGTGGCCACCAGCCTGGTCAGGTATGGGTCCCCTGCGTGATCTTACGTATCTGGAATTTTTTCCCATCCTGGGGGCCTTGATGCTATGGGGTGCGGAGTGGGCCAACTCGGTCGTTCATTTCTGGTGTGACAATGCGGCCGTTGTCCACATTGTCAACTCACAGACTTCCAAATCACCCAGGGTCATGGACCTGGTGCACCAGTTTGTATTGCGCAGCCTGCGCCTTAATGTGCTGTTCCGGGCCAGGCATGTCCCGGGGGTCAATAATGATATCGCTGACGCTTTGTCCCGCCTGCAGATCTCCCGGTTCCGCGCCTTGGCCCCGGATGCGGAGGAATTTCCCTCACCACTCCCGGACGAGATATGGACCCTTGGCAAGGAGAGGTGAACCGGGCGATCGGCATGTCGCTAGCGCCACGCACGCGTAAGGCGTATCAACACGCATTCAATTCTTTCAGAGCATTCTGTGCCAGATACCTGGCCGATCCCGGTGGCCCATATACTGCAATTCATGGTTTACCTGCATTCCCAGGGCCTTGCACCTCGCACCATAGCATCCAGGCTGTCAGCACTGGCTTTTATGGCCAAAGTAGGCGGACATGCGGACAGTACCACTGACTTCCGTGTGAGACACGTTTTGGAGGGGTGGGTGCGGGAGCGTGGGCGTAGCCCGGACGACCGCCACCCAATTTCCCCAGGGGTTCTTACCCAACTGGCATGGGGCTGGCAGGACCTATGTTTGGATAGGTATGAGGCAGCCCTGTTTCATGCGGCTACAACGGTGGCCTTTTTTGGAGTGCTCCGCATCAGCGAGCTTGTGATGCTGTCTAAGGCGGATGCAAGTCGTAGGGCACTGGAACTCGAAGATGTCTATGTGGCCAAAGACTGGGCTCAGTTGAGGATACGCTCCTCTAAGACGGATCAGCATGGCGTAGGCAGTGGAGTAGACTGCTATGGTGTTCTTTGGCAGACATCGGTCCGGTTGGTGCCCTACAGGAGTTCCTTGCATTGCGTGGCACACACCATGGCCCGTTTTTTCTGTCACCAAGATGGGTCTCCCCTTACTAAATTTCTATTTTGGAGGGTGCCGGGAAGGCACTAGCCAGTGTTGGCCTCCCTGGGGCTCGTTGCGGCACCCATTCATTCAGGATAGGGGCGGCTTCTACTGCAGCTGTTTTTGGGTACTCCGGGGTTGACATACGCCGCATGGGAGGGTGGGGATCACAATGTTTTCAGTTTGTGTTCGCCCTCTTCAACCGTGAGTACCAGTTTCATCACTGCACTGTTTCTCCCCCCCCCCTTTTTTTTTCCTTGACAGACCCTGGGTGTCGTATTACACCGGTGACAGTGTGCCTGGTGGGCCATAGCCACGTGCACAGGGCAGCGCGTGACGCTGCACAGGGCAGCGCGTTACGCTGCACAGGGCAGCGCGTTAAGCTGCACAGGGCAGTGCGTTACGCTGCACAGGGCAGCGCGTTACGCTGCACAGGGCAGTGCGTTACGCTGCACAGGGCAGTGCGTTACGCTGCGGCGACAGAGTGGGGACCCCGACTGGGACTGGGTGCATCCGCATGTCTCATGTGGTATGGTAAGCGCGGCATGTTATGGCGGGAACTGTTGCCATTCCTTTTCTACATCAGGGATGCTGACTCGCCTGATGTCCTGGTTATGAACCTTGGGGGCAATGGCTTAGGGCGGGTCACTGGCCTATCGCAGAAGCTTGCGATTTGCAGTGACCTGCCCTACTCACGTTATGGGTGGCCCGCCACAACCCTCAATTGGTCGGACACAATACCGCGGTACGCTTACAGGGGGGCGTGCGGCCTCGAGGCTCTTGACCGAGCCGACGCTCCGTGAACGGGGCTATTGCCCGGTTCCTTTTCGACAAAGGTGGGGGACGCGTCATTCGCCTCCCTGCCATCAGTCTGCAAAATTACGAGCTTTTACTCAGGGGATGGGGCCCATCTGTCGCAGGGAGGTATGGACCTCTTGTTAGTGGACTGGCGAGCAGGCCTGTTGACCGAGCTGACGGTCTTGGGGGGGGCGGTGAGCCTTTTGGGAAGCCTCCCCGTGTGGCGGGTAGCCCTGGTAAGGTAAACATTTATGACCCACAGGTATCCGGCAGGTTCGCAATTGACTGGACAACACTAGACAGGCATAAGTTGGTTAAACGTTGTCCGGTCAACGACGAACCAGGCGACGGGGTGATGGCTACAGCTAGACAGCATGCATCACCCCGTGATTTCACGGATACGCGTCAGAGGGTGGGGTCATTAGTTAGATATTGACTACGGTCAACAATTTGTTTGTTGTCAACAAACAAATTGATACAAATAGATACATTGTAACAATTGCCGTCGGCAATTTTGGGTGGTACCTTACCAGTGTTACTTCGGCCTGCTTGCCTTAAGAATTATAATTGGTCAATTACCAATAGAAATTTATAATTCGGACTAGGGCATGAATCAATAAATGTGGCCCAATGCCGTTATCCACTTTCATCAGTGTCTGAGTCCTTTATTGGGGAGTGCGCCTGCAATGCAAGCGCGGCGCCAAAATGGCCGCCGCGCTCTTTGCGCCCCCCCCCCACCGGACGAAGGCAGCCGGGTAGTTAGGGGGCGTGGCCAGCTCCCTTATAAAAGGGGTGGCCACGAGGCAGCCGCGCTGCCATTTTGCGAAGCGACGGAGCGGAGAAGTTTTTCCCCTCCACCCCCTCCCTAGTTAACAGTGTGATATTTTGGTCGCTTCGGGGCCGGGTGGGAATTTTTGGCTGGGACCCACAATTGGCTCTCGGGTCCTGGTTTTTTCACCCATCCCACACTGTTGCTATGGTTTGATATAGGGGTTTCTGTTGCTGCTGTTGACTTTGGTCACATGGGCGGGTAGCACTGGTAAGGTAAACATTTATGACCCACAGGTATCCAGCAGGTTCGCAATTGACTGGACAACACTAGCCAGGCATAAGTTGGTTAAACGTTGTCCAGTCAACGGCGAACCAGGCGACGGGGTGATGGCTACAGCTAGACAGCATGCATCACCCCGTGATTTCACGGATACGTGTCAGAGGGTGGGGTCATTAGTTAGATATTGACTACGGTCAACAATTTGTTTGTTGTCAACAAACAAATTGATACAAATAGATACATTGTAACAATTGCCGTCGGCAATTTTGGGTGGTACCTTACCAGTGTTACTTCGGCCTGCTTGCCTTAAGAATTATAATTGGTCAATTACCAATAGAAATTTATAATTTGGACTAGGGCATGAATCAATAAATGTGGCCCAATGCCGTTATCCACTTTCATCAGTGTCTGAGTCCTTTATTGGGGGGTGCGCCTGCAATGTTGGCCGTAGTCAATAATCTAACTAGTGACCCCACCCTCTGACGCGTATCCGTAAAATAACGGGGTGATGCCTGCTGCCCAGCTCATGCCATCACCCCATTGCCTGGTTCATCGTTGACCGGACAACGTTAACCAACTTGTGCCTGTCTAGTGTTGTCCAGTCAATTGCGAACCTGCCGGATACCTGTGGGTCATAAATGTTTACCTTACCAGTGCTACCCGCCACACGGGGAGGCTTCAATAAAGGCTCACCGCCCCCCCCCCAGACCGTCAGCTCGGTCAACAGGACTGCTCGCCAATCTCCTAACAAGAGGCTCATACCTCCCGGCGACAGATGGACCCCATCCCCTGTGTACAACTCATAATTTTGGAGACTGATGGTGGGGTGTCTTATGACGCGCCCCCAACCCTTGTCCCTAAGGAACCGGGCAATAGCCCTGTTCACCAGACGCCGCGCCCGATCAAGGGCTTGGAGGTTAAACCCTCCCCTGTAAGCGTGCCGCGGTACCATGTCCGACCAAATCAGGGTTGTGGTGGGCCACACATAATGCAGGTAGGCCAGGTCACCGCAAATCGCATGCTTCAGCGATAGGCCCGTGACCTGTCCCAAATCATTACCCCCGAGGTGTATAATCAGGACATCAGGCGGGTCAGCATCCCTGATGGAGAAAAGGAATGGCAACAGTTCCCGCCATAACATTCCGCGCTTACCGTACCACCTGAGACTTGCGGATGCACCTAATCCCAGTCGGGGTCCCCACTCTGTCGCCGCAGCAAACTGCGCTGCCCTGTGCACATAGCTGTGGCCCACCAGCCATACTGTCACCGGTGCAAGACGACACCCAGGGTCTGTCAAGGAAAAAAGGAAACAGGGCCGTGACTGAACTGGTACTCACTGTTGAAAAGGGCGAACATACAACTGAAAACATCGTGATCCCCACCGTCCCATGTTGCATATCTTGGCCCCTGAGTACCCAAACACCGCTGCGGTGGAAGCCGCTCCTATCCTAAATGAATGGGTGCCGTAACGAGCCCCAGGGAGGCCAACACTGGCTAGTGCCTTACCGGTCACCTTCCAAAATTGAAATTTAGTAAGGGGAGACCCATCTTGGTGACAGAAAAACAGGCCAGGGTGCGTACCACGTAGTGCAAGGAACTCCTGTAGGGCACCAACCGGACAGATGTCAGCCATGGAACATCGTAGCAGTCTTACACCACTGCCTACACCGTGCTGATCAACCTTAGAGGAGCGTATCCTCAGCTGAGCCCAATCATCGGAAACATAGACATCTTCGAGTTCCAGTGCCCTACGAGTCGCATCCGCCTTAGACAGTAGCACCAGCTCACTGATGCGGAGTGCTCCAAAAAATGCCACCGTAGTAGCCGCGTGAAACAGGGTTGCCTCATACCTGTCGAAACACAGGTCATGCCAACCCCGTGCCAGTTGGGTAAGGACCCCAGGGGAAATAGGGTGGCGGTCGTCCGGGCTGCGCCCACGTTCCCGCACCCACCCTTCCAAAACATGTCGTATGCGAAAATCAGTTGTGCTGTCAGCAAACCCACCCACCTTGGCCATGAATGCCAGCGCTGACAGCCTGGATGCTATGGTGCGGGGGGCCAAGCCCTGAGCATGTAAATAAACCATAAATTGGAGGACATGAGCCACTGGGATGGGCCAACTTTCCAGCAGCCGTGATTGGGCACAAAAGGCCCTGAATGAACTGAATGCATGGTAATACGCCTTACGCGTGCGGGGGGCGAGCGACATGCCGATCGCCCGGTTCACCTCTCCTTGCCAAGTGTCCATATCTCGTCCGGGAGCGGCGAGGGAAATTCCTCTGCGTCTGGGGCCAAGGCACGGAACCGGGGGATCTGCAGGCGGGACAAAGCGTCAGCAATATCGTTATTAATACCTGGAACATGTCAAGCCCTGAAAAGCACATTGAGGCGTAGGCTGCGCAACACGAACTGGCGAACCAGTTCCATGACCCTGGGAGATTTTGACGTCTGTGAGTTGACAATGTGGACCACCGCCGCATTGTCACACCAGAAATGGACAACCGAATTAGCCCACTCCTCGCCCCATAGCATCAAAGCTCCCAGAATAGGAAAAAACTCCAGGTACGTGAGATCTCGCAATCGACCCGTGCCCCACCAGTGTGGCGGCCATTTGCCGTAGGCCCACTTCCCTTCGAAGTAAATCCCATAACCCAGGGACCCTGATGCATCCGACTGAACCTGAAAACGAGGGGAAACCAAAAGGTCGGACCTCCAAAAGGACACCCCATTGAATCCCCTCAGGAACTGGAGCCAAATGAACATGTCATCCCTCATGCCCTTGTTCAGTCGAACCCTGTGGTGGGGCCTGGCCAAGCCAGTCATGGCATCGCACAAGCCTCGAGCAAAAGCTCTGCCCGGCGCAACAACCCTGCAAGCGAAATTAAGGTGGCCATGTAACACCTGTAACTCCCGAAGGGACACCTTGCGTTTTGCCAGCAAGTCCGAAATGAGTGCAACGATCCGTGAAACCTTGTCAGCAGGTAACCTGGATGCCTGCACAACCGTGTCAATCTCAACCCCCAGGAATGTGAGCTTGGTTGAAGGGCCCTCGGTCTTTTCGGGCGCTAAAGGGACACCGAGTTCCTTCATTAGCGTCTGAAATGTGTTCAGGAGACGTGTGCACGTGTCCCAGCCCCGTTCACCCCCGAATAAGAAATCATCAAGGTAGTGGGCTACAGACCGGGACCCTGACCTGCGAACAAAGGCCCATTGGAGGAAGGTGCTGAAGCGCTCAAACGCCGAGCAGGAAATTGAGCAGCCAAAAGGCATGGCTTTGTCAAAATAAAATTCACCCCGAAACTTGAAACCCAGCAACTCAAAGTCGCCCGGGTGCACTGGCAGGAGACGGAACGCGGACTTGATGTCGCACTTGGTGAGTAGTGCACCCGGGCCACATGAGCGCACCATGCGCAGGGCCTGGTCAAAAGATGTATACCTGACCGAACAAAGGTCGTCAGGGATAGCATCATTGACCGAACGGCCAGCCGGGTAAGACAAGTGGTGTATCAAACGGAACTCCCCCGGCGACTTCTTGGGCACCAACCCCAAAGGAGAGACCTTGAGGTTGGGGAATGGCAGGAGAGGGAAAGGGCCGGCAACCCTGCCAGCCGCAACCTCCTTAGCAATGCTGCTGGCAGCCACCTCCTCCCTTCCCCTGAGTGATAAGAGGTTGGGTGCATCTTGGGGGGACCTGACCCCCGCGAAAGGAATATGAAACCCCTGCTGGAAACCCTCAAGCAGGTAAGCTGCGTCTACCCTCCTTGGGTACATCGTGAGCCAACGCTCCAACATGTCCACGTTAATTGGGGACGGGGCCTTTTGCCTGACCAGCTCCCTCTGCGGCAGTTCTGCCGGCCCCCTGTCCACCTCTACCTCTGCCCCGCAGTCTGCCCGCCTTAGGACACGCGGAGGCGGCATGGGCGCCAGAACAAGAGGGACACTCGTGCCTGTATCAGCACTGCTTCCTGTTACACGCACCATTGGCCAAGAGGCTCCAGCACAGCAGGCGGGCTGGAACCCCCTGCCCCGCCACCTGGCGGGGTGCCTGGGCTGGAGCAGCTCGCTGGACCGCATGTCCACAATGGTACCTCTCCCCTGGCGCTGGGCGCGTGGGGGTCATGTACAGAAGCCACAGCTTCTGGCAGGGCTCATCCCACCTCATCTCAGGGTGTAGGGGCACCCTCATACGGAATTCCTCGTCGTAAGCCAACCACGACGGGCCAGGGAAATCAACCATCGCCCGGTATATGTTGTCCAAATACTGGACCATCGGAATTGCCAGGTCAGGCCGGGCCCTGAGATACACCGCCATGTATATAAGATACGCGGGTAACCAGTTGGCCCATGTGCGTGGTGGCTTACGTCGATGGGACTGCTCCTTGTCCTTCTCATCCTGCCCCTCCCTCTCCTCCTTGGTGGGTTCTCTATTCAGGAGGGAGAAAATGTCCACGTACTCCCCCCGCCATATCTTTTCCTTGGTGGCCTGGGCCAGGTGGTCCCCGAGGGGCAACGAATAACCCGCCGTCGGCAAGGCCGACACCGGAACATGGGAAGTACTGGGCACCATGAAAGGAGCCTGGACCAGCCCCGCCACCCCCAGTAAGTTCCCTGCGGGACCGGGTACCCCGCCCCAAGAGGGGCCCTGGAGTGGAGGGGCCGTTCCCAGATGGGCCGGCGGCGGCTGACCCGCCGCCCCAGCCAGGCGAGGCCACGGCCACTGCAAGCCTTCCCCCATTGTGGGTTGTGTCGTGGGTGCACTAGATTGGACCGTATACTCACAAGTTGCACCCCCGTGGTCTGCCCCCACCGGGGGTTCCGGCCCACCGCGGGCGTCGGAGCTCGCGACCGCAACCGAGCTCGAAGATGGGACCTGACCACTACCTGCTGGTGGCATCAGCTGCGTGGGGAGCTGCGAGGCCGCGGCTGACGCCGACCTGTTTGCCTCAGGTAGCTCGACCCCGGCGGCCGCCTGCCGGGTACCGGCAAGCGCTGAGTTGACCTGTAAACCAAAAGGTGCCCCGGGTGGATTAACTACCCTTAAAGACGCCTCCAGGGCCGCTACACGGGCTAGTAGGGCATCCACATTCACATAGCCCCCAACACTAATGGGTGGGCCGGCCGGCCCACCGGTCGCTGGTGCCGGGCCAGGTCTCTGGACCCCAGGGCCCGAATATGGCCATGCGCCAACAACCGGCCCCTGCGGGGCCGGGGGCAAGCCCTGCCAGGGAAGGGAACCCAACCAACCCCCTTGATTGAAGCCCACCGCTGGAAGCTGAACGCCCAGGCCCGAAGGCCCAGCCTGGCTATGCGCCAGGCCTGAGCCGGTGGCTGCTGATTGCGGGCTGGGGGCCGAATCCCCTGCAGGGCCAGGCTGAGGCTGCCCAGCCTCAGGCCAGGGAGCAACCGTCCCCATCCCGCCGGTCCCGGCAGGCACCCCCGGAAAGGGGGGCTGTTGAGGGGGCTGGCGCCTCCGCGAGGAACGAACCGCGTTCCCAATCGCCTTCTTCCTGGAAGGCATCGCTGCGAAGTGCTGGGAAGCCGAAGAAAGGGAAGAAAAACTGCTGCCGAAAAAGGCTTCCCGGCTAAAGGGAAGAGCGACGGAGCAAGTGGGGAAAAACTTCTCCTCTCCGTCGCTTCGCAAAATGGCAGCCCGGCTGCCTCGTGGCCACCCCTTTTAAAGGGTGCTGGCCACGCCCCCCTAACTACCCGGATGTCCAAGTCCGGGGGGGCGCAAAGAGCGCGGCGGCCATTTTGGCGCCGCGCTTGCATTCTTTGCTCATTCAGAGTGTTGCCACCTTGGATCTTGAAAGCTTCCACAAGGTCAAATCCAAATAAATAATCAGAATTATTTTGTCATCTGCCATTCGTTTCACTGAGACATACAGCCAGATGTCAATGTAACAAATATATCTTTATTATAATCTGTCCAGGCTCCTGAGGATTAGAACATGATCAGATTTTGCCAGAACTCTTCAATTCATTTATCACATTGAGCTATAACCCCACCATCTTTTAATCAGCCCTCTTACAAATTAGCTTTTCTTCCGTCTCAAAGGCCATCATTTGTCCTGCCATTATCTGTCCTGGAAATCCTAACACAGTAGCCTGTTTCCTTTCAATGCAGCAGGTAGGTGTGTCCTTAATTAGCCCATAGGTTGGGGCAGGTGGAATAATTAAATATCTCTTTTTAAAAGCAGGGGAAGTTATAGAGTTGGATGCACTTTTCAAAGAAAAGCTCTGCACGTTTTACCAAGCATGAAAATATTTATTTCAGGGACAGAAGATTTGCTTTTCACAAAAGGAGCCTACAGTAATAATGCATTCAATCCTATTTCCCAGAATGCTTCTTAAGTATGTTAATAAAGTCTTTATTGTGTCTGCTTATAAAAGTCGCCACCATTTCCCATTAGAAAGTCTCTGTTTATTCATCAAACATTTACTGACAGTGACTGCTGGGAGCAAGCTCGGATTTCCACTCCATTACACGTTTGTGGCATAAAACACATTAATTATAGATATATTACAATATTCAACTCATTGAGGAAAAATTAGATGATCAAGGCTCATTTTCCTTGACAATAAGCAAGTTAATGAAAATACTAATTACCTGGTGATGAAGTGGAGCCTCCAGGATTGAATGCTGAGCATCTGTAGAAGAGGTTGGTGAATCTAGTGTTGAATATTAAAGCCAGAAGCACTGAAAAGTCTAAATGATGGCACACAAGGTCATCAAGGGCTCCTTAATCACAGAACAGAGGGTACTTGGTTTACAGCAGCAATGTTTAATGGTTAGCAGTGTCAGAAGCCATGAAGCACCAAACAAGCATAATAGTCCTTTTCAGGGATGATCACCATGATCCAAACCAGGGGTTCTCAACTTGTGGCTCATGAGCCAGATGTGGACTGTCGCCACCACCGCCACTACACATGGAGGTGTCATGTGGTGGAGGAATGGCAAAATGGCCATCTGGCCCCTGAAGCTGTCTGAGGGAGCTTGACCCGGCTCTCAGCTTTAAAAGGTTGAGAACTCCTGCCCAAACTCTTCCGCCTGGCTGTGGCTGGGTTGAAAGAGCTAAATGACAAACTGAGAAGGACTTCCTGGGATAGCCCTCACTGGACTGAAACATTTGAAAGGGGCAGGGGTGATAAACACATAACTTCAAAAGATCTTCAGGTGGAACGTGGAAGCCATCCATACTAACACTCCTGTCTAGTTCAATTCACATGGTGTGCTACTTTTTCTATGTGCCAAAAAGCTTTCAAGTAAGCAACTCAAACAAGTCTTTTTACAGCGTGCCTCTAATGCTTAGTATATGGGCACTCACAGGTCTCGCCATCTCAAAGGCAGTTTGATTTTGAATGTAATGTCCCTGATCTCAGAACCAAAGTGAGAGGCAATTGAGGAGAAGGCCTTCTGTATGGTGACATCTATATATGTCATCCTTTTAGCAGGAAAGTTTGCTTGTCAGCTAGTATATTTTCTTTATGGCACTAAATGATTGTCTTTTGATTTTCCTGTGCTTTCCATTACTATTCTTTTCTTGTCATCAGTTTTATCCATTGTTTTTGTGTATGTGCCAAGTGTATGTGGCACTTTTTGTACATTTTCTTTTTACTAAGTAGATTCCCTGAAGCTAAGTTGAAAATCTGAAAACAGTTATAAAATAACTTGCAAACTGAGGTAGTATGATAAAAATTGTACAGTATTGGCTTGTGGAAGAAGAGACCTTTGGCCCTTTAATTGTTTTGGACTACAGTTCCCATAATTCAATAACATTGGAAATTGTGGCTAGTGCTGCTGAGAACCAAAGTTCAGAACAAAATACACAGAGGACCAAAGGTTCCTCATCCATGTTGCAGAGGAATTAAAAAGTAACTGTTTCCATTCTTGACACAAGAAACTGCTTTTAGCAGATACCCTGAAACTCAGAAGTTCTTATGTGTGGGAAAAATGTTTGCTCTATTTTATCCCACTTTCTAGCTGTTTCCTTAGAAGAAAATGTAATAAGAATTCTGATATGATTCTTGTTCAGCCCAATTCTCATGAAGGTTGCATGTCACAAATTTTCAGTATAAATCAACTTGCTGAATGGGATATTCAGATACTGGTATGAAGATGGTCAGAGCAGCCGGTACAACTCTGGGAAATCTTGGCAGATTCCAAAATCAGCAGATTCAGATCTGCCACCATTTCTAAGCTGATTATGAAACCCAGGTAGTATCCATTCCAAATTCTTTGTTTCCTACACTCTGCTGTCTTCAGCAGAGTGTAGGAAACAAAGAATGTGGAATGGATACTGGGTTTGTATTGGGAGATTTTTGTTTCCTTTAGGGAAGGTCTTATGTTTTGGAAAACACATGAAGAAAATGTTTCCTGTTGGGAGGTCAATGAACCTTGTGGTTTCTAGATATCCAAAGCAAGGACTCACATACTCTTGAGAATCTTCCCAAGTGACAGCAACTTCACCTCTCAGAATCAACCATGAATTGAAGCAGTTGCCACATCAAGTCAGAATTCAGAGTTTCGCTGTCAATGCCTGTTGCTGTGGAATTTGACTCTATTCTTTCAGCCTTTTCAGGATATAAAGTAAATGCTTGATAAGTAATGTAGATCCACACTATAGAACAGGAGTGGTCTTTGATGGATCCTCCTCCCTGAAACTGATTTCAGCAGATTTGCAGAGAGAAGGTGTGGCCCAGAGATGATGCATTGCCTAAATGTACCATACAGTTTATAGCACAGGTAGTCCAAAGCACAGGCACAACCTCAATTTTATCCATCTGGCTCAAAACCTATCATATCTTCTCTATCCATGTCCTTACTTTACTTCAATTTCAGCTTTGGAAGGACTAACACACACCAAAAGAATACATGTACAAAAAATAAATGACTCCAGAACCAGATATCTTACTCATCAAGCACACCATGGGAATCGAACTAGACAAGAGTGTTAGTTTTCAAGGCTTCCAATTGGAGATCTTTACCTGTACAGAGACAAACAGAAAGGCCCTCATTTTGGAGGCAGCTTTTTCTTTGCCAAGAATCAGCATGACATATGATTATGTTATGTTACTACAACAGCCTAGGCCAGTGATGGTGAACCTTGGCACTCCAGCTGTTTTTGAACTTCAATTCCCAGAAGCCCTGATCAGCAGGAGGGCTGACTTGGATTTCTGGTAATGGAAGTCCAGGAACACCTGGAGTGCCAAGGTTCACCATCATGGACCTAGATTTCCTAGGTAGAGAATACACTTTCCATTCTTCTGGGGGCATCCTGAAACTGTGCAGTTTGCCAAAGGCCACATAGGCTGGCTCTTCTGGGAGGCACGGAGGGGAATTGAATCCCCAAGGTCTGATTCCACAATCAGATACCTTACTCATGGAGCTATCTAGCCAGCTTCTTTTTCTAGGTACCTTTGTGCATATCAATGTCAAGAGTTTGTTTTTACTCTGATGTGATGATTCAGAAAATAGACAAATTCAGGTTAGATTAGAGTTAGACCAATTTGGAGGCCAAATGATTCAACTGAACCTGAGGGCATAATATTGTTTATGGCTAGCCCATAATTAGAGTTGAAAGCAAGTTAGTGGTGAACTGTGGTGTCTGTGTCACTCTCTTGGGTTTGCACAAGACTTCAAATGAATCCTTTGCTTAAGCCCTAATCTTCAAACAAAGAAAACTAAGTTTTGTTCTCCTGGAGGTAAGAAAAATACTGCTGTGATGCACAAGTGCTTTTTTTAGTTAAGAGTTTTCTCCTGTTAAGTGCAAACTATCTATAACAACTGTTTTTGCTGTGAACCCAAGACTGGAAATCTATATCTTTGTGTCTTTTCTTAACTATCACTGGAAATCAACAAATGGCAGTAACTTTTTTTTAGCTGTTAAGATTCAGAAAAAATGCAGATATGGTCGGAAGGGAGTGCACCTACCAAATTAATAACAAATATGTGCCGTGTTTTTTTAATTTGCTTTTTTAATTGGATTTTTTAAAAGGTATACATATATTCTCTCTCTTTTTCCCTCCATCTCCTACTGTTATCCCTGTAAAATGACTCTAAGGAGAAAAGTATGTGTTTTTGCCAACAGACTAGAACCATCCAGATATTCAGTCATGAAATATTTCCTTCCCTATTCTAAGGATAACATGTATTGATGAGCTTTGCGGAAGACCATTTTAATTGTGAAGAGTTAAGATGATATTACCCATTTTCCTTCTCTACAGTTTTGAGATGGTTAAAAATCATATAACTCTGTGGTAAAGTATTAAAATATGCTTGCTAATCAGTTTATACATATATGAGTTTTCTGCTGGCCGGGAAAGAATTATTTTTCACATCAACTGTCAACTAGGAAGATTTAGGAGAGTCACAAGAATAAATTGAGAGTGTCTGGCAAGAGAACACAAGATGTCTAGACATCTGTCAAGCCTTGTGACAGAACATCTGTTAAGCCTTGTGACAGAACATCTGTCCATCTTTGACTAGGGATATAATAGGTGAGAAACATCCAATAGGGTAGGCAAATATCTGCAAAGTTTTAAGATAAGACACCTGGAATGTATGATGAGTGGGAAAGACATCAAGACCTGACAAAGGAGGGGAGATGAGACAGGTCACAGCAACCCTCCCTATGCTTTCATACAGATAATGACCATTAATGATCTGATGGGCTGCAAGGAGAAGGCATCAATTCATTACTCCAGCTGGTTGTTGATGAGTTTTGGATATCTTTTGAGTGAAGGTGTGTAGAGTCAAGTCTGAAGACTCAGGCTCTTTAATCTATGCCTATAAGAAGGGGGTTGGGCCATGCATGTCCGGCATGTGTGGCCACACCCATCCCTACTATCCTGTAATGAGCTGTCCACACTTACCTTTTGACCCTGTGAGCATCACAAATGCCCCACAAACACGAACAAAAAAAACCTACAAGTCTCAGTGTCCTTCACGTGGTGCCACCCCACAGCCATTCAGGCTGAAGGACGCAAGCACGGTGGAGGCGGGGCAGCCAGCATGCACATTTTTAAAAATGGCTGACGCGCTGTTGCCTTGGAAATGAGCAACTTCTCTCCAGGAGATGAAAGCCAAGAACAGTGCTCTGTTCTCGGCCTTCGTCTCCCGGAGGGAAGCCATCCCCATGGCCCCGGGGATGAAGGCCAGCACCGGCCTCACCACAGCTTCAGCAGGGATGTGGGGAGGAGGGGGAGCCCCTCTTCTCCCTGTGGCCCTGGAGATGAAGGGCGGCAGCAGCCTCGCCGTGGCTTCGGCTGGGTTGCAGGGAGGGGGAGACCCTCTTCTCCCCACGGCCCCAGGGATGAAGGCCGGCGGCAGCCTCACTGTGGCTTCGGTGGGGTTGTGGGGAGGAGGGGGAGACCCTCTTCTCCCAATGGCCCCAGGGACAAAGGCCAGCGGAGCCTCACCGCGGCTTCAGTGGGGTTGTGGGGAGGAGGGGGATCCTCACTTCTCCCCGTGGTCCCGGGGACGAAGGCCAGTGCCAGCCTCACTGCAGCTACGGTGGGGTAGCGGGGAGGAGGAGGAGCCCCTCTTCTTCCCACGTTGCTTCGGCAGGGTAGCGGGGAAACAAACCACTTCCCTCCAGGAGATGAAGGCCGAGAATGGTGCTCTGTTCTCGGCCTTCATCTCCCGAAGGGAAGCAATCATCTTCCACGGGGTTCACTTCTCTCTTGGTTGGCAGGGCCGAAGCTTTCAGCTCCTGCCAACGAAGAGAGAAGCAAACCACTTCCCTCCGGGAGAAGGCTCCATTGTTTCTAGGGCGGTTTTCGAAACAGCGGAAGGATAATTGCAAGGGCGAGAGGCAGGAATCCATCAGGGTTGGCTCCTCCCCTGACGGATTCTTGTCTCTTGCCCTTGACATTCTCCCTCCGTTGTTTCGAGGGCTGTTTTCGAGACAACAGAAGGAGAATTACAAGGGCGAGAGGCAGAAATCCATCAAGGGAGAAGCCTACCCTGGAGGATCCCTGCCTGTCATCCTTGCCATGTCTTTCAAAAATAACCCCAACACATAAAAAAAACCAAAACCTGCTCAGCAAGGCTGGGCAAAAAAATGCTAGTAATATATAAAAGGAGAAGCCATAGACCCAGATTTTTGGAGCTCTCGTGGATCATCAAAAGCTGCCCTTTGCTACCTAACCTTTGCTTCTAGGTAGCATAAGAAGAAGGGACAGAGGAGACCCATGAGATAAATATGAAAAGGCTTGCTTGCATTCTGATTTTTGCCTTTTATTTTCTGATATGCTCTTTTACTCTCTGTCTCTGATATGCTCTGTTTAGAAAATTGTCTGAATAGAACTTTTTTCTTTACCCATTGAGTGCTTATTTTGTCTCTGAGATCCTATAAAAGAACCTAAAGCCCATCAGACCTGGCCAGTCGGAGTTGTCAACACAACCTACACTCAGGTTTTATTTAGCAGATTCCCACCTCTAAATGGCAGCAGATGGTGGCGGCTGTGTTCAATAGATTATAGCTAAATAGTTTAATGGCAAATCCAATGAGCACAAAGTAAAGCAATAAATTGGCAGCTTCAGCTCAGATTCCCATGGATAACTTATTTATAAATCTCTCTGTGATTTATTATTAATTTCCTTATGCAATAATCACTCATGCATATAAACGTGGATTAGCTTTAAAAATTAGATTCTGCTTCATGTTTCTTTACAAAAGAGATGTTTTGATTCTAGAACTCAGTTCCTCACTGGTTTGAAGGTTTTAAAGATGTTAAAGTCTGAAATTATGGGAGGGGGATGTAATTTTCATTAGTTTCAGGTTCGTTTATTATTCCATCCACCACCCACCCCATTACATTGCCATAAATGCAATTGCAAAACCATTGCCCTTGATCACTTCAAACATTCCACTACTCGGCACTACTTGCTTTAATTAGGATTAGTTCATAGGAATTTAAGCAATTTCATTTTAAATTGGGCAGGGATTCCTCAAACAAATAAAAAAGTGTGTGTGTGTGTAGTTTTCCTCTTCATTAATATTAATCATCCTCTTATGTAGCAAACATATATGCGATTTACTCAAATTATTTATTTATTTTAAAAGTAGGTCACTGCAATTTGCTTTATGTTTTTTGTATTCTCTGGATGATCAAACATGATACCCTATATACATTTTAACAGTCATGGTGAAGGCAGCTATAATAGGACTTGACACCAAGATGGTAAGCAGAATTATAGATAATAAAGTTTTCTTTGGAATTGTCATTACTGTCCAATAGCCATATTTTTAAAAAAGAAAGAACAACCATGAATGTCAAGTGGCTAGGGATTTTGTACTGTTGATGTGAAGTTTTAAAACTTTTGTTAGGTTGTAAAAACCATAAGGAAAGCTGAGCGCAGAAGAATAGATGCCTTTGAACTGTGGTGCTGGAGAAGACTCTTGCAAGTCCCCTGGACTGCAAAGAGATTTAATCAGTCCATCCTGAAGGAAGCCAACCATGACGGCTCATTGGAAGGACAAATACTGAAGCTGAAGCTCAAGTACTTTGGTCACCAAATGAGAAGAGAGGACTCACTTGAAAAGGCCTTGATGCTGGGAAAGATGGAAGGCAAAAGGAGAAGGGGGCGGTGGAGGATGAGATGGCTAGATGGCATCGTTGATACAGTGGGCATAGATCTGGGTGAACTACGGAGGATGGCAGATGACAGAGGAGCCTGGAGTGCAGTGGTCCATTGGGTCGCAAAGGGTCAGACTCAACTGTGTGACTGAACAACAACAACAACAAAAGATTATTCTGTTGGCAGGACACTTCAAACTGAAATGCACATCATAAAGTAACAGGGATCAAGTCTCTTGATATCAAGCAATCATTTTTGTAAGTTAGACCACAAAGTGAGGAGAGCCTTGGCATTTGTATGCCTGGTAGCAATCAGAACCAGTAGATCCAGGGCCATAGCTGGGGGGTGGGGGTGAGAGAGACCCTCCTGAGCTAACACCCCGCCCACCCCCAAACCCATCCACCATGGTGCCAATGTTATATATGTGAGTGTGTCATTGTTACCCCTCCTGGGAAAAAATTGCCCCTCCTCCCCCCCCCTGCGCAAAAAATATATATCTAGAATCCTGGCTATGACACTGAGTAGGTTTCCTTCATAGGCACACCCAGGAGTGGGGCTGTCTCTTTTCTGCAATTTGATTTCACTCTGTTAGACAGCATTTCTCACCATCCTCAGAGAACCAGAATAAGAGACAGCAGCACATTGCTGAAGGAAGGAAAGTAATTCTGGTTGAGTGTCTAAGGGTTTTATTGGTGCAATGCCCATTTGGCGACAGAGGCTTCTGTTCAGTTTGTTTCTGTGGCACATTACCATTGTGGATTGTGGTTCCTAATTTTTTGAAAAAGCTTATGAAAATAGATTAGAGGTGGTGAGGCTGTTAATTTGTTATATGAAATATTAATATGTTAATGGTCAAAATCCTGTTGCTTAGCCCAGTAAATCACACTAGAGTAGGCCCATTAAATCAATGGAAAATTGGTGATTGAGCTCATCTGCAAGTTCCTTTGATTCAAGTAGGTTTATTGTGGAATACGTGTAGGAGTATTTGAATCAATTTCATTTGAATGCAAATAGAGTAGGCATATTTGAATCAATGGAACATGTGGAGGAGTTCATTCACCAAATCTCCATTGATGCAGTGGGCCTAATTTAGTGCAATATACTACACTAGTAAAGGTTTCCTTTGCTTGAAAGCCAGTCGTATCCGACTCTAGGGTTCAGTGCTCATCTGTGTTTCAAAGCCTAAGAGCCAGCGTTGTCTGCTTCTGCAGACGTTTCCATGGTCATGTGGCAGGCATGACTAGACACCGGAGCACACGAAGCGCTGTTACCTTCCGACCGAAGTGGTCCCTATTTATCTACTTGCAATTTCTTGCTTTCAAATTGCTAGGTTGGCAGGAGCTGGGATAAAGATGGGAGCTCATTCCGTCCTGCAGTACTCGGGAATCGAACTGCTGACCTTCCGCCTCCCAGTCAGCGTCTTAGCCTCTTGAGCCACTGCAGCCCTATACTACACTAAGCAACAGGTTTTTGACCAATGTCATACAAAAGCATTATAAATAAGTATTTTTATATAAAAAACATAAACACATTGTTTATACTGAGAATGGAAATAACTTGAGGGGTTTTTAAAGTAAGTAAAATGGTTAAGTTCATCCATCCAGGCCCAAAGTATTCTGTACTTAGCCCTTCAAAGTTTGGTTTTGAATCCTTGGGTATTTAGCTGTTCTGTTGGATTGCCATTTCTTATCTTTTGTCAGTCTCATCTGTAACAGCTTATATGGCAGATACTTGCAAGATAATGCTCTCTTTTATATCAGTAACTACATCTACCAAATTTGGCAAGCAACCAATTGGTGAGATTTTGTTGAGAATCAACCAAAAAGTTACTTTTGGACTAGACCTCCCAAAATCACCTAGCCCTAGGAGAGTCTAGGACAGTAGTGGAGAACCTATGGCACATGTGCCAGAGGGGGCACTCAGAGCACTTTCTGTGGGCCCATGCACCACCACCCCAACATAGAATTTGCCCTGTCCCTCTGCCCAGCAGCCCAATGGGGGCGCTTCCTCCCTCTCCCCAACACAGAATTTGCCTCGCACCTCTGCAGCATGGACAGCAGCCTGTTGAGTTTGGGCACTTGGTCTCTAAAGGTTTCGCCATCACTGGTCTAGGAACTGTTCAAAAAGCCATCTTTCCCAAGAAGTTCAGATTTGATTTTATTTTTAAGGAAATGGTTTCTTTAATTGAATTGTCAGTATGCAATATTTTCCCCACTCTATTTGGAAGGTAATATAATACTGAAAAGTGTGTGTGCGTGTGCGCGGGGGTTCCCCTTTACAGCAGCCCCTTTCTGAAGTTATACCTACTTGTACAGGGTGTCCAAAAGGTTGCCATACATAGAAACAATTGCATAACAACAGATATCTTGGAATGTGTTCACCATGAGTGGAGGAGAAGCCTTTGTGTGTGTGTGTGTAGAAAGAGATGGCCAACACATAGATAATATTTTGTAAATATTTTGCAAACTTTTGCAATGAATATTTTGTACATAAAGGTTCATTTAGACACACTTTCCCATCTTGCCTATGTGTGGTGACTTTTGGGACACCCTGTAGTGTTCTTATGAGAAGTATGGCTGGCCAGTTAAGTGTTTTGCACTGACAAGCCATATGACTAAGAGAAAGAGTCGTTTCCACTGGCTGTCAGAATTGTGCATGATTTGCAGGTTACATGTTAGGTTTGATCAGAAGTAGGTCAGTCTCCAGGAACGAGATCTCCTTCCTTTATTTTCCTCCTGCTCAGGTTTTTATATCTCACTCATCATTATGGTATCAGAGTGTGTAGTGTAGCCCCAGGCCTTTGTATGAGGCAGCCAGATGTAGCTGATGGTTTTCTACCACTCCTTCTCCAATTTCTTTCAGGAACACTGGCAGCAGAATGCAAAATTGTTCTGAACTGGGGAAGAAACTTGTAATCCTACAGGTGCATAGCAGGTTAACTTTCAGAGGAGGAGGTGAAAGACCACTGGGAGAAGAAGACCGTTGTTTCAGAAGCTAGATTTGGCATAGGTTTGGGGGCCAATGTACCTGGTCCTTGCATGCATCATCCCAATCCATTTGGATGTTATGAGCATGTAAAGTCTGCCTGAAATCTGGGGAACAACTTAAGCATTGCTATTATTGCTGCAGTCTTGTATTTACTGTCCCAAGTGTTCAGTGAGACTTATTCCTGAACAGGAACATGTGAGTTTCTTACTGTCTAGACCAGTGATGGTGAACCTTTTAGAGATTGAGTACCCAAAATCAACAGGCCACTGTCCAGGCCACAGAGGGACAGGGTGAACTTTGTGCTGGGGGAGGGAGGAAGTGCTCCCATTAGGGTGCTGAGCAGAGGGGCAGAGCAAACTCTGTGCTGGGGCAATGGCATGCGTGCCCACAGAGGGAGCTCTGAGTGTCCCCTCTGGCACATGTGCCATAAGTTTGCTACTGCTAGTCTAGACCACTTCTTGTATGTTGAGTTCAGGAGTGTGTCCCTTGACATGTGCTTCTTTCTTGGTATCTAGGTCCTCAAACTTGGCTCTTCAGATGTTCATGAACTTCAATTCCCAGAAGCCCTTATCAGCAGGTGTGCTGACTTGGGCTTCTGGTAATTGAAGTCCAAGAACACCTAGAGAGCCAAGTTTGCTGATCCCTGGTCTAGAGCTTCTGAATAACTGAGTTCTTCTAAAAAATAAAGAATTGGAGGGATTTGGGGGCTTTATGATGGCCTGAGGCCTGCAAAAATACTCATGAGTTGTGTGGAGTTTGTCCAACGTTGTCACCCTTGCCCTACACCAGTGTTTTTCAAACTTTGGTTTTTGGACTTCAATTTACAGAAGCCTAAGTCAGTTCCCCAAAGCACTGATCAGCCAATGTACAGACTTAGGCTTCTGGGAATTGAAGTCCCCCTGTGGGGCATAGGCCCCACGTTGGGAACCACTGAAGGCATCAGTGTTAACTAAATTCACCTAAAATCAGTGTTAACTAAATTCACCTAAAATACAGCTTTTGCTTGTATTATCTGAATGATATTGTGTGGCCTCTCAAAAAGGGAAGTGCTGCTTTGCCACAGGACAGAGAAGCCAACAATCGACTCACCCCAGGGCACAAGCACTAGGCAAGTTGTAGTCATTTATTTTATAGATCAGATTTGGAAATACTTTGCACATTTATGTGAGAGAGTCAAATGTCTGGTGTTGGGCCTGTACTATCCTTTTTACCATGATGAGATTGCTATTTGCATTTCCTGCTCCAGATGTCAAAATGTCTTGGGCCATCTTTCTGCAGATGGCTGGAACAGCTGAGCCATCCTATACACTAAGCAAGGCTGGGAACCTGCCCAGGGTCACTCGCCAACCCGGCGTGTGATGAGGATATGATCGTCATGCCGTTAAATAGGCTTGGGCACTATCACCGAACAAGTGGCAGGGCTGTAAAGTGGTTGTTTGGAGACCAATGTTTTCTTATTTTAAAAAGCACTGTTTCTCCCAGAGCCAGTTTGTTGGCAACTCATTTGACAGCAAAGTCAGAACAGATGGGCTTTAAATTGCTGCCAACCATTCTTTTGAAAATTGCCACAGGCTTTCTAGTGGAATGGCAATGCTTAAAATGAAGAAGAGATTAATCGCATATTTCACTGCTTTGCACATGCCATTGCTTTGTGAGTTGCAAACAACAGAAGGCAAACTTAATAGAGTTATGGCTGCAGTCCTGTGCTTCCTTGCTGGGATGTAAGTTCCACAGAGTAAGTGGTGCTCACATCTGAATAAATGCAACTAGGGATGTGTTCAGTGGATGTGTTCAGTGGTGGATATATTTTTTTACTACCACACTGTGGGTGGGCTAACTTTGTGGGTGGGGCCAAATCTGTGGGTGGGGCCAAATCTGTGGGCATGGCCAAATCTGTGGGTGGGGCCAAATCTGGACATGTGACTTGCTGGGGGTGGCCATGTGACTGGATGAGCGATCTAGTCATGCCCTGCCACATGGTCATGAAAACGTCTGCAAACAGAGACAGCAGCGGCTCTTTGGCTGTAAAGGGAGATGAGCACTGCACCGTAGAGTCAAATATGACTGGCTTTTGAGCAAGGGAGACCTTTACCATTACTTACTAACTACATGTAACTAATCAGGGCCAAACTTCACAGCAAATTTGAATACCAATCAGGTAAAGGTTGCCCTTGCTCGAAAGACAGTCATATGCAACTCTAGGGTTCAGTGCTCATCTCTGTTTACAGCCAAAGAGTCTGCATTTGCATACATTTCTGTGGTCATGTGGCAGGCATGACTAGGCACCACAGTACACGGAATGCTGTTTACCTTCCCACTGAAGTGGTACCTATTTATCTACTTGCAATTTCTTGCTTTCAAACTGCTAGGTTGGCAGGAGCTGGGATTGAGATGAGAGTACTCTGGTCTCAAACTGCTGACCTGCTGATCTTCCAGGCATCAAGTTCAGTGGCTCAACCACTTGAGCCATTGCAGTTATTACTGGTTTTAAAAAGCCACACTGATTTGTAAACTTATCTGTTATGCTAGCCAACCATTGTGTGCCCAGTGGACTCGATCCACAAAAGCTTACATTAAAATACAGCAGTTAGTCTTTAAGGTGTCACAATGTTTTTGTCTTTTTGTTTACTTCCTGATGTGATTGAAACACAGACTAACATGACTACTTTTGAAATGTTAGCCATGTTAGTCTGTGTTTCAACCATATCAGAAAGTAAACAAAACAAAAAGACAAAAATGCTGTAGTACCATAAAGACTATACACGCGCGCACATGCACACACACAATACACACACAACATAACACAAACACATGACACACACCACACACACCCGACACACACCACACACACATCACACACACACACATCACAAATGACACAACACACACACACACACACACCTTGGAACTAGAAATAGAGACTTAAACAGAAAGGGCCAGAGTGGTGGACGCGGCCCTGCCTCCCTCTCCTCTGCGACAACGACCAAGGCCAAGCGGTGGGCAAAGAGTGCAGGAAAAGCGGTGGTGGAGGGAAACCCCTGGCGGAAGCCACATCGCCCTCAGGGGGAACGGCAATGTCGATGGGGCCATCTCCACAGGGCTTGAGCCGGCCACCATGGAGATGGCCAAGCCAGGGAGGCCACCAAGATGGCAGCGGCTGGGGTGGAGGCCTTGTGGGTCCCATTCCAGGTGGCGGCAGGTGACAGTGGAAGCCTGTGTCCCCCAGCTCTCCGGCCACTCCCGAGCCACCTTCTTGCCTCCAACCTTGGCAGCTGCCATCATGCTGCCCTAGCTGCTGGGACTGCATGTGGCCAGGAGGAGGAGGCAGAGAGGTGGAGGGGAACTGGAGGGAGGCTCCAACTGATGCTGCACTCTCCTTTTTCCCCACCTCCCTCAGGAGCAGTGCAGACGTGGCAGAGAGAGCAGAGCTGAGACAGCGTTGGGAGCAGAGACGGAGGCAGCAGCATTGGCAGTGGGCAGAGCAGTGGAGACGGAGGCAGTGGTAGCAGTGGTGGCTGAAGCGGCAACTGTGGAAGAGATGGAGGCAGCAGTGGTGGTGCCTGCCTGGGAGCTGAGTGAGATGGCAGGCAGAGGGGAGCATGAAGGCCTGGAGGTGGCGACTTTGGCAGCGGCAACACCGATGGAGGCAGAGTAGGCCTGAGCTCAGCCCTTGACCCTCTGCCTGCCCACCCAGTGCAAACTACAGGTGCTGCTGCTGCTAGAAGTGGCTGGTGAGTGCCGAAGCCTCACCACACCTACCTAGGCCTCTGCTGCCTCCACCAGTGTTGCCACCACCAAAACCGCCAGCTCCATGCCTAGGTAGGCATGATGAGGCTTCAGTGCCCAGCAGCCGCTTCTAGCAGCAGCAGCAGCAGCACTTGTAGTTTGCGCTGGGCAGGCAGGGAGAGGGTCAATGGCTGAGCCACTCAGGTACTGCTCTGCCTCCTCCAGTGTTGCCATCACCAAAGCTGCCACCTCCAGGCCACCATGCTCCGCTCTGCCTGCCACTTCACTCAGCTCACAGGCAGGCACCGCCGCCACTGCCTCCATCTCCTCCACTGCTGACGCTTCAGCCTCTGCTGCTACTGCTGCCTGTCTCCGCCACTCTGCCCACTGCCAATGCCGCTGCCTCCATCTCTGCTCCTGACACTGCCTCCGCTCCGCTCTCTCTGCCACGTCCGCACTGATCCCACTCCAGGCACAGAAAACGGCTGCTATGAAGTAGCGCAATTGCGCTAAGCAATGGAGTCAGGAAGTGGGCATGACCGGCCAAGCGGGCATGGCCTAGGGGAATTTTTGCTACCGGTACGCCCATACTGGGGCATACCAGGAGAAGCACACCACTGGATGTGTTGCTCAAACAAGTTTTGTAAAAAAGAAAAATTATTTCCAAAATTTAAATGATACATGAATGAAATAAAGTTTTACTGAACAAATTGGTAGGAACAGTTACAAAGTTGTGAAGATTTATAGGTTTGGGATAAAATTGTCCTCTCCACATACTACTTTGTGTAATTCTCAAATGGAGAGCTAGAAAATGTTACGTTTAAGACTCCAGCTTCCAGAATCCAACAAACCACATGTCCAATGTTTGCTGGCAGATTCTCAGAACTAGAATCTAAAAAGTAATCTTCCCAAATCTCAACAATGTGACATCATTATGAAGCCAAATCAGAGTGAAAGAGTGTAGAGACCATTTTGGTGGGAAGATAAACAGTGTTCCATTCACTCTGGTGTCTAGTCATGCCTGCCACATGACCACGGAAATGTCTGCAGAAGAAGACAGTGCTGGCTCTTTGGCTTTGAAACAGAGATGAGCACTGAACCCTAGAGTCAGATATAACTGGCTTTGGAGCAATGGTGACCTTTACCTTACCCTTGCATTGACTTTCAGTTGCCAGCATAGATTTGAGGAAACCACATTCTTAATTCTGACAGCTTAATTCTGACCAAGAACAATTGGAGTGCCAAGGTTCTCTACCACTGATCTAGAACAATGAGTACCAGTTACTAAGGATGCAGCAGAGTTTGTGATTTAAAGATGATACTGAAGAATAAATGCAGAAAAAGTGCCCCAATTACATGGCAGGCCTATGAATATTGGGGATTTCCCTAGCAGGGAAGAAAGAAGCAACCAGATCTGAAATGTTATGCAAGTCATTAAGGAAATAGTATGGAGGTCCTCTCAAATTTTCCCACTTCTAAGTTGAAAGCATAATAAAAAATGCTTCCCACCCTGATACATCATCAAAAGCATCCTAACCCCTTAACTGGAGCATGCACTGTCCTTTCTAACAAGGAATATGATATGACTTTAAGTCAATGCAAACTTGTGCAGATTTAAGTCAGTTTGTGCCACTGATTGCCCTTCCTTCTGCAGCAATAGCAAAAAATGGAATGACAAGTATTTCAACATGCAAATATGTTCAGATTGGAATTGTTGCACAGAAATCTCAGATTAGCAAGTGCAGGTGTGGCAATAAAGAGAGGCAAACAAACTATCTCTATCAACATCTATTTGATTTCGTTTGATTAAATTTAATTAATATTATTTAGCTGTGTTGGCTGGGGAGTTCTGGGAGCTATAGTCCAAAAAGTATTTTCACCCCTAATTCACCACACATCATGGCATTACTCTGCTAATAGCAGACCAAGCAATACCTTCAGGAGGAGGAACATGTTCAGTGAGGGCATCAGGTACTTTGAAGTACAGTACAGGGGAATAAAGCAGTTTTGTGCAGGTCAGCCTTTTGCAGATCACACCAGTTGTGTGTTGACAACTGCCTTAAACAAATGCAGCAGAAGCGTCAGATGAAAGAGACAGCAGATAGGGAGGAGAAGGCAAGAGAGAAGGGCAGATAGTTTGTGAAAGCAAGGAATCAATAGGTGAAAAAACTTTCAGACATAACGGAGCCGCAACATCGTAGGCATAACATGATTATGCAGCCATTGGAAGCTCCTTCATGCTGTTCCATTTTGTGCTCCTTTTTTTCCCCTTGGGTCCATTTGGTATCTCAGAAAGTTCTCTTTTGCTCTTTAGAGATGGGGAAGGGCAAACCTGCTATATTTTGAGAAGTCTTCAGCACCTGTGCCTCCCCATCCCCATATTTATTTTTAAGAACATGTTGGCAGTAACCCTCCTCATTTTGTCAGGGGGAAAAATGGGAGAGAGAGTCTGAAATAAGTGAGTTAGCCCAAAGGTTATGTGTGCAACCCCAGACCTAAAGAGGTCACCTATGCTGTCTTAGAGGACCTATCATGGTGTCTATAAAATTTGGGAGAGGGACTGTGTAATGAACCGAGGGAGTCAATCTTCTGAGCTTGACTAGAAGAGGCCTCATTCACCCCCAGCATTTCTCTATTTCTCCCACAGCCTGGCTTAAAGCTCTTGATGCCCCTAGGCTTTCCCTGTCTCTTGTAACCAGAAACAAAATCCTTTCCTGGTTGGTATTTCACAACAGCCAGACCAGATAGTCCAGCTAGTATTGAATCCAAGCTAGCAAATGTAGAATAGTATCAGGCCCTTTGGTTGAGGTACCTTATTTAGATGCACCAACCCTTGTTACTCAAAAATGACACCTTGGTATCATATTTTAAAATTTATTAGAAAGAATAAAAGGGTTTCAAAAAGTAAAAATGTCCAAAACATCTTTAAAAGACAGTTGCGGTACAAAAGCAAAACAGAAATCCAAAGCAAAGGATAAAAAATAAGAAATTTCCCATATCCTAAAGAATTTTTTTAAAAATCTATCTAAGCCCTACTTCTAATATAAAGCTATCCTGAAAGCATATTAGTTGACTTTCAGAGCTTACTCTAAGGAAACTACATAGCAGAAGCTAAGAAGAACTTATTAGAGTTAATTCCGTCTCTCATCTGGCTGCAATTAATTATTATTCTCCTTGTCTCTCATCCTAGAATTAACCAACCAGGTAGCATTATAGAATAGTAATCATTTCCCCCTCCAAAATCCTCTTTCTCATGAGAATTATTTGTTACCACTTATCTTGGAATGCACTTTGGTTATTTCTTGTGTCTTCTCCACTTCTTTCGACTTTGAATGTCTTCTGTGCCAGTCCAGCTTATCTGCCACCTGTGAAAAGACAGCTTAGAAAAACAAGGCATTTTCTCTACATTTCTTCTCCATTCCAGATGTTAATCCTTTCCTGGAAAAGTGAAAAGTCCCACAGCCACGTTAGAATCAAGGCCTACATTCTGGCACATTACACCAGCCTAGAATGGCAATCTAATTAAAGTTACTTACATGCCTGCTTCTCTATGCTGCCCCATTTCCTTGCATGACAGCCTATGTAAAGCATTGGTCAGCCAGGACCAATCAAGCAGCCATTCAGTGAGTTCCTTGGGCCATTATACCTGGCCTTTGCCCACCAATTTCCCAGAAGACTCAGACACCAGTGTTGGTTGAAAAACTAGGGCCAACTTTATTGAACAATTAATTCAGCAGATAATATAATTGGGTCTTCAGAAGACGTCTTTGCAGTGCGGTCTGGGTAATCATTTTGAACCATACCCCTCCCCTGGCCTGGAGGGCCACGTCCACCTTTGGACTCCCCTCCCTTCTGCTACCGACCAGCCATCCAACACATGGCATGGAAGAGGTAGCCAATTGTCCCAAGATGTATACCCCACCCTGGGACTACTGGTTCAGCAATATGCACTTCAATGTATAATCACTGGCCCTTAAAGGACTCTAAATGAACACACTACCTGCCACAGGCCATGGAACACATTGTGTCCCACACACACACATGCCCTCATTAAATAGGGGTGGCCAGAAGACCCCTCTGAAGACCCTCTTTAAGAATTAAGCACCAGCATCCCTGAAAAACTCATGAGCATTGCTGTGTACATTCCAAAATGTGTTGTTGTGAGATATGTAGGATACACCTCTGATAATCACAGCCTGGCTAATACACCAATTAATCCGAAGCCAAGACTGCTCAGGACTGCCCCATTTTCCACTTCTGGAACTCCACCAAGTCAGCAATATTCCTGAATAAATCATGTGTGTGCCTGGCCATATTTCAGCCACTGTCTGCAAAACATGCAAGGCTCCAGCATATAAAGATGCTTCACCTATGACCCCCATGTCCTGTTCCCCAACGTAAAGAAACAGGACAGCAGGGAGCCCAAAAAGAACCAAGTGAACCACCCTTGTGACTACATCCTTCCATCTTAAACCAGGGATACCAAACCATCTTATCTGGAGATGTGATATGCCCAACTACGGACCATATTCAGTGTTTGCTGCTTTCCATGCCGCCGAACATATCCAGCTATCTCCCAGAACCACAGCATGTAATGTTGCCTGGAACAATCCTATAATTAAAACATTATGGCAAACGTCTGATGTAAGCCTTGAACTTTGCTGAAGACCAACACCACACTTTCTTAATGTCCTCTTCACTCTAACCCAGCGCTGCTGCTGTAGAAGCAGTCCCAATCTGAAAATAATGTGTCCCAAATCCCAACCCTGTCAGCCCCACCTTCTCCAATGCCCTGGAAGTAATTTTCCAAAACTGATACTTGGACAATGGACTCCCATCTAGATGTCTGAAGAATGGTCCCAGTATAGATTCTCTTTCTTGAACCAGAGCCCATGCCGCCGCCACCAGACAGAGTTCCGGAACAGAAAACCAAACAGGAAACTGCCCTTTTGGTCTGTCTTTGAAAACCGTATGAATAGAAAGAGTTGTGTTTCACTGAGTGCCATATCTCCTCACTGGAGCACTCTTTGCGTTACATCATTTTGGGATGACACCACTAGTTCACTCAGTTTTAGGGCTCCAAAAAAGGCAATAAAGGAGGCAGCCTTAAACAATGATACTTCATATCGGGAACAACAACCCCCGCCACACACACACACACACACACACACACACACACACACACACACACACACACACACACACACACACACACACACACACACACACACAGAAAATACTTCTGATAGTTGTAGTAGCTTTCCTATGCTCTGATAACAAAAGAAGGACTGAGAAGAAAAATGGAAGTGATAAATATAGATTGAAAAGGAATGGATTACTTGAACATGTTACTTCTAAGCACTATCCAATGCAATGATTTAGGGCAGGGGTCCCCAAACTATGGCCCAGGGGCCAGATCTGGCTGCCAATGCCAATTCATCTGGCCCGTGAAGCCCCCGTCACTCCTGGAAGCAGAAGTAAAACACGCCCATATGGGCGTGTTTTACTTCCTCTTCCATGAGCGACGAGGGCAACATGGGCCGGATGAATTGGCATTGGGGGCCAGATCCAGCCACCAGGGCCATAGTGACCAGCTCCCTGAACCACGTGACCAGCCCATGGCCCAAAAAGTTTGGGCTCCCCTGATTTAGGGCGAAATAAAATATTATAAAAAACGCTGTTTCTAATCATTAAACTATTTTCCCATCTACAATAGAATTTGCCAACAGATACCTTCCTCAATTATTTGACTTGCAGATTAAGTCTAAACACATATTCCGGAGACCAATTATAAAAGAAAGCATGGTAAACACAATATATGGCAGTGGAGGAAATCACATGCTATGACAAATAAATGCATTTCTTTAGTGCAAGGGACCAAAGACAATGAAACAGCCGAAGGGTTGGCTTAACACAGGTTTATTGCATGATGATCAGGAGGAACATGTGGTAATGGCGGATGGGTAGCTCAATATATACAGCTGGCTATACATTTGAAAGTGGCTCGTCGACAGACTATTGGTTGCTGTCTGCGTGACGTCGTAGAAGGTCACGCCCTTCTTGTCCAGGTGAAGAGGTGGCGGGAATCTTCCCGCGCTGCTGATCCAGGTGAATCTGAGCCATGAGAGCTGGACGCTCGCTATTGCCATCTAGTGGTCACTAGCTCGCGTCCCCTTATCAGGTTTACATTGATACAGCTGAAGGTTATACTGTTGCACACAGAAAGGTTACATTGTTACGACATGGCTAGGTACATTGTTAAAGGCACAGCTTTACAGAACACAACAATTTCACCACTTGGAGGAGCAGTTCTGCACAAAAAAGTGATAAAAGTTTCTTCTAGTTTTCCCCTTATCTTTGGGGTGGTGATGAGTCAGTCTTCCCAAAGCTCTAGAAAATATGTGGTTGAGGCAAGCCAGGGATTCCCTGGAACTCAATGCACACCAGTGGTTTCCTGCTTACCTAATAATCTTGTTTGAAAAGATATATCAGACATCATAATTATAAAATCTATAAGCCTGTCTAGGCATGCAGGAAACACCCCACAATTTCCCCTAGATGTCTCAGCTTTGCCTGTGAGCCACAGCTTGGTCTAAATGTGAATCCTTGGCTATGGTACACTAGAGATTGTGTAGAGACCGCTAAACTCATTTCACTTAAGATGACAAGCCGGACCAAGCGAGAGGGCCTTGAGGTGAAAGGTTACTTCTTTATCCACTAAAGCTAAGGAAGTAATTTCATTTTTTCTATTAAACAGCAGCGATGGGAAAGATTGTTCAGTGACTGAAAGTGCACCGCAAATATCAGGGTTACCAAAAGTCACAGAGAAACCTTTAAAATAATTTAAAGTGGTGATAGGACAAGTAATACATTGCATTTGTACTGATGCAGTTGTCATTAACCCTACACCTTCACTCTTACTTTTATTAAGAAAAGCAGGTAGCTGTCAGGATGGGAGAACCGGGGGGGGGGGGAGGATGGTTGGTTATCCTACAAAACAGTATATAAGACTGGGGGGAAATGCATATCTCTGGAGTGCATGTTATAGGGAGTGTTTGATGTTTACTGTGCAAGTGAAGGTAAGCCTTGTCTTATTGATTCACCCTAATATTATTTCTTGTCTCAGTATACTGTCTCAATGGATGCTTCCTACATACAGGTGAATCTCGGGAAATTAGAATATCGTGCAAATGTTCATTCATTTCACTTAATAGGTGAAACAAATATATGAGATAGACTCACTACATGCAAGGCGAGATATGCCATACCTTAATTTGTTATGATTGTGATAATTGTGTACAGCGTACATGAGATTATGTGATGATTATGGGGGTACATGGGATTGGGAGGTTGGGGTTTTCATAAACTGTGAGCGATAAGCATCAATATTATAATAAAGTAAGGCTTGAACTATCTCACTTTGTGTGCTCAATGAGTCTATCTCATATATTTGTTTCACCTTTTAAGTTGCATTACTGAACTGAATGAACATTTTCACGATATTCTAATTTTCCGAGTTTCCTGTACATGCCAATCACTTGCTAAACTTGCCCTTGATTATCCTACACTTTAAAAACAGGTACTAAATATTTCAATTAAAGAAGGATGGATGAAATCTAGCATTTCACACTTCTCCTGGTTTCTCATAAGGCGGTTTCCTGAACTTTCAGAATAATCCCAATGTTTCAGTCTGTCCTGAAATCTTTTTTTAAAAAAGAAAAACATATGACACTTTGCGTTTTTTTTAGAGTATATTTTTCTTCATACATTCATTTTTGCCATACCTTTTTGCCAAATATGCATATTTTGCAAGCAGTTTTTGTAATATATTATAATTAGAATGCTATTTTCATTAGTACATGTATTTTATATGCATTTTCTCCTAATCTAAAAAATGTTCTAAGCATTTTTAATACAGCACTCTGTCACAAAATTTGAAGAAGTATAAATTTCAAAATGGAGCTGAGTTTTGGTCAGTTGCCATTAAAATGTGAACCAAATGAATTTATTTCCATCACAAATTCACATTAGTTTCACAGAGTAAAATTGGTCAAAGTCTAGCAGGGATAAAATTAAGTTCTGTAAGTTTAGTGCAACCAAGAGACAAAAGTAGTGCTCTTCCTGAATTTGATTAAAATTCCAAGTTGTAATAATACAAACAGACCCCTAAAGATCCTTAAATGTGTGATCCTTTATACCAGCCTTAACAATGTATGATCCTTTATACCAGCCTTTCCCAATACGATGCCCTCCATAGGTTGCAGATTTTAGCTCTTACTAGCTTTCACAAAGCCACATTAATTGAAGCTGATGAAAGTTGAACTTCAAAACATCAGGAGAACAATCAGTTGGAGAGGGTCTAACATGGATTTTGCATTAGGTCGTGTCTCAACTCAGTATCCTACTCCCTGGATCAATGATCTTTGAGCCATTGGTCTCACCACATTCCATCAGGCCTGAAAAGAGAATAACACATATTCACTGCTGCTGTCTCCTTATATATATTTGGCCCAACTTTAACAATATGTATACTGTACATTCTGGGCACATAAAGGTCTAATACTGAGCCCAGCAACTTGTTGTCCTCAATATGATGTCATAGTAAAGATCCCATTAACCCAGCCAAAATAATCAGTGTTGAAGGATGATGGCATCTATAGTCTAACAAGATCTGAAATATTATAAATTGCTTTCACTGAGTGGGAGGCAACTTTCCTACCCCACCTATCTTCCAAGCTTCCCAAGGTTGGTTTATGGCATTCTTTCGACATATCAATTGGAACCCAGTCCATACCTGTCAAGTTACTGGTGTCCAAATACGGGAAGGTTTCCGAGCGCCAGCGTTGGTGCATGCTCGCCGCTGCCTCTGACGTCAGAGGCAGCAGCATGCGTTCACAGTAACCCATGCGCGCATCGAATCAAAGTTTAATTTATATACCGCTTTTTTCAACCACAATGGGTGACTCAAAGCGGTTTACATAAGCAAAGTAATACATTTCAATAACATAATTCATACAAAAGACATCAAAAATACAAGATATAAAAAACAACATAATTCATACAATCAAAACAACAATAAAGCGATAATATATATGAATATATCAAAAATACAATATACACTATAAGCACTACACAATAGCAAGTAAATGTAGAGGCAAGAAGCAGCGTGCATGCACAGTAACCCCTTTCCTGGCCTTTCAAATACGGGATGACGGCGGGAAGGAGCGTGATGGAATGGTGAATTACAGGAAATACCAGGCAAAACAGGATACTTGACAGGTATGACCCAGTCTAGTTGACAACAGAAGAAGAGCATAAAAATTGCCCTGTATCACACTCCCATTTGTGTTCCCGGTGATAGCCAAATAGATGCCTCCGTGATATTTACAAGCAAGTTCTCTGATAGCTGCCCTTCATCTGGTATTCCATGCTAGTCTTCCTTCAAACTTGGAAAATCTTTTTACTAATCCTATCTAACACTATCTACCTCACTTGTTAGAAATGGATCTATTCTCCATGAATGTTAATAATTTTGATCATGTCAGGCAACAGAATGAGCAAGAAATGAAGTCAGAAATTGGCAACAATGATCTCAAAACACATGTTTATGCCATTTGTGTCATCTTAAATTATGGATTCATGGTCCTAATTTAATTTCTAGTGGAACAGTGCCCTGGACAAGGGAGGAGGGATGAAGCTGTGGAGCACATTGCTCGCAATTCATTAGAACAGTGCTAGTGAAGATAAACAGAAAACAAGTCCCAGGGAAAAAAACCAGCAAGGCTAAAATTAAAACAGTAGGGGTGATTTATAGTAAGATGCTCAGAGACATGACAGGAAGTCTCAGTACACCAAAAGGAAAATCTTGTTTGCTCAAATTATTTGTTTCTTCTGTCTAATGAACGTAATTCTAATATACAAGTGATAACACTGGCATTTCTTTGAAATGTTGATTCAGTTTAATTATGAAAATCACCAAGGTATTTTCTGGCTGCTTCATCACTCCCTGTACTAAGATTAATCACATCAACATCATTCATTTAATCTTCAAAGAGGAAGCAGTTGTCCACAAAAAAACCTT
Organism: Bradypodion pumilum; assembly: GCA_035047305.1. NCBI lineage: Eukaryota > Metazoa > Chordata > Lepidosauria > Squamata > Chamaeleonidae > Bradypodion > Bradypodion pumilum. The sequence continues at coordinate 190,599,615 of JAWDJD010000003.1, forward strand.
CAAATAGCTTCATTAGTGCAATTTTTCAGACTCAAACACTTAGCTGGCAGCATATGATTGAGAGCAAGGAAGGTCATTTGATTTATCTAGTTTCCAATCCAAATGAGTTATTTAATATTTCCATATTTTTTGCAGATCTCCTCAAAGCCTAAATTCGGTTTTCTTTGCTTTCCTTTGTTTTGTTTCCTTCCCAATATGTGCCATATATCATTCGAAGAAATCCTTGCAATTGTTGGGCCAGATTCTGACAGTGATCAGGAGAAAATAAATGGAATTATATGCAAAAAACACATACTCTCTGTCTATGACCAACTATAGGGACTGCAGTGACTCAAGAGGCTAAGATGCTGAATGGAAGGTGGCAGGCCATCAGTTCGCTACCCGAATACTGCAGGATGAAATGAGCTTCTGTCTCTGTCCCAGCTCCTGCAAACCTAGCAGTTCGAAAGCAAGAAATTGCAAGTAGATAAATAGAGCCCACTTCAGTGGGAAGGTAAACAGTGTTCTGTGCCCTCCGGTGTCTAGTGATGCCTGCCACATGACCATGGAAACGTCTGCAGAAGCAGACAGCATTGGCTCTTCGGCTTATAAACAGAGCTGAGCACTGAACCCTAAAGTTGGATACAACTGGATTTCGAGCAAGTGTGACCTTTACCTTTACCTATGACCAACTATGCATGGAGAGAGTGTTCAGATCTCTTGATGGAAAAGAGAAAATGTTTGCATTTAGATACTGGCTTGGATCTAGGCATACTCAGAAGGAATGCATTCTGGAAGTGTTTTTGTTCTTCAAAGTTCTGTGTAAAGGCTAGCAAAGAAAAGTTACATGGCAAGATTATTGTGCAAACACTCAGTTTAGGACCTTGTGCAATACTTTGCACATAACATATTTCCTTGTGTAAAGACAAGCATATTACAAGATCTCAGTTCTCTTTTCTTCTGTGAGGATCTGGTGGTACATCAGGAAGAACATTTCTGCTTACATCAAAGAACTTCTGGATACAACTGATTGGCTGAAATCCATTAGTAAGTCACAACTAGAGTGGACCATTGAATCAATGAATTTGCATAGGGTTTGACTCCCTGAATTCCCTCTGATTCAGTGGCTCTCCTCTAGCTGTTGGGTTTCAGCCAATACATTCAATGTTAATTACCTAAAGTCTCCCAACAACATTGGCCTTGCCCTGTATATGGAAAACATGATGTAGAGACTGTAAACCTAAGAACGATATGCCAAGGGGAATGGCAGTAGGCTGACTTGACCTATTCCTCCTTTCTCCCATGACCCCTCAGCAATGGAGACACTGTCATAAATATATTTCCTACTACAGGGTGTTGCCAGTGCTAAATGGAAATAATAGATAGATAAGTAAGCAACTTATGATTGGAGCAAGGTCAGCCTGCCCAAAATTAGGGGATGAGGTACACACTCTGCTGCTCAAACCATAAGCTAAGTTGGGTAGCAGGTAGATAATAAAAGCTGGGCCAGAAGAGAGTTTCAATTGTATCATATGGCAGATGAAGAACTGGATTGCTTAACCTCTCATGATATTTCTCCTTATATCCCCAGCCATTCCCCTCTGCTCTGTGTGCTGCATTACCCTGCATCCCTTAAACCTAGCCTACCATCCTCAGCTTCAGTAGAAGTCCTTGATACATCAGCAGCATGGAACTAAAATTCAGCTGCCAATTTAGTCAGTTCCCATAAGTGGGTGGGTGGATGGGAGTTGTCTTCTTTGACTCAGGCAACAAAAAATCATGGGATATATTCTTTGATGAGAGTACCCTGGACAGCAAAGAGAAAAAATAGGTCAATCTCCTTGGAAGGTCAAATGCTTAAGATGAAGTTAAAATACAGTAATACCTCGGATAACGTTTGCATCAAATAACGCTAAACCCGCATAACGTTAAGCAATCTGGGGGGGGGGGGAAATTGCATCGCATAACATTAAAATCCTATGGGATGCATTGGATAACATTCACTAAAGCCTGTGCCAGTTACAATGTATCTCTATGGAGTTTTAACATGCAATTCATCCCATAGGATTTTAACCTTATCCGACGCATGCATCAGATAACGTTAAAATCGGATAACACTAAGACTTGTGGAACCAAGTTTTAGTGTTATCCAAGCTTTTACTGTACTTTGGACAATCCTCTTTGGAGAAGAGAGGATTCGCTTAAGAAGGCCTTGATGCTGGGAAAGGGCAAGAGAAGAAGGGGGATGCAGAAAATGAGATAGTTATATGGCATTGTTGATGCAATGGGCACAAAGCTGGGTGGGTTGAGGAGAATGGTGGAGGATAGGGGTGCCTGGCATGCGGTGGTCCATGGGGCCACAAAGGGTTGGAATCGACTGTGCGACTGAAGAACAACAACAACATATCCTGTTTAGCAGCATGAGCCATTCTGCACATTGTGCTTACTCCTGAAATTTGTAGCCCTTGCAGTGAATCTTGAGAAGCACTGCTGCTCATGGGAAAGGACTTCAACTCCATGAAGGGCCCTTTTGAATCCAGTACTCTCTTCCAGATCTAGCTTAACATTTCCAACTGTATGTGGAATATCTCATAGAAACTTTATTTTTTTTTTTGTTTCCAGACCAGGGACCATGTTGCCTAAGGGCTTGGTGGACTGGTAGTCCAAAAGAAGTGATGAACCCTCTTAACAGAAAGAAACAATATGTGTAGCCCCACTTAATAATTATTATTAAGAATGCTTGAAGCAATTCCAACTTATGATGACCCTTTCCAGTTTTTTCTATGGCGAGAGTATTCATAAGTGGTTTACCATTCCCTCCTTCTTGGGTTACCCTAGGAATGTGGCGCTCCTTTCCTAGGAGGCTACTGCAGAATCAAACTCCCAACACACTGAGCTAGTGTGTCAGCATAGCCCCACTTACATACTCATAACTTACTATGTGATAAAACTGTCCCCCTTCTTCAAGTTCCTATATATCTTAAAATACATTGGCTTGATGGAAGTGAATATTTTCTACAGAAACAGAGAGAGAAGAAGAAGAAGAAGAAGAAGAAGAAAATACACTGCTTCCTTTTTATGAATATGAAATTAATATTCAGTTATCGGAAATGACATCTAGTTAGCTGAGGCTAAACACTTCACCAAAGATGTCTTTTGCCTGCCCACACTGCTTGACTAAAACAAGATGGTCCTTCACAATTATTGCCTTTGAATGGTGCTAAAACATGCCACTGATCAAGATTTAGTTAGCCTTATTATCAAGAAGCAAAACTGCCACTATGATTTTTACATGCTATAAAAAAGAGAGAGACTTCATTAAAGTTTCTGCTAACGTACTTGCCAAAATTCATTACCCTGCTGGAGCAAAAGAATCCATAAGCCAATGAGAGAAGCAGGAGACGTAACGCAACCCAAAGCTGGTTGCGCCATTTCAAAGCATTCTCAGACTTATACAGACCTGTTAGTACTACAGTACTGAGTTAAATGTAAGTTTTAGTTGGTTTACACCCACTGAAGTCAAGCCAGGTTAAATCTACTGCCCAGCTAGGTTCTATCTGAGGAAGGGTTCAAGGTACGCTTAAAATACTGTAGATCCATAAGAAAATAAATATACAAGCCCATGTCGTCATACAATTTTGGTGCAAGATAGAGAGCACTATCTTAACTTCCTTCTTGAAACATCTACAATGGCTTTCAATTTATTACATTTAATTTCTAAAATGTTGATAATAGCCTCTGAAGCTGTGTTTTGTCGGGGGGGGGGCAGCATTTAAGAAGGGCATTGACAAACTGGAACAAATGGGGACAATTAAAACCAGGAGTGAGAATGGAAAGGAAGTACTGTATACATTGACTAAACATTGAGAGAAACTTCCTAACAGTAAAAACCCTTCACCTGGGGAAAAAGTATTGCTTTAGGAAGCGATGACAACTGTCTTCAAAGGTTTGAAGGGGCAATTGTTGAAGTAGACTTGTTCTCTGTTCATCCAGGACACAGGACTGCCATCAGTGGAAGGTGTAGATCTTGACTAAACATTAGAAGAAGTGTCCTAATGGGGTGGGGCTCTTACTCCTAGGGATTAGGCTGGCAACCTGGGGGTTATTTTAGATCTGACCCTTAATCTCAATTTACAAAGTCTGCTTTTTTCCAACTCCATCAAACTGCACAGCTGTAACCCTACTTGGAAAGATATTTCTTAACAACACTGGTGCATTAATTGGTAGTCTCACAAATTGACTACGGTGATGTTCTCTACATGAGACTGCCTTTGTCTGGACTTCAGTGAGTCCAGTCTGTTAACAGGAACAAAAAATAATTGAGCATATTTCTCCTGCCTTGGGATGTCTGCACTGGCTTCCTGTTCCTTTCTTTACCAGGCACAACGTGCTACCATTAACATACAAAAACCTGTACGTATGGTTCAGGACATTGTTATCTGTCAGAGCGTCTCCCATAGAACAACTGCCCGCATCACTCATTTGTCCCAGTTAGTGCAGCTCCAGGTGTCAGCACCAAGAATGGTAAGGAAGGTTACACCATGGAAGAAGGCCTTCTCAGTGGTGGCCCCTACATTGTGGAATGCTTTACCATTGGAGCTGTACCAAGCCCCATTCCTGGGCATGTTTAAAAAACAACTAAAAACTCTGCTCTTTGAGGAGGCTTTTCAGAATATCCTCCCTTATACCATTAAACAGTTTGGGTTTTTTTAAATTTAATTTTGGTTTAATTTTGATTTACCTCACATGCCGCTTGTGGAGATTAGGGTTTGTTTATTAAATATATCAGCTCTTTTACTGCCTAGAGATATATCCTTAAAGAGCAGAGTCTTCAGTTGTTGTTGTTGTTGTTGTTGTTTTTAATATGCTCAGGAATGGGGCGGGAACACACACACACACACACGAATTGGAGATACTTCTGAACATATATGTCTGGGATTGCTAAATGAATACCATGCAGCACAATGGGGAATATATTCAAAATAGGTAGCAATTAACTTCTGAAAAAACAACAGCAAAACTAGAATTGACATTTGATACTTCAAGGGGAAAGCCTTTGCCTTTCTTTCTTTTTAAAACTAACTAATATCAAATATATGCAGAGTTTCAATCACAGTGGGTGCCAAGAGTAAATGCCTCTTCACAGAGCCAGGCAATAGTGGTTCACCTTTTTGACCAGTCGTTTTTCTGCCTCCTATCTATCCTCATCAAATATTTACCATTCTTTAAAATGACCAGTCTGATTATTCCTATACTCCTTTTCAGGTTTTCCAGTGATGTCACAGAAATGTTGAACCCATTATGCTAAGTTAGCCTCCCCATCCTGCCTGACCCACTGACCTGTACTCCCTCCTTTAGGACAGTGTGGCATTTTTGCATAAAGACCCACAAGAAATGAACTTAATGTATACTTTTAAAAGGCCCACTGGTAAATAATGCTGGACAAAGGCCACACGAAAATAACAACAGAAAGATCTCAGATATTGACTCAAGTTGTCAGAGAAAGAAAAGGTCTGTTGAAAAATAAATAAATTGATTTTTGCATGCTGGTAAAAAAGGTGGGGGAGATAGGTGTTTCTGTCCATATGTAGATGCTATTTTAAAGCAATAAATTGATTAACTAATGCTTAGCTCATTTATTGGTAAAGGCAAATTTTAAAATTGGTGGGACTGTGAAATAGGAACACACATGGCTTCTTATAATGTTTAGTTTGTAGCATTTGTATTACTGAAGTTTGGAATAAGAGGGCAGAATTCATTTAAAATCACCTCTCCTCCTAGTAAGTGGTATTGTTAACTTTCAGTTTTTATATTTCAGGTAATCTTTTCTATTAGAAAATGGCATCTAAAGTGGTGCCTAAGGTTATTCCATACGTCTTTCTGTCACCTAGAAAGACACATAAGTTGGGGTTCTACTACTCTATACATTTATTTAAACATAATAAGTAATGAATTAATTCATATGCTGAAATTCATATGACCAGTCAACTATAATAATAATAATTTCATGTCAGAAATTATTCTGGGTTGAAAGGATTTTTGCTGGAGAAACTCCGATCAGGGAACACCCGAATGAGGTTCCTTTCATGTCTCCAAGAGCTGCTACAGTGATGGGTGCTCAATCCATCATGCAGTACACAGGTCTCAATCTGCCAACATGCCAGCCTTCCAGCTAACAAGGCGAGTTTCTTAACCCTACCAGTCTTAACCCTACCAGTCAAATGAAACTCTTTGATATTTTTGACAGCCCACATATCCTGACACAAAGGCCCGTGCATGTTCTTCCCTGCTTCATACAGAGGCATTCTTATCCCTTGCCTTATCTTTAAAGGGATTAGGAATTTGAATTTTAAAAATGGGTACTGACTAGACCCTCTCTCTTATGACTCTCAGCATAACATTTCATGTTGATCATGCACAATGTAACAAGAAAACACAATTAAATAAATATATGTTGAGTCAGACCTTTCTAACTTTAGAACCGCTCAGTATTTTGTGAATATTATTACTTGGACATTAATGCTTGGAAACATTACTGCTTGGACAACAAAACCCGTAGCCTCTCAGCCAGCATACCGGCTAGGGATTCTGGGAACTGCAGTCCAAAAAGGTAATATTTCAGGCTCTGGGTTTCCCTTCCTGCCTCATGCTTGAATGGGCCATGATTAAATGGATCTCTAAAGAGTAATAGTTGGGATACTATGTCACCTGTTGTTAGTTAACCCATTTACACTATCAGTCAATCCATGGGAAAGTGAACAGGGGGGGTGGGGGTGTTATGGTAGCCTCTCCCCCAGGGCCACCATCAGGGTAATACTACCAGTATTATGACCCGGAGCTGATAGAGGCCCTGCTGCCGCCACCCAAAACATGTGGGGGGGGGGGGAGAATAGGATTGCTCGGTATGAGGGCCAGAAATGTCTTATGGTGGCCCTGCTCTCCCCTCACACTGCAGGATAAAAGGAAATCTGACCAGTTTCACTTTTCATATTCCTTCTTCTACCTGCAGCTGGAGATATTTAGAAGACTACAGAGGCAGACGTTCTTTGACTCTAGTCTAGTCACTCTAATTGCAAATTCCTTGTAGTCTCGCTAATCATGGGGCTGATTATACATCAGTGCCAGTTGTTGGTGCCCCAGACTTTTTTTATGGGGGAGGTATTAAAAGGTGTGGAGGAGGAGAGTTTCCCATTGATCTCAAAGCGGAACTTAGTGGCACATAAAATAGTAAAGCGCCAAGGAGGGGAACTGAATACCAACATATGTTTCTTCTCTAGTCCAAGCCAAGAAAGACTCTAAGCTAACATGAACTGAAATTTGTCTTAGCCCCTGTCGAAGTCCAGGAGACTGCTTGGCGCTGACGTGACTTATCCCACAACAGCGCTCTCCATAGATGTGTTAAGTCGATGTCTGCCCTCAGTTTAATTTCAAAGTGTGTGTGCATGGGGGTGGGGGTAGAGAAGCAACAAAACTCTCTGTGTCTGTCCGGGTCAAAAAAAAAAGCAATCACCTTGGTAAATGCTTCAGGAATCCCACTGACGAGCTTCCCCCCAAAGCAAACCGTCTCCATCCTAGGCAAAAGTCAAGCTTGCGCTGGAATAATAACCTTCCTGTTTCTAGGCCCTGAGCTTGGCTTTTCGGATCTTCGCTCTCCTAATCGGACATGGTTGCAGAAGAATTTAAATGGTCTTTGAGCGTTAGAGATGTCCAGGTTAGGAAGTTTCCGGCAATTCAACTCTTCTCCGTCATCCCTTGACACCCAGCCTCTTGGGAAGCAGGCTACAGAGGATGTCAGTGTTTCCTCAGAGGCAAAGCTTTTTTCTCCTTCCAATGACCTGTTTAGCTGCATCTTTGGAGAAAACAACTTTCATGTTAAAATCAATTCAGAGTCAAGACCAGTGATGGGGGGGGGGGGACCCTCCATCATCTGATCTGAGAACTGCACTAGTAATGAAGAAGTGCTCCCTTTTGGTCCAATCCCAGGGAAACTGACCCATTACTTCCTGCCTACGAAATTGCTTTTTCCTTCGCCAAAAACCCTTGAGAAACCATCTTGGCAACCCAAGGCAGAAAATTCTTCATTTTGGCTTTTTGCCACACTGCAAAAAAGAGCGAGTGGGGAGGAAAGACCTGGTTCCGAAATCAATTGCAGAGGGAAGGGTGCCCTGTTTACCTCCTAGGCTCCTGGAATCCTCCCCTCAAAAAACAACAACAACACAATGTTCCTAAACTCTGGCGCACATTTTGGCCCAGGAAATTTGGCAAGAGAAATGGGCAGGCGACGCAATCTCGGCGGCGGCGGCGGCTCACTGGCGCCCCACCGAGGCAGGCGTTTGAACGGACACCACAAACAACAGAACTGTTCTATAAAGTCCAAGGCGCCCGAGTTTTTCTTCACTTGACCCTCCCTGGTTTTCTTTCTCTTTCGCCTTCCAGTCCAGCCATTTGACTTTCTGCCTTCGGGCAACTTCCGTATCCGCAGAGTTTAAGGCTATCTCGTTTCCGTGCGCTCCGGTGTCTAGTCATGCCTGCCACATGACCACGGAAACGTCTGCAGAAGCAGACAGCGCTGGCTCTTCGTCTTAGAAACAGAGATGAGCACTGCACCCTAGAATTGGATACGACTGGCTTTCGAGCAAGGGAAACCTTTACCTTTAGTTTCCATTAAAATTCCACTTAAAAACAAAGTTTTTTCATTGTGCGCAGTTGAACTGCTTGGCCCGGAAGATCAAATCGCGCACCATCACAAAAAAATGTCTGAGAAAAGAAGAAAAGGTTGCAGTTTTCTAAGTGAAAGTTAGGTTTAGCAGTGATAACCTGAGCGCTCCCGCCCCACACTGGATCGCCTAACATTCTTTTCTCCCCTGACCCACAAGAAAGGCAGCTAGACAGTAACACGTGTAACTTTCCATCTTCCCTAGCTGGCACACCCAATGAAGAAGGACCGTGGCAGCCCAGACCAACAGGGGGCGGCATAGAGAAAAATACAAGAGGATCATTGGGGTGGATGTTCCCCCCCAGATCCTCGACCTGAAGGGTTCCCTCTGGCCTCAGTCAATAACCTTACATGAAACGTCACACCCTTATATTCTGTGTAAGCCATGATGGTTCTGTAAACCTGCATGTCACGTAAGACTCTTTTTAAAGACGGAAACTGAAGTCAACTCTAAGTTACTGTCCTCCAGCTTTTGACCGCATGCAATGCTATTCATCCTTATTGGGAGACTAGCTGATGATTCGAGCACCTTGGGGGGGGGGGTGTCTCCTCGGCACCATTCCCCAGGTCATTTGACCCTACCTTTAGGGACTTGATCTTCAACTGGGGAGACCTGATTAGTTTGGCTTAGCACTTTAAAGGTAGATTTTGTGTCCAAAATCAGTTTTCCCCATAGAACCAACCCTAGTGAGAGCCAGCAGGTCAACCCTGAGTGCTAATCCTGTCAGAGATGGGGAAATCATTCATTCTGTGGCTACCCTCCAGGTTCCATCTGAAACCTCTGACAAAAGTGGCTGGTTATTTGAATTTTGCACCCGCAATGAATCGTAGAGAAATTTGCTTTTGGCTAGGGCTAGGCAAAGGAGCGCTTTCCCTATTATAGCCTCTTTGCAAAATCGATGCCAGTTTAAGGGTGCTTTTAAAACAGTGTTTCCCAACCTTTGGTTTTTGGACTTCAATTACCAGAAGCCTAAGTCAATCCCCCAAAGCACTGATCAGCCAATGTACTGACTTAGGCTTCTGGGAATTGAAGTCCCCCTGTGGGGCGTGTGCCCCACGTTGGGAACCACTATTTTAAAACCTCCAGTGTAACTGTATCTTCACAATGCGAAGTTAAATCGTGCCTAAGCATCTGAAAAGAAACTTCTTAATGCTTTACCTAGAAATAATACAGTTGGGGGGTGTTATTTTTAATCGGGATTTTTCTCAGTTGGGATCTTTTATTTTGGGGTGGGAGAGAAGTCCAGCTACTTTTTTAAAATTATGTAGGCTGAGCTCAGTGTGCAAAGCGAGTGTTCTGTTCTATGTACAATTTAATCACTGGATATTTAAAATAGACATTTCCATCTAAAATCCAATCAGAAACCCACACCCCTACCTCGAGGCATTAGATGTTCATCTCCTTTTTGCATTTGTAAACCGGGAGGGATAAATGTGACTTGTGGATACCAAGAGGTCAAGTACAGCTGCTCAAATATTTTTCTTACAAAATGACGGATTTATTAGACAAATAAGTAGCCCGGCTGATGCAAAACCCCCAGTGATTGAATTTTGACGTTGAGTCAACAACAACTCGAACTACATCAGTGCTCCAAGATTTAGTTATGATGGTAGAGATTACTGAACAAATAGGAGGCAGAAATGAATACAGATTTCCTGGGATGCGCCCCTGGCAGCTTCCCCTTGACATTCTCCTCCATATGCTCCCTCCCTCCCGCACCGCCCTTCATACTGTATTCTAATTAAAGGACTAGGCGCGGATTTAGGGTTTTACAAGAACTTTTAAATAATTAGTCTCATGTACCTATGTGTGTGTGTGTGTATGAGAGGGAGACAGAGAGAGAGAGAGTAAGCAAAGTGGGGAGGGATCAGACTTCCCCCTGCAAATTTCTACTCGTTTTTCAAACTATGCAGATTAAGAAACGCTCAACTACATTTATCAGAATTACATGTTGCTTTTTTAAAATATACTGAAATCCCCCTTTCACATTGAGTTTACTTTCCTTTACGTTTCTTTTCTTTCTTTCTTTCTTTTTTTTTTTCTTTTTTTTTGGGGGGGGGGGTTCATATCCACCACATTTATTTTTTTAAAAAAAGAAAGGATGAAAGAAAGAGAAAGAGCGTGTGGATTAGTTTCTAATACATGATTAGGATGTTTCCATGTATGGACGGACATCCTTTCCTCCTCCTTTTCCTGAAACTCCCCCACTCCACCCGTTTTAAGTAGGTGTGTGTTTCCAAGAGAGGTTCCGCAGTTGGATAGGTTGTTAGCTGGCAGGGAGCTGGCCAGCGTGCTGAAAGTTGGCGTGAGCGACGGGGTGTATGTGCGTGTGCGTGTGTAAGAGATATTATGCTTGCTTCATTTCTCCAGACCGCTGTTACTTTTACTTGCTAATCACGGGAGGGCGCTTAAATAATTGAAAGTACGTTTAAGCGTAGAGCTGTCCCTTTCTAATCTTTTCAGGGGTAAAGGAACTAATACGCACCTGCTGCGAAAGCCTTTTTTAAATAAAAAAATTTATATTTATTCTGTGCATTACTTCCAATTCCAAGAAGGATCTTATGCCGCTAATTACGTTTAGGCAATAGTTCATCCACATCAGAAGGCCGTGTGTGTGGTGCCTCTTTTCTATGGGGTAAATGTCAACATTTCCATATACAGGCCAACTTTGTTTTTATCCATACTTCATCATAGCATTATAACAAGTGAATAATATTGAAATGTACCAACTTGTCCCAGATGTCTTGGCTTTGCTGATAATGAAGGTGCAGGGCTGGGTATTCTTAATTAGGATGCAGTTACGAAAATTAATAACAAACTTTATGATCCTAAGTCAGAAGGGTTTTATTTGAAATTTCTGCAAATTCCAGGGATTCCTAAAAGCTTCCAGCAGGCTTCTAATGTGCTAAAATCCAGAACATTGATGAGTGGGGGGGGGTGTTTGATTAGCATTTTTTAAACCAAGTCATTATTTTAAATTGTACAGGTTAATTCTGATGTGTGTTAAAGCTGCAATTCAGTACTTATTCACCCGGCAATGGATGAACCCCAATGGATAACCCCAATGGGGTTACTTCTAAGAAGACACATCAGAACAAAGTCTTGCGGTGAGCATTGAAGTAGATTTTAGAGAAACCAGCAGTGTGTATTTAAAAAGGATATATGCTTAGGATAAGTTTGATTAAAAGCACAAATCGACTGGCATGCACATACAGGTAGCAACAACTCATAGAATGAACTTTGGAATGTCTGGTCGGCAACCTTGCCTTAAAAGATTTGCTCCTGTTAATTTTCGAGATTTCTGTGGTGGCAGCCTATTTAGGATGCAAAGGTTGGGTTCGGCAGACGGGGGTGGGGGAGAGCCTTGTCAAATTAAAGTGAGCCTTCCTGTCTTGCCTGCTTCCAGCAAATAACTTGCAGAAGCTAATAAATCCAGATGGAGTCCCTCATATAGCCTAGTGCCGAAATAATAATTGTCCTGCTTTGTTTCATGTCAGAGGCCTCTTTGGCTCATCTGTCATGAAACCAATTTCACTTTATTTACATCCATTTGCTAGTTTAATTACTGGGCTGATGAATAGCCTGAAGGAATTAAGTTACGAGTCTTTGGGAACCTGGAGCGACAGATATATGGGGATACCTTTTAACAGGGAGAGGAGGGTTGAAAGAAGGTATACGGGACCGGGTCTGGAGACCAAAAAAATTAAAAAGGAGTGTGTGGGGGTGGTAGTAAAGTAATAAGCGCTTTCTAGAGCTGGAGCAAAACTAAAATAAAATAGAAAGCACAATGGCTGCATCTTTCCCTGTGTTGTTCATTGGCTTTCATCCAATATTTGTCTCCATCCTTGGTCTGAGGACACTCAAATAGCTTTGGAGATGTATCTGTATGGAATAAAATGTTCATTAAAAACAACATATGCTTCAACATAGCCAATGCAGACCTGAGCACTCACTAGTCATGCAACAGAGCAGAAATCATCTATCATCAAGGAGAGGAAACTAGAGGGAGGGGAGAGTGGGGAGAAGACTTCAGATCTAAGGTTGTCCACTCAACATGGTCATCAGCATTCTCGGTATGGCAGCTCAAAGGTCTTTTGCAAGCCCCTTCCAGGCGTATGTTGCCTCCTGCCTGCCTCGCACTCCAGGGATCTTAGCTGTCACGGGCTCCAGTCATTCAGAAAATACCCAGGAGGTATCCTGGGTGGTTTGGGTTGAATGTCCTATCAGTCCCTCCAAGAGTCATATTTGGCACACTGTACTGAGGGTTGCCATGCAGTGTGGACAAGATCCAGCAGTCTTAAGTGTCACCAGACCCCACAAGGAAGAAATGCAGGGGAATTTTTTTAAAAAAATCAGCGAAATAATCTTCATGCTTATAAAGGAGCAAGCCTGGCTGATTTCCCTATGGGCCTTCCTCCCTTTTGAACACGCATAGGATGGGGACCTGAAATGCTTCAAATCAGATCGTGTTCTGAGTTAATAGCAAATAATACTAGGCATATTTCTGCATTAACTCTGATATCAAATTTTTCTACAGTTTATGTTTCTCTTCAGTCCCTGTAAATCCATTGTCATTTGTCTACCTAGAATAAAAGGAATGTTTTGGAGTGGTAGCCACATTAGTCTGTGCAAGCATATCAGAGAGTAAACAAAACAACACAAAAGACAACAAACGTTGTGGCACCTTAAAGACTAACTCCTGTATTTAAATGTAAGCTTTCTTGAGTCAAGTCTGAAGAAGTGGACTTGATACAGAAAAGGTCAAATTTAAATACAGAAGTTAGTCTTTAAGGTGCCACAACAGGGTGTTTTTTTTTGTCTTTTGCTGTTGTTATTGTTTTGTTTACTCTCTGATAGAATAAAAGGCTTGACCAAAAACCAGGATTTTTTTCAGCCCGATTAGTTTCCACTGAAAATAGAACTGTTCAAGTGATAAGCTTTGGCTGGATCTCGTCCTCCCCCCCCCCCCCCCATGTTCCCGCCTCTATGTTCAAGGCATGCAAGAAAATCCAAGGACGCCTTTCCTCTTAGAATCTGAAACCAAGCCTTATGGACTTGGCAGATCTAAGGAGTGTTTTCTCTGGATATCTTATTTTCCTTTAGATCTTGCTATATCTATTCCTAACTCCCTGGTTCTTAACTTTGGGTGTGATCAACAGCCATGGAAATCGATAGATGATGCACCGTTGACCTCCGCAGGATGTGAATCGCATCCTTAAAGAATTCCCTCAACCACCCCACTGGTCTGGGAGCGAGCCTATGGATTCCGAGCTTTGATATAGTTGAAGGGAAAGTTCAGCGGAATGTTTCAGCCAAAGAGTTTTTCAGAAAGGTGCGAAAGACCAACAGAATAACAATTACAAGAGCAATGTGAAATGGGAGTCCGGTGTTGTTCACTGCAACTTGAACTAAAGCAGTTTTTAAAAAGGAATTTCTCTTTTCGAACCCCCCCCCCCCATGGGTGGATGCAGATTTCCTTCCACCCAATGAGATTTTGCAGCCACCTTCCAGAAAGAAACTTACCTCCTTCCTTCTTTAATAAAAAAGATGCTCTGATTTAGGTTACACAGAAACATCAAGGCTTCTTCTTTGTCTTTTTTTTTTACTCCTACTAGTTTCTGTACTTGTCATTTAAGTGTAGAGGAGGGGGTACAGAAGAGAAAGCATGTACTCAAATAGCATGGGGGGCGGCTTGTGGAAATTCTTCTCCTCTCTCAGGTCCCCCCACCCACTGCCACCCGCACCCCTTCCCCTCACTCTCACTCTCACTCTCCCTTTGATTAATAGATCCATGTGGCTAACGGCCTGACATATGGTGTGCGAAGCAGCTTGAGACGCTACCTTAGGCATCCCCTACGGCTATTAACATATTAGAGGCTTCTGTGCAGTCAGACAGTCAGACTTCATCTCCAGGCCAGCGCAGAAAGGCTGCACCCCAGAGCTGTGGGATACAGGCTTTCAATAATGCATCAGGCTTCCCGTTCTAAGGGAGCTGTTCTTGGTGCTGAAGGCTCCCGTGCAACTGACTCGTCTGCTCAGGCAACAAAAGAGCCACCATGGTTTCCATAAATGGGGGGGCGGGGGCGGGGAGGCTGCTCGCGTGTATCAATACACGTGTATGATAGAGGCACACGTCTGAATATGTTCCTACACTTATTTATCTTTCCTAATTTATAGGTCCAATAAGAAATAAGAAACATACCAATACAAAGATACAATAAGAAAAGCAACTATTATGATTAATGTTTTTTTTAAAAGCTTGGGATAAAAATGCAAGTTAATACTCTGGGAAATTGAAGGAACTTCCTTTAAGATATTTAGTCCTCCCCCTTTTTTCCCCTTTACTTGCTTTCTTTTCTTTCTTCTTCTCTTTCTTTTCCCCCAAATAATCTAGATTTTTTTTAGTATAAATAATGTTTTCTTCTTTATTTTTTTTCCTTTCCCTCTTCCCTTTTCTCTTCCCCCTTTCTTTTCTTTTTCAATATTAGATGGTATTATTTCTATATAATTACCTTCTTTTTAATTTTTTTGTTTGTTGTTAAATTAAATAGTTTTTTCTTAAAAAATCAAATGAATATGTTCATATGCATACACACATGGTACATGCCATACAAACTTCCTAGCTGCAACTACATTAAATGGGGAGTAGGGGGAGAGGGAAACAGGAATTGGAAGGGGAGAGAGAGCTAGCAAATGAATTCAACCTGAATGTTTAATCTGGAAAGACATACACAACATAGTGTGATTTTATTTATTTATTTTAAAATGCCTTTCTGGAAATCAAATTAAATAAGATAATAGACCTGTTATGGTGAACGTTGGCACTCCAGATGTTCTTGGACCAATTCCCAGAAGCCCAAGCCCCCATGAATCCACACAAATTGGTGGCACATTTTGCTTCCACTTCCAGGAGCAACGAGGGCTGCACAGGTGGATGAATTACAGTAAACCCATCCGTGTGGATTCATGGGGGCTTGAGATTCTGGGAATTGAAGTCCAAGAACATCTGGAGTGCAAAGGTTCACCATCACAGCAATAGACAATAGTAGATAGCCAGACCAATAGACATGCACTCCTACATGGTCACACACAGACACAAACAGTTCTCCTAATATTGGTTCAAAGGGGGGGATGCTAAAATGCATGTACTCAGAATTGTATGTGTAGATATAAGGAACTACAGCCACAAATACCTGCAGCGTTTGCAACTATACCTTTTTATTTCTGACACATTTGGCACTGATTTGCCTACAGCTCCATCTGTGCTGAGTTGTTTGTTTGTTTTTCATCTGAACACTTGGGTTTCAGATTAATCTGAACCCACTGAGGTCAACATGTCTGAGTCAGATTATGTCATGATACTCTGCAAATACTCAATGGCATGGACGGACAAATACTGATTTCTAAATATCTCAACCAGAATATGATTGCATATCTTTATATGCTACATTAATGTATCCGCAGTAAACCTAAACTGGAAGTTTCAGGCACAGTGGTTAACTGATTTCTCTCTGCTTTCATCACGATCCTTTCACATGTGCACTGAACATGTGTTTTAGCTTCATCAGACAAGTAAATCAAAATTTGGGGCCAGGTATGAGTTAGCGTGAGAAATAAGGAGGTATCAGGAGGTATCTAGAGCTTCTTGCTGGCCTTAAATTGCTTTGTATGAAATAGAGTTAATAGAGAGAGAAGGAGATTTTGCCCACTCATGTGCACACCCTTGACAAGTATATACTGCTCTCAATGTGTCTACCTGTGTGAATGTTCATATGAAGGTGGTGCTAATATGTGACAACCTTTTTTAAAAAAACAAGTCTTAAATCATCACTCATTCATAAGTCAGACAGAAAGATATAATCCTTAGCCCCGTCAGGGCCTCTAGGTCTTCATCTTATTTCACAACGAGTGTACCATCTACATCCCTGTCTTAAGTTTGACAGTGCTTCTCTAGGTGAAGAGTACACACCCAGTGATATTCTCTGCTCTGCTTGGAAGAATATTCAAGAGTAATCAGAATCATTTCGACCTTTTCCAGTAAGTCTATTTTTATTGTTATTCTGTGAACCTGCTTTGCTTAAAAATAAATGCACACAGGGCTATATTGCAATAGCCCTGGGAACAGTCTGAGAAGTCAACCGCCATATGCCTAGTTTGTAACCCTGCTAGCCAAAGTTTGTAACCCTGCTAGCCAAAGTTCCTGGACAGGGGGTGCCCTCCATCAGCACCCAAAAAAATGCGGGAACCGCTCCTGGCTCTTGCAAAAATGAAACTGACGCCAAATGAGTAAATATCTGAGCCCTCTGTCGGGTCCGTTGACAGCGCATGGTGGCAAGAAGGTCAACTTGGATGGAGTGGGAGATCGCATTGGAAGAGAGGGGCGTCATCTAGCTCCAAAGTTTGCTTCTAATTTCGGTTGCAGGCAGAGAAAGCCTACGAATGAAACTGGGAGGGATTTCATGTAATGGGGTGGGGGTGGGAGTGGGGATCGAGAAGCCTGGCACCGGCTGATGCCCAGTGTCTACGTTCTGAGGATGCATTTCCAGTTTTCGCTGATCCATCGCTACTTCGCTTCCCCTTTGGCGGATGGCAGGGGTCCCAGGGACGCGCCTGTAAGTAGAGCCGCCTGTGCCACCTGCCCAAAACTTGCTTATTAGGGCCGGCGCCCTCACTTGACCCACCTCTCGCCTGCCCGAGTGAGAAGAGCTGGGTTCGTTCCAAGCCCAGCAAGGGTTAATGAAAGATCATCTCCCCCCACGTGATCGTCTTCTGACTCTCCCCCCCCCCAACTCATGTTAATAAAGAGCAGCTCAAGTGGGGGCGGTGAGGTTCCCCCTATAAGCGAAACGAAGGAAGTGAATGGCAGAGAAAGAGAAGGTGACTTCTTCTCCTTCGATCCATTCCAAATCGGATCCCCTCCCCTTCTCTCGCTCAGAACTTGGAAACACCTGAAACTCTTCTGTTGCCCTGTCTTCCCAACTTCCACTAGACCAGACGGAAATTTGTTTCTGTGCTTGTGAGTGGAATCCGCTCCTTGAGGATGGCAAGGGAGACCAGAGACCAGAAAGGATAACAAGGGAGACCAGACACCAGAAAGAGATCGGTCCCACCCAGGCTGAGAATTCTTTCCTCTGCTCTTTCTAACAAAGGCCACTGGCTATAAAATCTTTTGTAAAGAAGGATATAAATATTTATTTTGAAGGAAGGAAGGAAGGAAGATTCTCAGCCTACACACACACCTCTGCATCTTTATGGCAAGACAGAGTTTCCCCCTCTGGCATTTCGGCTGTCCTGCTATCATTAAAGGCAAAGAGATCTCCCAGCCCCAATCAAATGTCAGCATTGACAGCCAGTCTTGTATCAGGATCCAGGATCCAACTAAGTGTCATGCGACTCCAGTAACGGCAGACCGATGAACAACAAATGGCCGTTTCTCTTCACTCGCCCTCCGCCCCGACCGCTCCCTTTCACGCGGATTACAAACCAATAATTATAGGTAGAATCTCCTACCTATCCAACTCAGAAAAATAAGCCCCGTTGAATACAACGGAAATTGTGCCCCAGGGAAGTGTGCCTAACCATGCAGCGGCTATCAACATGTTAACTATACTATGGAACCTCCACGTTCAGGCACAGTCTATCTGTAAATACCAAAATGGGGGGGAATAAATACAAAGACGTGGGTTGCTTTGCTGTCCCCACGTTCCTAGAGACACCTAGTAGCTGTTCACTGTGGGAAATGAGATAGTGGATCAAACAGGGCTCGACTTACGCATTTGGGGGTCTTAACCGGCCACTTTTTACTCTTAAATCAGGGGTGCCTAAACTACAGCCCGGTGGCTGGATCCGGCCCCCAACACTAATTCATCCGGCCCACAAAGCCCTCGTTGCTCCTGGAAGTGGAAGTAAAATGTGCCCATACAGGCGTTTACTTCCGCTTCCAGGAGCGATGAGGGCTTTGTGTGCTGTTTGAACTGGCATTGCGGGCCAGATCCAGCCCCCGGGCCATGGTCACTGGCTCCCTGAACCACATGACCGGCCCGCGGCCCGAAAAGTTTGGGCAACCCTGTCTTAAATCTTCCCATTGACGTCTTGTCAAAAGTAAATCTCAGTGGGGCTTTCTCCCAAGTTAGAGTGCATTGCAGCCTTAAAGCTGCCGTCTAATGCCCAACAAAGGGGGAGAATGCCCCATGCAACTCAGTGGGGTTTACTTCTGAGTAGACAAGCGGAGGTTTCTGCTGCCCTCCCCTGAACCCAGTAAATCAACCCCGCACTCCTTGCGAGCTAAGGCGCAGTGACTTGTAACCCCGGGGGTGCCACTTGCCATCCGTGGCACTCGAGACTTGGATCAACCCAGCCATTGACTGGTAGCTATCCAATGACGTTACAAGCCCAGCCCCGTTTCTTCCCTATCTGACTTCCAAGCCCAACAATCCCACCTTTCGGCCTCCTGAAGGAAAAACGCGAGAAGGGACTATTAACGCTCATGGATTGGCTTTAGCGATGCGGTTTACTTTGAGCCGGATCGAGACTGACCAAGATCTCGAACAGGTTTGTCTGGTTGTCTGCTGGTTGACATCTAACGGGGCACACTCCAGGAGTTGGGTTTAGAAGAACGGAGGGGGGGTGGGGGTGGTTCTCACTCGGACCCGCTTTGAAAAAGAGATGATTAATCACATATCCTTTCACCGATCAAAGCAACAAAATGGATTTTTTTTAAAAAAAATAAACGTAATTTGTCGCTAATTTGCCAATTTCAACTCAGTCGACCACCGCTCTTTGCAAGCCGTTTTGCTTCGAATATTCTCAACGAGGCCACTGCTCGCTGGACGGCATGTTTGGATTAGACTCCCAACCCACGATCCCGGATACAATACACCTAAATTATCTGGAAATGAACAAATATAGTGCGTGCACACACACACACACACACACACACACACACACACACACACACACACACACACACACACACACACACACACACACACACACACCAGAGTCTTTTTATCCTTGGGAAGCCAGTCAAGAAACCAGCTTGCCGTTCCACCCTTTCCCCCGCACCTCCCCCCCTTGCTCCAGCCACCGCCTGCCTTAATAAAGTCACCGAAGTGGAGTGGAATTAACATAAATCATTATTAGTTATTCGGATTTGCTCCAAAGGCGGGGGGGGGGGCGAGAGAAGGCCAACGAGCCCCACTGAAGGCTTCCCAGCTGCTCCTCTAAGCCGGAGCCCCACGAACTGGTTGAACCTCTTGGTCTCTTTCCCCCTGCGCCCCCTCCCACCTAACTCACCCTTCGCCCTTGGGGTCCTCCCTGCCTCCTTTGGCAGTCCCCAAAAAAGCAAACAAAAGACATCAATACAGACCTCTATCTGCCTTCCTTCCTTTCTGCCTGCCTTCCTCCACGGCTCTTGCCACTCGGAAAAGCGCAATAGCCGCCTGAAAAGATTGCGTTTTATATCACCAAAGGGCGATTAATATTGCATTAACTGTATTTAACATTTTCCCCCTTCTCTCTCTCTCTCTCTCGTCCAGGAGCAATCTGAAATGAGTTAAGTTCCTGTTACTAAATACAGCAGGATGGATGGAAGGTTTGGTTTGGTGCTTTGTTTTGTTTTTTGTTTTTTTTGGGGGGTCGGTTAGGAAAAGAAGCGTGTCAGAAGCGGAGGCAACAGCTGCAACTATCTGTATAAACAGGTTATTTGTTTCATACTTTGTATATTATTATTTTTTAAATAATAATAATAACAATGTTAAGGGGTCTGGCGTGCTGGCGCGTTTGAAGTAAGGGAAGCTTCCATGCTAATGGTCTGTTTAAAGTATTCTGACACCGCCTGGAGACATCGGAGTCTCTGCCTTCATTAAATGTTTATTGTCAACACTTCAGTGAGAAGGGGGGAGAGAGAGAGAGAGAAGAAAGGAAAGAGAGAAAGAGGAGGAGAAGCCATTGCTGTTTGAAGGAGAGTACTCCGGAGTGTTGGGGTTCTGACCCGGAGTTCTGATCCAGTCGGTCCGGGGCTGCTCCTGCCCAAGCGAAGCCAAAAGGAGACCTGTTTCTAGACGGGAGGGGAGGATTTGGTTCCGTATAGTTTGCCTCCGGGTGCAATTCAAGGTGCTGGTGATGACCTTTAAAGCCCTAGTACATGGTAGGGGGCCAGGAGACCTAAGAGACCCCAAGAGTGCCTGCCCGTCCAACCAGAGCGGGACCGGAGGGGCTCCCTTACTATGCCATCAAGCTAGAGGAGCACACCTCTCTAGCACAAGGAGGAGGGCCTTCTCCGCGTCCGCTCCAACCCTGTGGAACCTCCTGCCAGGAGAAACTACGGCTACAGACGGAATTGCTGCCCTTTAGGAAATGGCTCAAAACCTGGCTGGCAGGGCAAGTGTGGGGGGCTGATGGGGAAATCCCCCCCCCCTTGGCTTTTCTAAGATAAAGTGTCCCTCCTGTACTGATGGGTGGGTGGGTGGGTGGGTTTTTAAACTGTTTTAATGGGTTCTTGTGGGTTATTAATTGGGGTTGTCTTTTTAATGATTTTTAGGTTGATTTTTTTAAATATTTTATGCTTGCTGTGAGCCGCCCAGAGTCGCCCTAGGGCGAGGGGGCGGCATACAAATTTTATTAATAAATAAATAAAAATATAGCGTCTCGACCCGTGGAATTCGGAGTGGAGCCCTAATCCTCCATGCACCCGGCCCCTCGCTACTCCCAGGGTTTGGGACCTCGGAAGGCTCTCTCTCTCTCTCTCTCTAGGATGGGAGGCAGAACCTGCTTATGGACTCTTAGCTCCGCAGCTGGGCGAAAGAAACTGCACATTGAACTCACCCAAAGGTGGCTTCATTTTGGCACTTTCACGTCTGGCCTACACACGGAAGAAGAAGCTGGGTGAGGTTCAGGAGCGGTCTTCATACACCCACAGCTGGCCCGTTACAGCTTCACTTCTTTTAAATTCTTACACACCGGCCTTGCTGGGGTTTTCTTTGATGTGGGGGGGGGGGGGCGGGGTGTCTGGCTCCTTCGGTTGCCTTTCAGCCCTCAAGTCCCATTTCAAGAGCCTCTCACTGTTGCCTATCAGTCGCCATCATCAGAGTCATCACCGCAGAAGTAACGCAGGAGTAGGGCAGATGGACTCCCTCGGCCGCCTCGTTTGCTTTTTATTAGACTTCTAACATGTGCACAAAACTTGAACTGCCCGCTTGCATTGCATTGCATCAGCAGTGTCGTCTTGTTCTTATCCGTTAAGGTTAAGATAGATTTCCCTTGCTCGAAAGCCAGTCGTATCCGACTCTAGGGTTCAGTGCTCATCTCTGTTTCAAAGCCGAAGAGCCAGCGCTATCTGTTTCTGCAGACGTTTCTGTGGTCATGTGGCAGACACCGGAGCGAACGGAACGCTGTTTACCTTCTCACCGAAGTGGCCCCTATTTATCTATTTGCAATTTCTTGCTTTCGAACTGCTAGGTTGGCAGGAGCTGGGACCAAGACGGGAGCTCATTCCATCCTGCTGTACTCGGGAATCGAACTGCTGACCTTCTGCCTCCCAGTCAGCGTCTTAGCCGCTTGAGCCACTGCAGTCTTATCCATTTTTCTATTGATATTGTTTCCTTCCATCAGAAGGAATCATCAGAATCAGAATCAAAATCATCATCATCATCATCATTAGCAGCAGCAGCAACAACAACAACAGAATCCAACCCCTGTCAAGGATGTTATCCTAACAACACTATACCAAAAATGTGCTGTACTGTCTTAGGTGGCAGGACAGATAAGAACAAGACGATACTGCTGGTGCAAAGGGGGCATTCAATGCAAGCGGGCAGATCGACTTTTGTCCACATGTTAGAAGTCTAAAAGAACCATCCCCCCCCCCCCCCCAAAGGAAACCTTTTGCCATACTCGCTACGTCGTCCTTGCTACCAGAATCGCTACCGATTATGAGAATAAACTCGCTGCTGTTTTACGTTATTAACGCTGCAGTGCGGTTTAAAACCTGCCAGAAAAACGCAGGGAAATCCTGTAAGGTTCCTGCTAGTGGCCGGTTCTGACATTGCGCATTGAAAGCACTTGGGAAAGAGGAAGGAAAAGAAGGCTCCCTTTGCCAGTTTAGGATTGATAAGAAAAGAGTATAAATCGTATCCTATCAAGTCGTTTGCCGGGTTAAAAAACAGACCTAGACCATCTTTTGTTCTATTTACTTTCTCTCCCTCTTCCTTCATTATAAAGCAACTAATCTGATTGTCTTCCGTTTCCCAGCGAAAGGCTGGTTCAGATGTGATCGCATGTTTATCTAGCTAGCTAGCTAGCTATCGATTTATATACCACTCATCTGGGTCATTTCCCACTTTAGGTGGGGTACAGAATTTTTGAAAAATCAATCAAACAAAATACTACTGGTGAGGTGTGAGAGAAACGTAAGCAAAATTAAATATACAACTATAACTATTAAGTGGTACTAGGGATGATATCCTGAGAAGCCTCCTTAAAGAGCAAGGTCTTCAACATTTTATAAATATACCCAGGGAGGAGGCTTGGCCCTGCTTCACTGGTAAAGAGTGCCATAGTGTAGGTCCAACAGATAACAAGGCCCTAAAACCATAAAGGACCTTCTAATGTTAATGTTAGCATTTTCTGCCTGACATGGAATGTATTTCTTTGTTCCTATCATCAGTCTAGCCACTGCATTCTGGACCTGTTGAAGTCTCCGTGTCAGAGACAAGGGCAGCCCCAGGTAGAGAGCAATATGGTAGTCAATTCAAGAATGGACCAGTGTTACTAAGGAACCTCTGTCCAAGAAGGGTCGCAGCTGCGCAATTTGATGGAGTTGGGAAAAAGCAGCCTTACAGACTGCCGCAATTTGTAAATCGAGATTTAGGGTCGGATCTAAAATGATACACACATTGCTGCTCCACATACCATGAATGTGTGTGCATCAGTGAGTGGGTGTGTGCGTACGTGCGTGCATATGTGTGTGTGTGGGCTGCTATTGCACCTTCATCCCTTGATTGATTCGTTTGGGAAACCTGTGGCTAAAGGTATCGTCTGTCTCCACTGAAAAATATTGTACAGTTTTGTTTCTGTGTCCCTGCACATCCCTCCTTGCCAAGCAGACCTACATTCATAAACCCTCAATAATTAAACCCTACAATCCATTGAACAGATGCCAGGCCGGGACAGCTCCCTTGTTGAAATATAGACCATTTCAGCGCTGTCACTTCCATGTCATATCACCGAAAATATACTAGACTTCTTTCTTTCTTTCTTTCTTTCTTTCTTTCTTTCTTTCTTTCTTTCTTTCTTTCTTTCTTTCTTTCTTTCTTTCTTTCTTTCTTTCTTTCTTTCTTTCTTTCTTTCTTTCTTTCTTTCTTTCTTTCTTTCTTTCTTTCTTTCTTTCTTTCTTTCTTTCTTACTTACTTACTTACTTACTTACTTACTTACTTACTTACTTACTTACTTACTTACTTACTTACTTACTTACTTACTTACTTACTTACTTACTTACTTACTTACTTACTTACTTACTTACTTACTTACTTACTTACTTACTTACTTACTTACTTACTTACTTACTTACTTACTTACTTACTTACTTACTTACTTACTTAGAACCAAAAATGCCCCGATATACGAGCCTGGTGTTCTTACCCCCAACTCTGTGAAACTCAACTGTAATCAACCGATGACGAGAAGAAGCCCTCTGCATAAGCTCAGAGGCACTTTCCTCACCAATATTGCATCGCCTGTGTTAGTTTGGGGTTCCAATATTGAAGAACAAATTACAACCCCCCTGAGCCTTATAAGCCAGCCTTATCTTATATTGGGTGTTCTTGAAGACTCTTCTCTTTCTGTCGGTTTTGGTTGACTTGCAAATTAATGACTGGGATATGAGACCTTAGTCTTTGTATCCCTCGGATCATGCCCAGAGTGCTTTATGCGTGGCCACAAAGTGAGCCCTAACTCGCCCTCGTTTCTGAGTTTTCAAAGAATGGGGGGGGGGGATCACCAGGGGTACCTCTGCTTTACCACGGAAGGGGGATCTTCCTGACAGAAAGGAACTCTTTACTCGTCCGTTCCTTGGTCCCCGATCTGGGCTCCCCAAAGTAACGTTTCTTTTCGGACCAGCAGCCACACACCTGCCTCTAGCAAGGGCAAGACTTTCCCTTGATTGTGTGCTTTTCCGGAAAGAACCCACCCACCCACCCACCCCTTCAGACGAGCTCAGGCCTTGGAAAGGAGAGGCCTCGGCTCTCTCCCTGCACACCCCCACCCCCACGCCTCCATCCCGCTTTTCAATGTCAATAAATGCGTATTGACACAACCCACTGCATGAGGCTCTTAAGGCCTGGGGTGCCCGGAAATGTATGGATTACGGCGCTTCGCCGCCCTCCGACCATTCGTTTCAAGAGATGCTCTCGTTCCCTGGCCCCGATCCCTTCCTTCCTTCCTCCCTCTCCCCTCGGCTCTCCGGGAAGCCCGTGAGTGACTGTGGCAGGTTTTGAGGGGAAGAGACGTGAGCCCGGGCTTTCTCGACGGTAGCTTGACCTGCCTCCGCCAACACAAACGAGGAGAACTGAGGCGGTGTGCGGAGCTCCGTCCAGGACTCCAGACTCGGGGTGCCCAAACTATGGCCCGTGGGCTAGATACGGCCCCCATCACCAATTCATCCGGCCCGTGGGCTAGATACGCCCCCCATCACCGATTCATCCGGCCCGCACCACCCTTGCCACTCCTGGAAGCCGAAGTAAAATGTGCCTTGCAATCTGTTTTGCAAGAGGATGAGATAGATTTGTAGGCTGCCGTTTTCTCTGCTTAAACCAGGGGTGCCCAAACTGCAGCCCGTTGGCCGGATTTGGCCCATGACACCAATTCATCTGGCCCACACCACTCTTGCTGCTCCTAGAAGCGGAAGTAAAATGTGTCCGTACCTCTGCTTCCAAGAGCAGCAAGGGTGGGTGTGAGCCAGATGAATTGGTGGCAGGGGCCAGATCTGGCCCTTGGGCCATAGTTTGGCCACCCATGATCGATCGATCGATCGGTCTGTCTGTCTGTCTGGTTTTAAGATTTCTGATGCCATCTGATTTTGTTTCTTGCGTGTTTTTGTCTGCATGATTTTAATCTGATCTTTTATATATATTTATGCATTTTATGATATGTGTTCCTCTTCTTCCATGTTCTAGGCCAGACGTGAAACTGCCAAAAGTGAAGGCGCCTTTTGGTGAGTTCATTCTGCCCCTGTCGCCTGATCTAGTGTGAGTAGTGTGAGAAAGATTAGCCGGCAACACAAGACTTCCGTCACCACGGTAAACCCTATTGTGGATCAAAAAGACCACAATCTTCGAGGATGCTCTTTCTGTATACCCTAGGATACACATATATGCAATGTGTACTGCAGACGCCCAACTCACGCGACCGGTGTGCATTGGTTGGGAGGGGGGGTGTACACACGTGTCTCTCGCTTTGAAATGCTGGACGCAAGGAAACCAAAACAAAGCCAAGCAAAAACAAGAAATCGCCGACACGTGGCAAGAGGCTAAATGGGGCGAATGCAGGAGAAAGTGAGAGTGAAGGGCCACCCTCGACGCCTTGACAAGGGGAAAGTCCTCCCCTGCACATCGCAGGTATCTCTGGGGGAAGAGGCCCCGGCGGCGCGTTTGGCTGAATCTTAATCCAGCCTGCCGCCTTCTCTTGACAAAGACTGAGTAGATCAGGGACTTAAGAACAATTCCTCTTTTCTTCTCGAAGCGGAAATTTTCAGAAGTGGACATGGGAGTGGGTGTGCGTGGTGGTGGTCCGATAAAAATCCCACAGTCTGCAGATCCACGGACATCAGCACAGATCCTACGAAGTTAGTTAGTCTGCATTAATCTGGCCTCCTTGATTTCAGCAAGTCTACTCTAGGTATTGCTCGAGGTGCATGGGGTCTCGAAGAGTCGGACTCGACTGTGCGACTGAACAACAGCAACTCTAGATATAAAGGTAAAGGTCTCCCTTGCTCAAAAGCCAGACGTATCCGACTCTAGGGTGCTTATCTCCGGTTACAGCCAAAAAAAAAAAAAACAGTGCTGTCTGCGGCTGCAGATATTATGTGGTTTGGCATGACTAGACAGTCACGGAATGATGTTACCTCTCCCGCAAAGCAGTACCTATTTATCTACTTGCAATTTCTAACTTTCGAGCAGCTAGATTGGCAGAAACTGGGACAGACGCTCACTTCATCGTGCAGCACTCGGGTCACGAACTGCTAACCTGCCAACCTTCCAGTGGACAAACTCAGCGTCTTAACCACTACGCTACTGCGGGCCTCAGGTCTACTCTAGGTAGAACGAAACTGGGACCCGACCTATTATCACCCCCTTTTTAATCTTTAAATCGCATTTTCCCCCCAAACATAGTCGCCTCGCTGAGCCCAGTTTTTTGCCCAGTAGTGGTAAGGGTGGAAGCCGTCAGATCAACTTTTTCGAGCGAAGCGAAGGAGGCGGCAAAAGGGTCTCACGCACCCAGCCTCCCATCAAGCTGCCTCGACAACAATTACTAAAGTTTTTAATTAGCCTCTTGTTATAATTCATTTTATTAATTTTCCAACTCTCAGGCCATGAATTATGCAGGGAGCGGCGGTGTAATTGTGTTCGCAGCACTTCTGGCGGAGGGCGCCCGATTGGTTTGGCGGTGCCACTCCCTGCCTCTCCCCCCCTCCTCGGTTTTCCCCTCCTCCTCCGCTGGCTCCGCGCCCGTATTCGGTCGAGTTCGAACCCTGGCGGCCGGGAGAACCACTAATATTTTATCAACCTTTTAAATCACAGATTAATTAAGGCTCATCGGAGGCCTGTCTCGCAGGTGGAAACAGGTTCCCAGGCGTGGGAGAATGTTTGCGGCTGATTAGGGCTGGGGGAGGAGGGGGAGAGGAGATTACCTCTTTGAGGGGGGGGTCCCCAACTTTAAGGGAAAAGGGGGGACGTAGCAGGTGGAAAACAATAATGGGGAAGAAGGAAATGGGGAGGGGCTATGGCCTTAAATATCCGGAGGGACTCCAAAGTTTCCTGGTAGCAGACAGGTAAGGCAAAGGTTTCCCTTGCTCGAAAGCCAGTCATATCCGACTATAGGGTTCAGTGCTCATCTTTGTTTCAAAGAGTCAGCGCTGTCTGCTTCTGCAGACGTTTCCGTGGTCATGTGGCAGGCATGACTAGACACTGGAGGGCACGGAACGCTGTTACCTTCCCACCGAAGTGGCCCCTATTTATCTACTTGCAATTTCTTGCTTTGGAACTGCTAGGTTGGCAGGAGCTGGGGCAAAAGACTCATTCCGTCCTGCAGTACTCCGGGGAATCGACGAACTGCTGACCTCTACCGCTTCCCAGTCAGCGTCTTAGCCACTTGAACCACTGCAGTCCCCTAGCAGACAGAAGAACGTCTCATTTGAATTTTGAGGCGAGGCTCAATTAGGGGATGGGGCAGCGGTCAAGATGCTGGGTCTCCTCCATCACCCAGAGACACCCGTGGATCTGGAGCTGATGCTTTGGATGCTGGTGGGGAAAAAACGTTCGACTTGTGTGTGTGTGTGTGAGAGAGAGAGAGAGAGAGAGAGGGTGGGGTGGGGTGGGGTGGGGGAAATTAATATTAGCCTCGCAGTTGGGTCGATGTGTAATTCATTGACGGCGGCCTAATCTAAGTTGAAAGCAATTTCAGAACAAGTGTTAAACAGACATTCCTGCAAGTCGGGGTCGGGCGAGGGAGAAATGTTAAAAAGAAGGAGTTGGATTGGGTGGGGGGAACCTGTCCGCGTCGGGAGAGCGTCTTTTAGTGACGGAGATGAAAACTGCAAATGAAGAACCAAGGGAAGGAAGGCAGCCCTTTTCCCAGCGGCTGCAGGGAACTGATACCGCGTTTGAACGTCTTTAAAGAAGATATTCAAAGGCCTCCTCGCATATGCAATCAGACATTGCCTCCTGCAAGTGGCACTGAAAAGTGAAATAATTATAAAATAATAAAACACATCCCACGCAAAGGAAGGATCCCTAGTCTATGGGCTCTAAATCCCCATTCAATTCAAGGAGGCTTCATTCCTGAGTAGACTTGGAGAGGGTTACTCTCGAGGTTAGTTCGGGCGGTTCTGGTCTCCTCCCCATCCGTGGGATACTGACCTAAACCTATTTATTCCGAAATTAACCTTCTTTCCTCGGTCTTGTAGACCTATTCAGAAGTAAATCGGATGAGCTCATACTGGACGGAATCCCAGATACGTGAAGCCTATGAATACGTTTTGGATCTTCTCTGGGGAAGTCCTAGAAGAGTCGATTTGCAGGCAGTCCCCGTGACAGGTGGAGAAGAGAAGAGAACGGAGGCGATGCCACTTAAAAGGGGAATATCCTTTTCCACCCATCCAGGGCTATGTACTGTACTTTGAAATCCTATTTATTTTCTGGGAACTCTTTCTCGGCAGGTGCCTTCGTTGGAAATGCACGGGAGTTTTGAAGGTTGTGATCCCATATCTATTTACTTGGAAGTAAGCCCCATTGGATCGAGCGGTCTTCCTTCTGAGTAGGCATGCTTAGGCATGTGCTGGGGAGTGGCTTCAATCCGAGTCAGTCATCTTTCCCCGCTAAACTAGTGAGAAGCTGTTAATTTTCCTCCAGATCTACATAGAGAAATTTGCCACAAACCGCTTTTGTTGACTTTTACTATTTCATAGGGCCAACGTAAGTCGGAAGCGAATTGAGGGCACATGATGACAACGAAATGTTTTGCGCTGCTGCCCAGGAAATGATTCAAGGCGATGTTTTAGAACTGCATCTAACAAAGTAATGGGAAAATTTACAACTCTGTGTTGTCGAGCTTCCCATTAGAACCTTTGTTAAGTACAAATTCTTATTAGCGCTTGTTTTGATAATTACTATTATTACCATATCACCGGTCCAATTTGAACGCACTGTATGTGACCCTACAGCACTTCCTTTGAGCAACGTGTAATATTATTTGAGGTGACCCTCAAAATTACGGAAAATAAAACACAACTTGATTTTCGTTTTATTTGGTCAGTCCCGATTTTTTTAAAGCAGTATCTGATGGAACTTTCTTATAAAATATTTTAAGTTTTTGCAAATGCATTTGTTTGAAAATTGAGATGGCATATATATATATATATATATAACTCATAGGCACGGATAGATAGATTGACATCACTTCGCATCTTTTCTCCTCCACAACTCTTCTCTGCATACCAACAGTTGTTGGAGTGAAACCCCACAACTTTAGCAATTTATTATTTGTTCACCAACTTAAACAATTTGATTTACAGGCTTAGGGTCAAAATCAGAGAAATAATCAAGGAAGAAAGTTTCCCAAACTTGAAGTACTGCCTTCGGGCAGACTAAGTCTTGACAGGGCCCAGAACCTCAGCAAGTTCGCTCAGAAGTAAAGTTGGCTTCCGCCCTGAGCGGCGATCTTGTATTTGCTTCCCTAGAACTAAGCATGAACGAGGCTATCGTCTAGACTAGCGTTAGCTGGATCGGGGTCCTTAATTGGGGTCCTTAATTAGCAGAAGATGTCGGTGGCCAAGGGTCCTAGGGATCGCTTGCATTCACAACATAAGGAGGGATGAATCTGTGATTTCCATATTTATTAACTCATTTTTTTTTAAAAAAACAATTCTTAATTTTGTTACATCATTAAATGCAATATATAAAGCAGGCTGTTACTCTACCTTGGTTTTTGCAATCGTATTGGGAAACGTCTCAAAAATTACTTATGAAGTCTTTTTTGTTTGTTTGACCTATTAAAACATAGTCTTTGATCTTCTGCACTTATATGCCGAATAAAGGTCAAGAAACACACGCAGCTAATATATAGTTCATTTTATTCAGAGCATCCATTTTCACATAAGATCTATCTTATAGTAAGGATTTCTGAATTTAGCAGAAAAATACAACTCTTATTTTGTTTTTGTTTTTAAAAAAACTGGTTGACTCTTTGTCTTGGTTCTGTCGTAGGGCTCCATGCTTTGTTTTATTTCATTTTTTAGCAGCCGTGTTTTAGGAAAAAAGAAAGAAAGAACCTCATAAAAGAACAAATAATAATTAATAATACTTTTCTCTTTTGTTTTCCAGGTTCGTTTTATTTGAAAGTGTGCTGGGACACATCTCCCTGTTGGGCGTACAGAAATACTTCTGATGGGAATCAAAAATAATGTTTAAAAAAAACATCAAGAAGACCTAACCAAGAAAATAGTTCAGCACACATACATGGACAGGTAGATAATTCAGTGACACGTGGTTGTAACTCTTACCCATTTTTGCCCCCTCTGTGCATGAAAGAAAATATTTACAAGCACCTTCCTCTTTTTATTTGTATTTTTTTTCCTGTTTCCTTGTTTTGCATTGAAAATCTAAATACAAGTAACATGACAAGGACTTCGTGTGTGTCTGCGTGTCAGTCTGTGTGGGTGTGTGGGGGTGGGGTTGGGTGTTCAGTGACAAAACAGGCAGTCAGCTATTTGAAATCACATCCATCATCCACATATATATATAAAAATATCCCAAAACAAACAATAATATTGGAAACTAGGTTTTTTAGTGCTCAGTTTCGGATGCATAGAACGTTTGCTCTGCAAACAATGATACACACCAAAAGGAATCCTTCAACACAGAGACGAAATTATTAACCAGCAAAATAAATAAATAAATAAATAAATAAATAAATAAATAAATAAATAAATAAATAAATCCTCCCGAGACTGGATCATGGAATTTTTCTGTGCCTTTTTAGGGCATGCATGCATCATCTCAAATTCTCCCCCACCCAGCCCCCACCTAATTTTTTGTGGATGACGCATCCCCCACCCACAAAAAAAAACCCACAAGATTTTGGAGATTAAAGCATTTCCTGTCAAAGATGCATGTCTCTTTTTCTGTCTTCGATTCCTTCATTGTATACTCCCTACCATTTAACAAGATCGCGCCCGACCAGTTGCGAAGCATAATTACCCAGATCCCAAACCAAAGCAGCCCTTAATGCCTCTTCCCGAGCCTTCGGAAACAAGGGCTTCCCGTTTCCCCTCTTGTGTCAAGTGAAATATTCCTTGGTCCTCAGCGGTTTGTCACTCCCTAGCGTTAATTACTGAGCCGAAACATCTATTCTGATTCTCGTCCCACCCACCCACCCCGTTTCTGCTAAAACGGAACAAAGAAAAATTTTTCCCAACAAATTAGGGCAGTCTGGCAAGAGAGGTGGAATGTATTTCCTGATTTAAGAAAGAGAGGTTTTGTGCGGAGGGAAATCTCACCGAACATCGCCTGTGTTAACACAGAAATAAATCCAACTGAGGCCAATGGGATTTACTGCTAAGGAACGTATGCAGTACCCAGATGCAGCCAACTTTTTTTTTTAAAGACTACATTAGCAGGAGGAAGAGAAGGGTCCTTACAAAACTCCTTCCTAAGGATCCTGACTCCCTCCAGCACCAACGGCGGGAAAGATTAGCTCACCGAAACCTGTTTCTCTCGCCTAACTCCTGGGCACCTCATTCTTTCCATGGGTTTAAAAGGTGGGGCGGAACAAGGGGAGGGGACACGACTCTTGCTTTGTATCCTCCATAAAAAAATAAGCTAGTTTTCTCGGATTTGGGGGAAGGGAGGGGAGTTAGGTTAAAGAGGCTTTGAGAAATAGATCTCCTTTTGGGTCTATTTCTCCTTTTGGGGGAAATAGACCTCCTTTTAGACCAGCTGTCCTAAATCCTCCAAAACAAACAAACAAACACAAAACACAAAACAAAACCTCTCCTTCTCCCTGTTAGTTTTTCCCGGTCCTTTGCAAACTGCGACCGCCCACGAAATGATCTCCCGTGCAACACTTTCCCCTCATAAACAGGCATGGGAAGAAACGCACTGTAAAAGAAATAAGGAATTCAGAAGGGAGGGAAGCTCGGGGTATGTGTGTGTTTAAAACAAACGGAGAGAGGGGGAAATCCAAATCCGAAAGCGATCGATCAGCACCTTTTCCCCCTCTCCCCCCATGCTGACTTTCTGAGACCCACCCAGGCACCCACCCGCCCCGCCCTAGGCGAATTTGTACACTTTAGCGCAAGGCTGCCGTACTTGGTGGCCGTCGCTGCCCCAATTGCTCCGAGAGGGTCGAGGCTCCAGAAGCGACCAGGTCCCACCTTCGCCCTTCCCTCCCGTCGCCTTTTGCAGTTGCGCGCACACGCGTATATGCACACACACAATGGAAAAGGCTTCGATCCCCTTCGCCCTCAAGCTGGTCTCTTTCGTGTGGCTTGTGTGTGTGTTGCTCAGGGCCCTTTTGCGAAGAGTCTCGGGTCCAAAAGGAGGTGGTTGTCGGTTCCCCGAAAAGCCGGTTCAACCCCCCCCACGCCACACAAAGAGCCCCCCCCCTCCTTCCAGAAACCAAAACACGAAAGATCGGTCCCAAAGCGCGGAGTCCGTCTCCTTTCTCTCCTTCCAAGTTCGCGGGAGAGGTTTGGCCCAAGTCAAGACGAGTTTTGTTGGAGGGGGCGGGCTCGCTCAAGGAGGGCTACTCTGTCGTCGGGTCTCTCTTTTATTTCGTTTTAATTTCATTTTATGTTATTTTTGGCGTCCTACCTGGTGCGGTGAGGGGGCGCGATGGGGGGAGGGGTCCTGTTGGGAGGGGGCGTGTGTGCCTGTGCGCGTGCCAGTGTGGTGCCCCCTGCCCCGGGTGGTTCTAGTAGGTGGCGGAGAACTTCATCCTTTTCTGCTTCTGTCTCTGGTTGCAAAACCAAACGCGCACCACGTTCTTTTTGAGGTCCAGTTTCTCGGCGATGGCGGCGATCTTCTCGGACGAGGGCCGCGGCTGGACGGCGAAGTAGGCCTCGAGGGAGCGCTTCTCCGGCGCGGCGATGGACGTGCGCTTGCGCTTCTTCTCGCCGCCGTTGAAGAGCTCGGGCTTGTTCATCTTCTCGCGCTGGGCGCCCTCGGCCTCCTCCAGCCAGGCCTGCAGGATGGGCTTGAGCGCGATCATGTTGTTGTGCGACAGCGTCAGCGACTCGAAGCGGCAGATGGTGCTCTGGCTGAGCGAGCCCACCCCGGGGATCTTGAGGTTGGCCAGCGCCGAACCCACGTCGGCCTGCGTCACGCCCAGCTTGATCCGCCGCTGCTTAAAGCGCTCCGCGAAGGCCTCCAGCTCCCGAGGGTCCGTGTCCGAGTCGCAGAGCGAGGCCAGGCCCGCCGCCCCCACGGCCGCCGCCGCCGCAGCCGCCGCAGCCGCGGCCGCCGCCTGACCGGCCGCCCCGCCATGGTGGGCTGCCATCAGCCCCGGGTGTGTCAGGCCCGACGGCATGTTCATGGCCGCCGCGGCCGCCGGGTGGGCCAAGTGGCTCAGGCCGTGCATGTGGCCGGCGTGCGGGTGGGCCGAGGTGGAGATCAAACCCCCGCCACCACCACCTCCGCCGCCTCCGCCTCCTCCTCCGCCTCCGCCAGCCCCGTCGTGTCCACCTCCGGCTCCTCCGGCGCCGCCGTTCATGAGAGCCAGCGAGGGCGAGGTGATGTGCTCCAGCAGGTCCCCGGGCTCCAGCGGCTGGTGGTGGTGGTGGTGGTGGTGATGGTGGTGGTGGTGGCCCAGCGGCACGGTGGAGTTGGAGGTGCAGGGCACGTTGTTCATGGTGTGGTAGGTGGCGTCCGGCTTGAACGGGTGGCTCTTGCTCTGCGACACGGCCATGTCCACCGCCGCTAGCGCCTCGGCCCGGGCCAACAGCGTCTCGTCCAGGCTGGTGAAGATGTTGCTCTGCAGCTGCAAAAGCGATACACAGGGAAAGCCAGGGAGCGGCGAGGGAAGACGGCGGAAGAAGGCGAGGAAGAGGAGGAGGAGGAGGAAGAGAAGAAGCCATTAGAACAACAGAGAGAGCCACACATGGAGAGCCAGCGCCGGGCCAAGCCGGAGACGGGGCAGCCCGGAGGGAGGGAGGGAAGGAAGGGACCCGGCAGGCACCAGAAAGGAGGGCCCAGAAAGTTTGGGAAGGAGGCACCGCGAAGAAGAAGGGAACGGCAGGAGGGAGTCGGGAGAAGGCCAAGAGGAGGAGGAGGAAGAAGAGAAGGGAACGGAGCAAAGGGAACGGCGAGGAAAGGAACGACAATCGGGATGCGTTCAAGGGTTGAGAGCAAACGGAGGGAGGAACGGAAAGGTCGGAAAGGGGATCCGAGGAGATGAGGGGAGAGGAGGGGAGAGGAAAGCCGTTCAGGCAGAAGGAAAGGCGGGGAAGTTTTGAAAACGGCCCGTCAGGACAGTGGACTGGTGGTGAAAGGAGTGGGGGTGGGGGTCTGGGGAAAGGGCCGGAGGGGATCCCGCAAGCTCCCCAGCCCCGCGGAAGGAGGAGGAGGAGAAGGCAGCGGACGCGGTCCCTTTCCGTCTTAGCCGGCGCCTTCCTGTTGGAGGGGGTGGGGGTAGGGAAGGGAGGGGGGTCCCATCGGAGCGAGCACCTGAAGGAGGAAATTGAAATCCACAGGGTGTGTGTCGGAGGGGAAGCCGCCGGGACCCCCTTTCCCCTCGGCCATCCCGGCTCTGGAGCCCCGCGCAGGAAGGGGAGAGTCGGGACCGGGCGCAGAGGCGGCCGCCGACGTGCCTCGGAGAAGGAGAGCAAAAGAAACGGCCAAGCGGGAGAGGAGAAGAGGTGAGGCGAGGCGAGGGAGGGGGGGGGGAGATGGGGGGAGTCAGAGAGAGAGAGAGAGGGAAGGAAGTAAGGGAAGGGGGGGTCAGGAGGGAAGGATCGACGGGCGGCCGGGAGAAGCCCCGGGCGGGGTGGCCGGTGGGTGCCTTACCGGCGGCGTCGGGAGACAGGCTCTCCGGATGGCTTCAGAGCTGGAGTGCAGCGACGGGTACTTGTGCTCGGGGAGGGTGGGGTGCATCGCGAAGTGGGGCTGCTTGCTGTTCATGGACATCATCTTGGCGGCGGCGGCGGGGCGGCGGACGGCGCCCCAAAGGCAAGGCACGGAGGAGTCCGGCGCTGCTCCGGGGGCGCTCGGGCCGGGCGACCTGGGGCTACGCCACGCGCCGAGCGCGAGCAGCAGGCTGCCGGGCCCGCCGCACATCCGCAGCTGTCGGGGCTGCTCCGGTGCTAGGACTCCCCGGGAGCGCGCCCGCCCAGCCGCCCAGCCGCCCGCCCGGCCCGTGTGCCGCCGCGCCGTCTGACTTCGCCGCCTGCTCTAGCCCAGCGCTGGCGGGAGATGCGTTCGCCTTACACCTGCGCCCCGCATCCCGTGGCTCCCGGCCGCCTCTCCCTCTCGCGAGAACTGGCGACGCCCGTTTTGATGGACTGGCCCTCCTCCTCCTCCCGGCGTGATGCACTCCTCCCCCTCCTCTCCCCCCCTCCCTGCCTTTCCTGCCGCTGCCTTTGCCGACTCACGTCGAACTCCAGCCAGAGCCGGCAACACCTGGGCCGATGGGCGGGGAAGGGGTGGCTGACGATGGGGATGGGGGGGGGGAGGAAGGAGATAGGACAAGAGGCGCACATTCCTCTGAGGGCGCTTATTTTGGGGAGGGGGTCCCCTGGCTGGCGCCCTGAAAGAGGAGGCTCGGGCGGTGAGGGCGGTGAGAGGTTGGCCCCGCGCCTTCCTATGTGTCTTCTCTTCCCCCTTGTGGGCCAAGCAAGCCCCCTCGCTGGGAAGGCTGAGGTCTTTTTGCGACGAGGGTCACGTCGTGGGGGTTAGGGTTCGTTTTTTCACGGTGGCTGCTTTGGCTGGGCTTTAGGACGCTAGCCTTGGGATAGTAATATTAACATGAAAGATTGATTGATTGATTGATTGATTGATTGATTGATAGATAGATAGATAGATAGATAGATAGATAGATAGATAGATAGATAGATAGATAGATAGATAGATAGATAGATAGATAGATAGATAGATAGATAGATAATTACTGTCAATAATAATACCTGCTCGCCCTATTCTATCCCTGCCCTTTGAGAGCCGGTGCCTATGATCAAAGTCTCGTTAGAGTTGCTGAAATTCTTTGGGGGGGGGAGGTTGGCGCGTCTTGCTGCCTCCTTCTCTCTCCTTCTCCTCCTCTTTATACTTCGGTGGGTCCTTTAGATCTCACCGGTCATTGCCTCCCCCCAGCCACCCACCCCGTCGGTGTAGCGCCCCATCGGTTCCGCCCATCGTCTTCGGCCTGGGGGAAACTCCCCTCCTCGGAAGGAACTTCTGCGGGACTCGCTTCCCAGGATCGGGTCGGGTCGGAAAGCGGATCCTATGTGGGGGTCGGATTCATTCCCTTCTTCCCAACAAATGTGTGTGTGTGTGTGTGGGAGGGGGGGGGGTAGGCCAGGCTTCTCTTTGCAGAGAGCGCCGCCTTGTTTGTCCTCTTACACTTCACGGAGGCAACTTTCCTCCCGTAACGCGTCTCTTAAAGGCTTGGCCTTCTCTTACATTCCTGCACCGGAGGAGACGCCGGTTCGACTGTTCCGTTTGTTTTTCGCGGCACATCTTTGCGTTGTGAGAACAAGCAGTCTTCTTTGGGGCTGCCTTCGAAGTTTGGGGAGGGGGGAGGGATGGCAAAGGAAGTCAGGTGTCTCGTGATCTCCAGGCCACACACGGAGACACCTTTCATCCCTAGACGCGTGTTCTATAATAACCCTACCCGACCCCTCTGCCCCCTCTACCCCGAGAAAGATTTGCTTACCGCTAAGACAAGTGGCTAAGGCGCTGACTAAGAGGCCGTTCGATTCCCGAGTACTGCAGGGAGGAATGAGTTCCCGTCTTTGTCCCAGCTCCTGCCAACCTAGCAGTTTGAAAGCAAGAAATTGCAAGTAGATAAATAGGAACCACTTCGGTGGGAAGGTAACAGCGTTCGGTACGCTCTGGTGTCTAGTCATGCCTGCTACATGCAGAAGCAAACAGCGTTGGCTCTTCGCTTTGAGACAGAGATGAGCACTGAACCCTAGAGTCGGATACGACTGGTTTTCGAGCAAGGGAAACCTTTGCCTTTACCTAAGACAGAGAAGTATATTCTTGGCTTCTTGAAGACCCCTTGTAGACTAACTTCGAGGGGTCTTCAAGAAGTGAAGTAAGAAATGAGCTTGGCTACACCTTGACCAAGATCGGAAAGGGTGGGTGGGTGAGGGGTGTTTTTGGCTAGTCCCTGTTTGTAGCCAGAGCGCACTTTAAGTGTAAATTAATACATTGGGAAAGGATGAGAGCAGCGTGTAAGGGTCTCCCCTTGTTGAATAACCGTCCTCCCCTCTTTCAATTTCAATCGATCTCATCACGCTATTTTCTTCCGTTTTGAATTAGGTAGAGGTAAAGATTTACCTTGCTCGAAAGCCAGTCGTGTCCGACTCTAGGGTTCAGTGCTCAGCTCTGTTTCCAAGCCGAAGACCCAGCGCTGTCTGCTTCTGCAGAGGTTTCTGTGGTCATGTGGCAGGCATGACGAGACGCCGGAGCGCAGGGAACACTATTTACCTTCCCACCGAAGTGGTCCCTATTTATCTACTTGCAATTTCTTGCTTTCGAACTGCTCGGTTGGCAGGAGCTGGGACAAAGACGGGAGCTCATTCCGTCCTGCAGTACTCGGGAATCGAACTGCTGACCTTCCACCTCCCTGTCAGCGTTTTAGCCACTTGAGCCACTGCAGTCGCTCAGTTTGGAGTACTGTCCCGTAAACGAAGGCGACTGCCTTAGGTATTTTCAGGAGACACCTCTGAGTCAAGCCCCTGCTACCCCTCATTTTATGGAAGGAACCAAAAACAATGTGACTGGATGGGAAATAGTCCAGGAATCAGGGCCAGCGTCTTGGAACAAACCTCTACCCCTACCCAAAGGCGAGGGAGGCTGCCCTTTATCCCTCTCAAGCCACGAGTGGAAAGGAAAGAAAGCTTGTAAAACTGGGACTGTTCCTTTTGAAAAGAAAATACAAAAGTTTGTACGGCCCTCGCCTCCCTGAGAATCAGCCTCTGTGAAATATCTCCCTGGCTGCATCCTTACCTTTCTCTCCAACAGCAACCCCCAGAGCTCTAATATTCGGCTCCTGGGGTCATAAACTCTGGAGTATGTAAAATCGTGTGAATAAAGGGGATGTGGCGGAGGAGAGGAGTGTTGCGCAAGAGATCACACACACACACACTCTCTCTCTCTCTCACACACACACACACACACACACACACACACACACACTCTCTCTCTCTCTCTCTCACACACACACACACACACACACACACACACACACACACACACACACACACACACACACACACACACACACACACACACACACACACCTCGCCTGGAGTCGTCCTCGAGGGGCGAAGGGTCACCCGTCTGTTCCATGAACCGAGATGTGTGTGTACACACGCACTCCAAGGCATTTCCCATCCCGGGCTTTCTGCCGGCTTTCTCCCGCAGTCTGAGCGGTCTGTGGCGCTCATTAATTCCTGTCTCCATCCTTGAAATGCGTCCCATGGGCTTCCTGAATTCAAATTTATCTCCGTGAAATATGTTCGGGGAAGGAAAACATTCTGATCAGTGTTGGGGGATGAGAGGATGGGGGAGAGGCGACAGGCCCGGGCTCTCTGGTTAATGATTGCTAATTAGGGTTTCCCTATTAAAGTTGTGTGGTGGCTGAGCGTACAGTAATGGCTTGCCCTCACATCTCCCGTTTAATAAAATGCGAACCAATCCCCTCCCCCCTTTCTCCCTCTCTTGGATCGATTTCTGGAATTCTGATCAAGTCATAGGGAGTGGATCTCCCAGCCCCCTTCTAGAGTAAGGCTGGAGGAAACCCCCGCTTAGCCACGGCCCTTTGGGAGATCTAGGAAATAGGAGGGCTTTCTGAGTCCACTTCCCAAGGGAGAGCGGATCAGTCAAACTCTCCTCTTTACTCTCATCTCCTCAAGCTTAAGGGAAATTTAAATGCAAGGGGAAATGCTTTTCCTTTTCGTTTTTTGAACACACTATCGCAGCTTTCGCCTCTGCACATTTCCCCGACTTGATCTGCGGTCAGCTCAAGAATCCTACCCAACTTGAATTTCCTATATCACCCGAAATATAATCTAACAAAAACTCGTGGACATTTCAAAAGACATCTGAATCGCCTTGGTTTAGTCTCGGACACCCCTCTTGAGATCTGTTGCAACTCCACAACTTTGGGCCACAAAGGATCGTTTGCATGATTCGGAGAGAAATCGCCCATCTTTAATTTGTTATTAAATTGATTGTATGCTGCTACCTGCAGATAAAGATAGTGATTTAATATCTGCCTCGTCGCAACAGTATCCTTGATATTAAACCTTATAATCAGGTCTCAGAAGGATACACATACAATGTAATCTGGATTTGGTTTTCCAGCTGGAAACTCCTTTAAAAAGCCAGTCAGAAAAAAGGTTTGGCAGATTGGCCAGGCCAGGCTTATTTTGATTTTTCTCCAGCAGGAAAAACCAAAAGCAAATTTGTTGTGCAGGCTTTCAACTTCTGGTGGAGAGAAATGTGGAGAAGATGGAAAGTTTGCCATTTATAACTGACCACTGTAAATAACCTAATATGCATTTTTCACCAAGTACATAGAAAACAGGCACAGCATATTCCAAAACAGGAAGTCCCTTGCTGGACTTCTGCTTCTGCCATGCTTTTCTCTGGTGGCCTTGCGCAAGCCACTCTTTCTGAGCCTCAGGCCTCCACAGTGTTACTGACTATAGAAATACGAAGAGCAATTTTTAAAAATATATTCATTTATAACATT
Organism: Bradypodion pumilum; assembly: GCA_035047305.1. Classification (NCBI taxonomy): domain Eukaryota; kingdom Metazoa; phylum Chordata; class Lepidosauria; order Squamata; family Chamaeleonidae; genus Bradypodion; species Bradypodion pumilum. The sequence goes on from JAWDJD010000003.1 coordinate 190,639,997, forward strand.
TTTATACCACCCATCTGGGATATTTTTCACTCTGGGCAGTGCACAGACAAATAACCAAAAGACAAATAACCATAATAGAACAAACAACCAAATAAAATAAACGACAGAATAAATACCTGAAAAAAATAAAAATAAAAGACCTGGTGTCTGAGGGCAAGCAAGTTCAACTGACTAGCTAACTTATTGTCAGAGGTGTAATATTCTTAAATACCACCCCATAGAGCTTAATGTACTCTCTGGGCAGTTTTCAGGTTAATTGGCATTTTGTCCCCAACATACTGGGTTTTCATTTTACAGACCTGGGAAGGATGGAAGGTTGAGTCAGCCTTGTTCCCTGTTGGGCTCGAACTCACAAAGTTTTGGCTGCAGTACAGTGGTTTAACCACTGCGCCACCAGGGCTCTTCCAATACTAGCTTTATAGGCTTGCTCTGGGTTATAACTGGAGAAAGCATGTGGAGCGCTCGGGACACTTGACTGCCTTTTAGGAATGTTAACCATTTTTATTGCTATTCTTCATACCGAAGTGGGAATCATAAAAGGTGGAGCTTTCCCAGGAGCGCTTGTTGTTGGACAGCTCCCTAGTGATGTATCTTCATCGAGCTCTCTCTCCCCCCCCCCACCCCCCCCAAGCTGTCCCAAAGGTCAGAGGTGCCAATTTTCCGGAAAGGAACGATAACAAATCGATGCTGTGGTTCCACACTCTGAGCACAGTTACTATGGGTGAACATTCAGACCATCATCCCACCTACACAAGACTCTTCGTCAAGTCTCTCTCTTAGTACACAGAGGCCCATCTGAGAAACGGACCCTTCTGAAATATGGCACTGAAGAGCCTGATCTGTGTCACACGATCTTGAGTATAAAAACCCTGGTGCTGAGGGTCACTTTCCTTCCCAATCCTGTTTTGCCAGGGTTGCTCACTAGGAGTCTCACCCAGTTCTGGACTTTGAGGAGGAGAAGGCTCAGGGTGTGTGGTACATACCCTAGATTCAAATTCATGGCTTTGTTTGGGGGAGAATTCAATGACTGGTTTTTAACTCTGTCTGTCTGTCTGTGTGCATATGTGTGTGTTTGTGTGTGTGCGCACATGCAGGGAAAAGGCGAGAGAGAAAGAAAAACACAGGCAGATTTTGAAGCCTTGATACATTCCTAGAATCCACCTCCCATTCCTTTCTATTGTGTTGAGAAGGCTACAAGCTAGCTCAGGGATGCCAAAACTATTTATGGTCCGTGGTCTGGATCCAGCCTCACCCCCATGCCAATTCATCCAGCCCACAGTGCCCTCATCACTCCCGGAAGTGGAAGTAAAATGTGCCTGCATGCATTTTACTTCCGCTTCTGGGAGTGACAAGGGCAGTGTGGGCTGGATGAATTGGCATGAGGGGGCTGGATCTGGCCCATGGGCCATAGTTGTGGCACCCCGAGCAAGATTTGTTCCTCTCTGCCACTGCCCGCTCCCTTTCCCTGAAAATGGTCCAGAAGCACTGTGCACGTCCATGGGGAACCAGAACCTTGGCTGGCCTAGTGCCTGTCTCTCCTTTGGGCCTCTTCCTTTGTTTTAATCCCCCACCCTTCCTAAGTTCTCATGCTTCTGCACTCAGGGCTAATACTTAGAACCACAGGCGCTTGAGGGTGGGCGATCTTTGGAGAAACTGCCCTGCTTTTATGACCAAAAATGGTCAGTAAAACCTCAGGGAGGCAACCGCATTTCATAGAAGGGACCTTAATTTCACCAAGAAGGTTTCCTGAAGACAACAAGATGAGTCTTCTGTTCCCTCTCTATCTCACACCAAGTATCTAGGGAAAGGCAGTCATACTTCCGGAGCCCACTGGAACTGGCTTTCATGTTAGTGTGGAACATTTAGAGCGCTAGCCGAAATGAGTCTACTCGGAAGTAAGTCACAAATTGCACCTCAAGGTCTTGCTTCTTGGATTCTGTGCATACATCCCAGCAAGAGGATCCCACTGAAGCGAGTGGGACTAAAATGTTGTTCCAGGGGTGTGGTATGGAGCACATGCAACCAAACCCACAAATCGTTAAAGCCAAATTTGAGATCTAATCCTACTCAGGTTTGCTCAGAATTTACTCTTAGGTGGTCCTGACTAAATCTATGTGTGGACGGCAGAGGCAGGGTTTCACTTTTTTTGGCATCACTTAGCAAAACTACCCACGGCCCAAATATTCCAAAGTACAGTGTCTGGTTTTGGTCCGTATCCTTCTGGCATTGAACTCGGGTTCAGGCCAAGTACTGTGGCCCTGTAGCATTTGTTTCTGCCACAACAGTAATAGTGACTGAGTTTCACCTACATGACCATTGCTGGGTGGTTGAAGCAAGCAGGAGTACCTTGAACGTGTAATTTTGTCATCCGGGATGGAGGAGCATAAAGTAGAGGCCCCTGGATAGAAGAGATGGGGCACTTCCCTCCCCTTGCCATCTTGGATACAGCTTGCCTGTGATCGATTTCAGCTACCAATTATTGGTGGCTGAGTAGTTGATTGGTGAGGGAGTCAGAACCTAGAGATGTAGGGTGCAGATGTCAATGGGTCTTTTTACTTAAAGTGCAGCAGGAAAAACCGAGGAATGGGGGGGGGGGAGAGGGACTGGTCTCCCTTTTCAGGGTGGAGAGGAGGAGCGAGGGAGCCAGGATGAGAAGAATCTACCTTAAAACCCATCCGTCTGGCTGAGTGCACAAAAAGTCTTTCCATGTCCTAATGAGGACTTTCCCTGACAACAGCAAGGCCCTGCTAATTAAGCCAGGCATAAGCCGCAATGATTGCCTTTGCAGCCAAAGTGTAGAATGTTGTCATATTAAATATGGAACAGCTTGATTGTGATTTCAAATCCCAAAAGGCAGCCCCTGAAACCCCTTAGAGGAGGAAGAGAGTGAGGGGCTGGGGGCTGGGGGTTGGGGGTAAGGAACAGTGGTCTCTAAGGCGGGCAAAAGATGGCAGAGCTTTTGGGTTTTTGGAAGAAAGTGAACGTGCCAATGGGACGTGTCAATTAAGGGATCGCTCCATAAGGCACATACAGATGCAGACAAGTCCAAATCATTCGGGCGTACAACACTTTTGAATCTGCCATTCAACCAGCGCAAGCTCTGACCTGTCTCCTGAGAGGCAAAGCCTAGAGAGTTCACGGTGGTTAATTAACTCTCAAGTAAGTTGGCAGGAGGTTGGAATCAAAAGCACTGGTCTTCTCTGGTCATCAGGTTTCTAGAAGTCCCCATCGGAAAGTCCGGATTGGTGGGACTCATAGCCCAAAAGGCCTGGAAGGCCAAAAGCTGATACCTGCAGGAATAAACAAACACATGCACATGGGAGTCACCTCCATGCACCTGAGTGAGATTTACTTTTGAGCAAACATGTATAAAGCCCATCTGGATCTAGCCCCCCCCATGCCCTCCCTCCTGCTTGTTTTGGAGAGACACTTGATCAGGTAATTCCATGTGGTTTCTGTTGAAGACCATGAGTCATTTTGGGCTTGATCACACTCTTAGATGCAGTCATCCTCACCAGACCCTGTTACATCAAGGCATGGGGTGGGTGTGGGTGGCCCCTAAAAGCATGGCCAGTGGCTGGTTGTTTGGGAGATTCCTTTTCCATGGAGTCAGTTCACATGCTGAGCTGGGGTACACAGAAAGAGCCTCCAGGAAGATTGTGGTATTTTTGAACCACAATCAAGTGTACCCTGGTGTCACTGGCTAATCTTTCTCACACTAAGTCAGGCAAAAGGAACTGCAGGATGAACTCACCAAAAGGGGCCTTCATTTTGGCAGTTTCACGTCTGGCCTAGACATGGAAGAAGACATGCTGAGCTTGGGAGCTCCATTTCTCGATGGCCGAGTCACACAGGCTTGTAGCCCCCTGAGCCTGCTTTACAGTTATGCATCACTTGACCAGTGGAAGCTGCAGTAAATATATGGAGTGATTCCACCAAAAACTGTCATGTCTGAGATGATAAGAAACCTCTAGTTGTGTCTCTGATAGACCATTCATTCGCTCCTGAAAGTCATCGCTAGATGGTGAATCTCTAGATGGTGAATTAAGAACTGCCCACCTGTAGGACAAAGATTGGAGATAAATGGCCTTCAAGATGTTGTTGGACTCCTGACGGACAGATGGTTGAAGATTATGATCACTGTATCCTAACACCACAGGTTCCCTGCCCCTGATGCAGTCTATCCAACTCCACTTTTACCTCCAGAACAGCAATGGGGAAGGATTCCCACTGCAGATTTTGTGGGGCAGCAATTCCCATCAGTTCTACCCACCCTGATCAATGGGGAATGTGGATGAACATTTATGTCCCATAGCAGCTGGAAAGCCCAACACTTTCTTTCAGCGTTCCAGAAGATTCGAGTTCAATTCCCATTTCTCCTACCAACCAGTCCCCATAGATCTGGTGAATTTCACTTCCGAGTTTGGCCTTCTGGCCTTTGATCGGAAGTAGGAGCGGTGTGCGTGGTGGGTGTACAGCAACACCATCTTTATATCAAAGTGGGAGAGGATTGGAAAGAGAGGAGATCGACCAAGAAATCAAAATATAAACGCCTTCAGAGAAGTTTAGGACCGGCCCAAAAAATCCAGAAAGGGCAAACTTTAGACTGGTCCCAAGGCATCTCCCCTCCTTTTCCTCCTCTTCTCTCCGCAAATCGGATCGCATTGGGGGGGGGGGGAGTGGAGTGAGTGCGTGAGAGGCGGGGGTGGGGTGGGGGTGGGGAGAGAAAAGGCTAGGAAATAGTTGCCTTGTCATGTAACACATTGCGCTGATTTATTATAAAATTTTAACGAAATCATGCATATTTTAACAGCCTTTAATCACTGCATGAAAATTTAATTCATGAACTGTAGCACGTTTAAATAAATGAAGTGTTAATTCATTAGGATTAATTAATTTGTTAAAGGATTGTGGGCAAGGTTAAGGTGGAAGGGAAACTCTTTGTTAGTTTGCTGGCTTAATCGCCAGGCTTTGATAGCAGAAATAATATATATATATTATTTCACCAGCAATCTCACCAGCAGTCCAAGAAAGAGCCACTGGTACGACTTTTCAATACAATATATAGAGTAGTATTGAAAAGTCGTACCAGTGGCTCTTTCTTGGACTGCTGGTGAGATTGGAAGTGTGTGACCGCACAAACACGGAGACGGGGGTGGAGTGGGGAAGGGGAGGCAATACACAGACCGGTGTCATATATCAATCAGCAACACGGCCTTACAGAAACACGAGTGGTGAATTGAAATAGCCATCGCTCACATGCCATATGGCTTCATTCCTTGTCTGGGTACGGCCCAGAAGTTATCCTTCCTGACATTTGGGACTAAGCAATAGCAAAAGCAATTACACGTATATACAGGTAATTTGCATTCTCATCCCCCCCCTCCAAACATGCTGGGTACCCATTTTACCGACATCGGTAGGATGGAAGGCTGAGTCAACCTAGATCTATCAGGATCGAACTCACAACGTTTTGGCTGCAGTACAGCAGTTTAACAATTACGCCACTAGGACTTAAAACCCTTCCAACCTTACGGGACCGGGCTTTGCCTGCTTGGAGGGGTGGGGGATCGCTAAGCATGTTTATGTGAAACGGTACCCTAAGAATGCTACAGGATCATCTATCGGACGCGTTATAAACCCTAAAGGTAAAGGTTTCCCTTGCTCGAAAGCCAGTCGTATCCGACTCTAGGGTGCAGTGCTCATCTCTGTTTCCAAGCCGAAGAGCCAGTGCGGTCTGCTTCTGCAGACGTTTCCGTGGGCATGTGGCAGGCATGACTAGACACCGGAGCGCACGGAGCGCTGTTACCTTCCCACCGAAGTGGTCCCTGTTTATCTACTTGCAATGTCTTGCTTTCGAACTGCTAGGTTGGCAGAAGCTAGGACAAAGACGGGAGCTCATTCCGTCCAGTACTCGGGAATCGAACTGCTGACCTTCCGCTTCCCAGTCAGCGTCTTAGCCACTTGAGCCACTGCAGCCCTACAACCCGTCTATTCCGAGCTCAGCTCCCAGCTACGTTTTTTGGCGGCATGAGCCACTCCGGAGTAAGGCGGGAAGGGGCAAGCATCCCATGGGATCAGGTAAAATATTTTACTTATTTCCAGCTTTACACACGATGCGTGTAATCCACTTTAGTACCTGACCAGCAACCATGCATTTCCCCTAAACTGTCCCACGAGGTATATTTTCGTGAGGCTACTTGACAACTCTTTGTTGGGACCTTCCAAAAACGCCCACCGATCTCCCAGTTGCCCTCCCTCTTCCTTTGAGATCACGGGCGAAGGAACTCTTGACGTTGAGTAGCCACGTCTGATGAAACTATAGCTCTCACGAAGGGTGAAAGCTGTGGCAGTGTAAAGTGGCGACAACCCAACACTATTTGAGAGAGTAGTTGTGCTTTTAAGCATCTCCAGACCCCTTACTATGTATCCCAGAGTTCCTTGGTTATGAAGTTTGCTTGATCTGGAGGGGAAAGTGGAGTTGGTGATAGGAACACATGCAAAGGATATTTTTGGAGTCCTTACAAATGTCAACCTAGCAGTTCGAAACCTAGCCAGTTCGAAAGCAAGAAATTGCAAGTAGATAAATAGGGACCACTTCGGTGGGAAGGTAACAGCGTTCCATGCGCTCCGGTGTCTAGTCATGCCTGCCACATGACCACGGAAACCTCTGCAGAAGCAGACAGCGCTGGCTCTTCGGCTTAGAAACAGAGATGAGCACTGCACCCTAGAGTTGGATACGACTGGCTTTCGAGCAAGGGAAACCTTTACCTTAACCTTACAAATGTTGTCAGTTTATTGGCTCTCCCAACACACACACACACACACACACACACACAGTGAAACTTCATCATCAATACTTTCGGTGGAAAATGGCCACAAGTTAGGAGTTCAGTGTGGGTATTTGCTGTTGCACACTGAGTCATGTAGCTGGTGTGCAATAAGAAATGTCTACACTAACTTTATGATTTGCAGGAATTCATTGCTGAACGTTGAGTTGGTGGAGTTACACTGACAGGCATAAGTCACAGTCTTCTTGCTGCATAGTTACACGTAATTAGTTACTTTTCCCAATGATTAAATGTAACTTTAACAAACTGAAAATCCCCAATAGTGCAAATTGCTTCTCAAGCAGTCACAAAGCTCCTTCCACTAGTATGTGTGGAACAAACCAGTAATGAAAATCATCCTTGCACGAACTGAAAATGCACAACTGTCAGCAAAGAAGCTTTGCACAAACACACTGCCAATCTTGAAGACCAGACTCAGATGTAACTAAAATGTTATGACTGCAACTAAATGACAGGCATGTAACTTCATTCCTGTTGCAATATAATTTTCTAGGTATTTCCATAGCTATCAATGTTAAATGATAGAGGGAGAGAAGGCATGCTACATGGTTCAAGTCTTAAGATATGTTGTGCCTGATGCTCAATGATTGGTATTAAGACAACAATGAATTGGATTGGAAGGTGTTTTGAGCTACAGTCCAGCTGCTTGCAATGATATTCAGATTTTTTATTTTAAAAAGCAGCTGTTTTGGCTACTTTAAAAAAACATGTAAAAGAAAGCTTTTTAAAAAATTGCAAATGTAACTGTAAATAATTACTTATTGAACTTTGGATTTATAACAGTAAAATAATTTTGAAAGTCAGCACAGTATGCATCTCTTCCTGGAATGGGTGATATGGTACAATTCGGGGGGGGGGGATGAAACCCCCCTGCACAGATTGCCACATCATCCAGTGCTTTTAATGGACCTTCAGTTGTTGCTCTGTCTCATTAAGATCCCCGTTGACTTGTTGATCATGTCTCTTGCTTATGATCAAGCTAGCATGTCATTAGCTCCTAGCACATTAGGCAACATAGGTAAAGGTCACCCTTGCTCAAAAGCCAGTCGTATCTGACTCTAGGGTTCAGTACTCATCACTGTTTACAGCCAAGGAGCCAGTGCTGTCTGCGTGTGCAGATGTTTCCGTGGACATGTGGCAAGCATATTTAGACACCAGAGTTCACAGAATGCTGTTTACCTTCCCACCGAAGTAGTACCTATTTATCTACTTGCAATTTCTTTGTTTTGATCTGCTAGCTTGGCAGGAGCTGGAACAGAGACAGGAACTCACTCTATTGTGCAGTGCTCGAGTATCGAACTCAGACCTTCCCATTTTCAAGTTCAGCATCTTAACCACTTGAGCCACTACAGTCCCTATTGGGCAACATAGGGAAGTACAAAATGCTATTATCCACCTGATGCGTTTTCAAAACTTCAGTCAAATGCATTAACTTATTCCCAATTACTCATAGAATATTAGGGTGCTTTCTTTTAAAATAAATGCTTAGTCCTATGGCTACCTAAGTAGAATAGATGGAGCAAGTGGTTTCAGGTAGCATCATAAGGCAGAGAAATCACGCCAATAGACTCCTAGGATAGGTCTATTCTGAAATTAGTCCCTTCGGTGCAATGGGGTTTACTCCCAGGTAAGTGGGAGCAAGTGAGCACTCCAAACCATACAGCAAGTCTCTTTTTCAAACAGTTGGAAGGCCCATAGTGCAATGTTTTTACTTGGCCTTGTTAAAAGACAGAAGTGGGCAAATAAGGCATACAGTGGACCCTCGATTAACGACACGTTCAAATAGTGTCATTTTCGATTAATGATGCAACAACACTCCCAATGTGATTATTTAAATAATGATGGTATTTTTACCATCGTTATTCGTATAGCGACGTTGTTATTCGAATAATGTCAGTATGTTTACCGTCGTTATTCGAATAACAATGTTTTCTGTCATTATTCGAATAACGACATTATTCGAATAGTGACGCTACTTGGGGAACCAAGTAACGTCATTATTCGAGGGTCCACTGTACAATCATGCCACTTTAAAGCCTACATCAGCACATGCACATCTAGTTTCAATTTAATCTGGAATGTTTGCTTTCTGCTGATAGTGATTAGATCAGAGCAGCCTAAATCAAGTTTGTCTCAACCAATTAGAGGAGGCAGTTTGGATCAACTGCTGGTGACTCGCTGCCAATCTATTGAGTTCAATGGGTCTCCTCTAGTTAGAACTACCACTTAGGCTAGTAGGTCTACAGTCAACTGAAATTTTAGCTCCGGTGTTTGCAGGGCAATAGAAGTGGCCATTTAACTGAACTAGCCTTTGTTGTCACAGCCTGTGGTATGTTTTATGTTTGATATAATTTATTGTACCATTATGTCTGATGAGGAACAAAACAGAATAAAAACAAAAACAAAACAAACAACACAAACATGTTGTGGCACCTTAGATACTAACTGCTTTATTTTAATGTAAGCTTTTGTGGGACAAGTCTACAAAATCAGGAAGTAGATTTGACCCACAAAAGTTCACATTAAAATATAGCAGTTAGTCTTTTATGGTGTCACAATAGTTGTCTCCTTTATTAATTAATTTACATTTGTTTTGCTTCTGTGTATGATATGCCTGCACAGATTAACATGGCTACCAATCTGAAACTTTATTGGCATTGTGTATTGGTAGGATGAGGACTGAAAAGATCTTTGTTGAAACCCCAAGTTTACCAGAGGTTTTCCAGAAGTGGTCCAGTCAGTCTCTCAGCTTAACTCACTTCACAGGGTAGTGATGTGCATTGAAACAAAATCTGAGGAAAACATGTAATTTTTTTTATAAACTTCATGAAGGATTGAGATAGAAATGTGAACACTGCACAGATCTGTTGTCAGTATGCACATATGATGGATTTCATGTGATTTTATGTGCAATCCTGATGATATAGGTAAAGGCCACCCTTGCTCGAAAGCCAGTCATATCCTACTCTAGGGTTCAGTGCTCATCTCTGTTTACAGTAAAAGTAAAGGTCACCCTTGCTCAGAAGCCAGTTGTATCCAACTCTAGGGTTCAGTGCTGTCTGTTTCTTGGGACATTTGGCAGGCATGCCTAGACACCAGAGTGCATGGAACGCTGATTATCTTCCCACCGAAGTGCTCCCTATTTATCTATTTGCAATCTCTTGCTTTCAAACTGCTAGGTTGGCAGGAGTTGGGAGAGAGGCAGGAGCTCATTCCGTCATGCAGTACTCGGGTATCGAACTCCGATCTTCCAGTCTTCAAGTTCAGCATCTTAACCCTTGAGCCACTGCAGTACCCTATTTACAGTACAGCATGCTAAATTCAACACAATTTAATCCCTACAGGTATATTTTGGATTGTGGGCATGAATTCCCAAATGCTGGAAAGAAACGGGGTTCATCTGAAATAGACCTATAATACACATGCATTGGTGGATTACCTGACTCTAGGATGTTCTTTTTTGTTGACAAAAATGGAATTGGTAATAGATCTTAAAACCATTGTTAGAAGGTTTTTTGTGTGTTTCCATCTCTCAGTCTTAGTTGGTCTCAGCTGAAATGTGGAGACGGTAATGCCAGATGGTCACTAGCTTACCCAAGAAGTGGAAGTATTACTGTTACATGACTGCCAGGCAACAAAGCCCCCTTCCCCCAGCCTGGAACAGGAACACAATAACAGTATATATTGTGTGCAAAAAATGAATTCATCCTGGGAACCTTTTTGTCATAGGGCTCCATACAAATATCAGTATATAAAAATGTAGCTCTTGTATGTATTGTTTTATATTGCATATTTTATTATTGTTGCACACACACTGCTTTGAAATCTTTAGTTGTGAGTAGTTTATAAATATTCACAAATAAATAAACTAAATTATATATTAACTACTCCCCCACCTCCATATAAAAAGTTCAGAGGAATGGGGAGGGGTGGGGAGAAAAATGATTCAGTGTTTTGGCTTTTTTGAAGATATAACCATCAAGGCCTGGACTTCCATGACTTCTATGAGTAAATGTCATTTTCACGTTCCCTACAAGAGAAAATAATGGTATTAAAAATAAATTACACACACAGCTTTCAGAGAAATTCAGTCTTATGAGTTTATTATGTCTATAGGCTACAGTGTCTTACTCAGTTATGGGTCTCTTGCCAGGACTACCACAAACAGAATAAATGGTGTGATGGCTTAACATGTTTAATATACAATATATCAGTTGGAAATCATATTTTTAGAATACACATTTGCTCATACTCAATAGTCCTAACAGAACAGATGTCGCTTTGTTTCCTAAAATCTAACATTTTATTTTACAGTAGGTATCCATATCTGTACCTTCACAGCAATGCTTGGCCTCCTAGGAAAACCCATATGTGTGCTTCACATAGACGATGAAGAAGGCGAAGTGAAAAAGGGACAACCTAGCAGAATGCATTTGCTTGAAATCTAAACAGACAATCTCTTACTCCATTTCTATGTAATTCACGCAGATGGGCCCTTTTTTCCAGGACAAGCGTGACAATATTGTTGTGATGTACTGAAAAGGCATTTCAAAGGAATTAGGACAAGGGAGTTAGCCTTTGAAGTGCGCTTCCTGCCTTCCCCTTCTTCTTCCTCCCTCTGTTGTTTGACTTTATATACACAAGCCTAAAGAGACTGGAAACGACACTGAGGTGCCTCTTTGCTATTAAGAGAAAATAGGTTAACCAAACCAACCAAAAAACCAAGTAAACAATCACCAGTACCACACTCTTGGCTATAATCCAACTTCAGCAGTTATTTGAGCTCTCAATAACCTTATGAATGTTTACTGGAGAGTGAATTCCACCAAAATCACTTTCAATTCTAAATAAAGATAAATAAGATTGGGATAGAGGTCACACGTAGGGGTCAGATTTAACCAGTGTTGAAAAACCTCCAACTCTCAGGCCAAATGTAGATTTGAAAAACCTCCCATCTAGCCTGGCCTGCAAGTTGCTTCTCTTGCTATTTGATTAATGACAGGAGACTATTTAAATTTGAAAACCTAGGAATCTGACACATAGAATGGATTGCTAATTTGCAGTGAGGGAATCTTTTGCATGTAACTGGGTTGTTTTAATCCTCGGTTCATTTTTTACTCTGAGGACATCTGGTAGATTGTCCTTGGACTGTTGGACCAAATACACAATCCTCCATCCTTCTAGACTGGAAGGATCAGCCAACAGGATGCGGTCTTGGCCCAAATGCACCCTCAGTTCTCACATTCTTCAAGAGGCTCCTTCTGTATCCCCCATGGAATCAGTTGGGACACAGTAAAATGAAATTTTAGAAATACAGCATTCATCCTATGTTATTCTATAGGCAATTACACCAGCCAGGTGTGGTATATTTCATCTCATGCAAAACAGGTAGATGTAGCACTCAATGAAAGCTGTAGAATCACCACTGGATGCTTAAAGCCAACCCCTTATTGATTTAAAAAAACCCAATTAAATAGTAGCCATTTTGTTGGAAGATTCTTCAGAAGTATCATCTCTTTGGACTTATTTGTCACAAATGTCCAATAGAGGCATTTGGGGTAGAGAGTTTGTGTCTGGTCTTTTCATTAGTCATTTCATCAATTTCCTATTGTGCCAAAGAAAAGATTTTCCATTTCTGCATTCTCTCAGTCAGACAGTTTTTAACTCTCTCAAGGGTGTGGCTGTGGTCCTCCTCAGCCTCCTCAGAACATATGCTCCAATCTAGTACATGGTCAGTTATTTGGATTAGGAAATGGGCTTTTCTATGAATGTATTTCCTAAATGAATCATACTAACCATAATTTTTAAGTTCAACCTCTACCTGGCTTCTTGCTCAGAGAATAGAGAAACATGGTGGGTTTAAATGCTTACAGGAAATGCTGCTGCAGTTACTCTGCTACTCAGACAGATCCTTTGACAGGGCTCTCTCACAAATAATTAGTAATCAAGCCAACACTTTGCCCCTTACAATTAAAATTAAGAAAAAAGCCCCCAGCCCCCCAAAAATGCACCTGTGAATCCTGAAGGTACAGCAGAGTGCTGGGCCTACAATGTGGTAAGAAAGAATTGACTACCTGTTAAAATGGATGGTACCACAGGAAATTTAGCCCCACGTCACACAAAGAACTGACTTACTTGGAAATTACTTAATAGTCTATGATTGGAATTGTCAGAACTGAGGGGATCAAGCAAGCAAGCAAGCTTTTGCACCAAAGTAAATCTTTAGTGAGTATGGAGAACACCTATGTTAATGTGTACTCTATGCCCCCCAACATGCACTACGGAAGAGTTGTTGCTAGCTGCCCCAAATGCTTTTGACATTGCCAGTTATTGGGTAAAATATTTATTAATTGTACCATGGAGCTTCTGACACTAGCTGGATGGATTGACTACACTTGCTTACATTCACTCCTCTCTCAATAATCTGGTAGCATCATAATTAAGTACAACTCTGTGGGCTGGACTCTCTTGTTCAACAAATGTGGGATAGTCTCTAGTCCAGAAAAGTGGTGCAGGTGCTAAGGGTTTTTTTTTTTGGGGGGGGGGAGCAGGGAGAAGGCAGAACAATATAGTCTCACTGGGTTCCTGCCATCTGTGTCCCGCTCCTGGCCACCGGCTATTTCTTTACTCCACATTTTGGGCCCAATCTGCATCACCTTCCAGAGGAAGAGGACAAGACATTTAACAAGTACAGCTTCATCTTTTTTTCTCTCCTTGCATACCTCTGTCAGAGAGGGAAAGCAAATAAGCTGCAATCTGGGTGAAGGGCTGCAGTTCAGTCCTAGAAATCTGTTTTAGGTCTAGCATGTCCCGGGGTCACATCTCCAGTTAGGATTAGGAGAGATTTCTGCTTGGCACTTTGAAGGGCAGCTGCTAGGGATTTTCTGAATTCCATAATTCTCGATTCTGCGAGTTCCATCTAACAGATACCAAAATGTGGATCCCTTGGAGAAAAAAAGATTTTAGCAAAGATGGCTTTGTGGCATAGCATAGGCCTAGCTCTGCCCTCCCAGTTAGCATAACACCACTTCCAAATTGGAGCCTAGCAGCACTGCGGTGGCTTAGTGGCTAAGACACTGAGCTTGAAAAGGTTCAATACCTGAGTGCTGCACAATGATTTTGGGGACATGAAAGGAGCCTTATTCGGGCATCCCCTGAGTGTGGAGTTTATCCAGCAAAACTCCTTTCAATCCAGAGTAATTTCTGACACAACATTTATTTAAATTGGAGCCTGAGCCTTGATGACAGGGCCATAGCCAGGATTCTAGATGTGGGTGGGCAAATATTTTTCAGGGTGGGCAACAAAGCCTCTTTTCAATGCATTCCTATGGGAAACCATTCTTTGCCAAGGTGGGCAAAGTGCTAACTCATGGTGGGCCAAAGCCCACCCTGGTCACCCCTGGGTATGGCTCTGCTAGATGATTTTGTCCTTCTGATGCCATATAATGCTCTGTCAGGGACAGCTGACAATGACTGAATTCTATTACTAGCTGCTATATTTTGCATATTTTTTTATACATTTTACATACGGTATTTATTTTACATCAAAATGTCCAAAATATTAGGGTGGAGATTGATGCTTCCAACCTTTGTCCTTCCAGCTGTTCCAAACTTCTCAGAACTTTTGACAACCACTGTATGTAAACCTTTGAATTATCCACCAGCAGCTAATAGCTTTTCATGAAATGGATGCAGTGGTGGGCACTAGCAGGTTCGCACCAGTTTGCCAGAACCGGTAGCAGAAATTCTGGCCGGCCACGCCAATCCAAGTTTTGAAATAAAGTAGTCCTAATTCAGGTGCAACGCAGGGCTTTCCCGCTGGCCACGCCCACCATACCACGGCCACAGTGTGGTAGTAAATTTTTTTGGAGCCCACCACTGCATGGATGGTTACTTTGTGGTGAGGTTAGCCTTTTGGGCTACATTTTAGGAGACAGATAAAAAGCACTTTCCAAAGCACCTATGGTTTGAATGATCCCAAAACACACGGGAAAGGTAATGGAAATACTCAACTTCATTGCAACCAAATGCTTTTTTAACTAATAGTTGTATAATTCAGTTGCTTTCTGTTATCCTATGTGAAAAAGAGTGACATGTATCAAAAATGTACACAGTTCTTAAGCAAAAGCCTCCGGAACTGACTTTCCCCCCTGTAAGCAGGGGTTTTACTGTACTTTTAACATTTCACAGGATCCCAAGCATTTAATGCATACTATTTTTTTAAAAAAATATTGTAACAAACAGCACTACAAGAAAGATCAGTATTAGTCCTTTATTGTAAATGGGAAGCTGAGACTGACAGTATTGTGACTTTGCTAGCTTACAAGTGCCCTACTCACAATGCAACTCAACAGCAATTGCGATTGTATCCAATACCACTTCCTCCTTAGGATGTGCAGTCAGCATTGGAGCCAAAATTGGTTGGGATCTGAAACCTGGGTTCACAGGTTACCTTCTTGGGTTGCTGGCTTGTGCACGTTCACCTGAGAAATAAGTAAGCATTGTGGAAAAAGTGTCTTCCTTCCTTAGTTATTGCGCTTTCAATTTGGGAGCCAAGTGACAGTAAAGCTCTCCCCCCTTCCCCCGTTTTCAAGGAAAACCTTTTAGTTACAGGGCTAAATCCAAAGAACTGATATTGCTAAGGAAACACCTGGATTGGGGTTTCCTGAGCACCTGACTTCCTATACCAAATGGCTTTTGAGATAGAGGTAGCTGGTGCAGACAGCACTGAGCTACATCCAAGATGGGCCACTGTGGTTTTTTTTTAAAAGATTGATGCGGCTCCTTCCCCTGGTCTGGCATTGGCTGCGGGGGAAGTGGGAACAGGTGCGCAGGGTGGCAGGTACTTTAAAATATCCTGCGGACACTGCCACCACCCCAGCTCCTTCCTCTAGTCTGGCGTGGTTGCGGGGGAAGTGGGAGTAGCCGACGTTACTGCTCTTCCAGACTTATTGTGGTCAGGAGTGGGTTGTACAAATTGTTATTGCACAACTTTGTAATGAACTGCATTTGGATATTTTTTATTTTTGTGCTGCTATTGTTCAATATTTATATGTAACTGTATAATTGTGAACTGCTTTGATTTGCCTTGGCAAGTAAAGCGGTATACAAATGTCAAATTAAATTAAATTAAATTTAATACCTCTAATCCTTCACAAATGGCTACACTAGCCAAGGCAGATGGGGACTATAGACCCAAAACACTTAGACAGACAGTTGTTCAGGCATAAGCAAGATGGATCACAGGTGATGTTCCCATGCTCATATAATTAGAAGTACGGCATTAAGAAGTATGGTGGCCTGCATTCAAAGGGAAAACATTCCAATGCATGTGTAGAAATAAGAATACAGTATAAGTAAGAACAAATGAGATAAGATAGACAGGCAGTCAGGATGATCTTTGGTTCCTGAGCACTCAATAATGGAAAATACAAAACATGGCTCCATTTCTTAAGAAGTGCCCTCACCTAAATTCCTGATGGAAAGGAAAGAAAGCCTAGCCTCTGCATTTTTTAACTGCTCCTGCTGAGGAACAGCCTTAGTAAATAGGTCTACAAAATCAAGAGTGTCATCCAACACACCATTAAGGCTGACATACAACCACTCTGGGTTGGGTGATGCAGCAATGTGTGGTGTTAAACAGGGGGATTAAAGATAACACAACACTGACTTTAGACATCCAGAGCAGGGAGAAGGCGGGAACCAGACAAAATCTGTTTGTGCAGCCACTGGAGTCCTTCATTTGTAGTAACAATTTTAATACACACTGGCCTGTGTGCAAACTGTACATGATTAAATATTTAAACAATGTGCATAGAGATGAACATGAGGTATATATTATGCCCTTGAGTGGGTCATGAAAGGGAAAGATCTGCATTTAAAGAGGATATGTTAATGCTGCATTTCCCATTTGTGTAACCCTTCGTAGACCTGGGTTGCAAGTGCATGTTTATCCAAAGAGATGCATTTACTACCACCTTGCATTTGAGAAGGAACTACACACCATCCCAGCAGAATGAATGCAATGCTTTACTCTCTGGCACTTCCATTTCAAAGGATTAAGTAGCAGACAAAAACCAGTTGACAACAGTCAGAGTGGACAATGAGACAACACACACACACACACACACACACACACACACACACACACACACACACACACACACACACACACACACACACACACACACAAAAGTCCAGGGGTGCCCAAACTGTTCATGCTGCGGGCTTTTCATGTGTTTTAGCAGGCAGATCACATGGTTCCTCCTACTGGAAGGATGTTTTGCAACAGGAGAGACAGATTATTTAAGCTGCCATTTTCTCTGCTTAAACAAGGGGTGCCCAAACTATGGCCTGTGGGACAGATCTGGCTCCAATACCAATTCATCCGGCCCATGACACTCTCATCACTCCTGGAAGTGTAAGTAAAATGTGCCCACCAAATCCAGCCCCCAATGCCAATTCATCCAGCCCGCGACACCCTTGTCACTCCTGGAAGTGGAAGTAAAACACACCCGTAGGGGTGAATTTTACTTACACTTCCAGGATTGACGAGGGTGTCACGAGCCAGATGAATTGGCGTTGGGGGCCAAATCTGGCCCACAGGCCATAGTTTCGGCACCCCTGCACTAGTCAGAAAAGCAGAGCTGACTATAAACTCTGCTAAGAAAACAATTCAGCTGCAAAATTTCATCGGACCCTGCCCTGACTCAAAGGAGTGATTATGACCATGAAGTGGAACTGTTACTATTCTGGACTCCAGCATTCACCAAACATTATAGCCACAGTTGTTTAAAATATATATGTTTTTAAAAATGTAATCTCCTGTCTGACCATATACAGCAGCCAAACAAATTGGGTGGGGGGAATGGAAAGCTGAGTAGCCTTTGTGCAATATAAACAGCAAGGACAACTTTCAACATAAATCTGTCTCCCTCAGGCCATGCACCGAAATTTAATGGGCAGTGCACATCTATGAGAATCCCAAACATTCATGGCTGTTATCTGGGTCTATCGGGTTCCCAAAGGTGATTACAAAAACACAGCTGCAAACCTTGAAGATGGGTTTTCAAACTCCACTCCTGTTGGCCACTGGCTGGATTTCTCCTCCCATCTCCTCAGTAAAGGTAAAGATTTCCCTTGCTGGGAAGCCAGTTGTATCCAACTCTAGGGTTCAGTGCTCATCTCTGTTTCAAAGCCGAAGAGCCAGCGCTGTCTGCTTCTGCAGACGTTTCTATGGTCATGTGGCAGGCATGACTAGACACCGGAGTGCACGGAACACTGCTTACCTTCCCAGCAAAGTGGTCCCTACTTATCTACTGCTAGGTTGGCAGGAGCTGGGACAAAGACGAGAGCTCATTCCGTCCTGCGGTACTCAGGAATCGAACTGCTGACCTCCCACCTTCCAGTCTGCGTCTTAGCCACTGCAGTCCCTTCCATCTCCTCAAAGAGCCACTAAATAATATGCATTTTCCCCTCCCCCAAAATTGCCTTCTTCTGAAACTTAAAACTTGTCATTCGGCCAGGAAAAGAGGTAATACAGATATGGGGCAAGCCTCCAACAGAGTTTTTTTTGTGTGTGTGGGGGGGATTGGTCTACTCAATAAGTGAAGCCCATTGAAGCCAAGTTGCAGCCAAATTAATGGTGGCATTACCTAGCGATTAGAAGCACATGCGATCTTCACTTTGCAGCCCTGTTTGGTGAAAGTTCACTTTCTCTTCTAGAAGGTACCCTGGGTGGCTGTTAAAGGTATCCTTCATAACTAAGAAAAACTGAACAAAAAAAGCTTTTAAGATTTTTAGTAGTCTAATCAACCTATGACCTGCACTCACTTTTGTATTGCACAAAGAGCACACAGCTTTGCTTTGTTTTCTTCTGAATTATGCAATTCCAAAATGGTTACTCTCAAAAGTGGCAACAGAAATCATCACTACTGACCTTTTGTTAAAAAAGGGAAAAAAATGTAAACTTTGGACTACAAAATAGATCAGGAACTCTCTGGCTCCCAGTGTCAATTCTGCCATACCTGTTTCCTAGTAACACTGCAGGGATAATGACCATTGGAAATGGACACTGGTCTACCAACCCATTTCTGACTTGAATAAGGGTGCACAGATCAGTGCTCAACCTGCCTGTGACCCTTCTGGTGCCATCTCCACTTGACCTTTTCCTAGATTCGTGGCAGTATTTATGCATTTCTGCATCTCTTCAAAATACCTCATTCCCATGCATAGAGGTAAAGGTCATCCTTGCTCAAAAGAAAGTCGTATCCGACTCTAGGGTTCAGTGCTCATCTGTTTCATAGCCGAAGAGCCAACACTGTTTCTGCAGACATTTCCGTGGTCATGTGGCAGGCATGACTAGACACAGGAGCACATGGAGCGCTGTTTACTTTCCCACCAAAGTGGTCCCTATTTATCTACTTGCAATTTCTTGCTTTTGAACTGCTAGGTTGGCAGGAGCTGGGACAAAGATGGGAGCTCATTCCGTCCTGCAGTACTCGGGTATCAAACTGCAAAACGCTTTGACTTAAGGTGGGGCTACCAAGGGCCATCCATTTCATTCACATGATAGAATTTAAATACTCAGAGGGTGACACAGAAGAATGTTACTTCTACCCATAGACTTTCTTCTGGCAATCAGACAGTCAGTCAGAAAGCAAGCAGTGGTTGCCACAAGTAAAAATGAGGCAACAGGGGGAGGTGGGGGAGACATCTTACCTTTTAACTAAACTAATTCTGACCTAGCCAACTTAAAAGTCCACACCAGAAGAATGGAGGCATTCATCCATAGTCACACACACAATGAATCCCGGTAAACCTTAGCAGACGAAAGGGGTGGGATAAGAAAAATCAATAATGTGAATCTTGGCTAACAGTTGCAAAGGCAAGTCCTTCACTTCACTCGGCAGCACTATGAAAGCAGCAAGTGGTGTGCTGGCCCACAGGGATACAGGGATTCTTCCCAGTGCCCCCCAGCGACTGGTGTCCCCCAGAGGCAATGGGAATGTATGGGATTTCTCCCCCCAACTTCCCCAATAGGCACCCCATCACTTCCAGTCCACCCCCCTCCCAAGGTGCCCAGCATACCCCTGAAAACAGTTGCAAATTAATATACAGAGTGTGTGTATGGGCTCGTTTTACTTCCGCTTCCAGGAGTGACGAGGGTAGTGCTGGCCGGATGAATCACAGTAAACCCATTTGTGTGGATTCACAGGGCTTCTGGGAATTGAAGTCCAAGAACATCTGGAATGCCAAGGTTCGCCATCACAGCCCTAGTCCAATGACAGCAAACATTCCTCATGCTCAGCTGACTTACCTTGCCTTCGTTTCAAGATTATTGCAGTCTGGTTCTTATGCTCACACATTCATAGGCCTCAAAAAGTACTGCACAAATGCCAACATTAACACCATGTTTGATGCTCAGTATTATGATGCAAATAGCCTAATGTAGAGCCACCCAATACAGTTCTTATGCTGAGCCGTCATTTGGGAATTTTGCAAAGTGCTAACTTTTCATCAAGTGATTGTTATTATTTTTAAAGATGAATGCAAAGCATATTAGAAATCCAAGACACCAACTACCTTATTTCTACGCTATTTGGATGACGCTGGCACTTGTTTCTATGTCAGAGCACAGTTTAACAAAAACCCGGTGGGTGGGTGGGTAATCTCTTATGGCAGAAGCTCTCAGTTCCTCCAATACCAATTCAGTATTTGAGGCATTATGGTGTTTGTGTCTTTTTTTTATTCATTCCACATAGAAAAGCATGCAGTATTAATGTAAAACAGTACAAGTATTCATGTAAAATGTTCAGTGCACATTTGGTAAACAAGCCATTAGCATACCAACCCATTTTTATGAACTACACAGTCACATATCACACAGCCTTGCACAAGTGGAAACTTAAAGGGAAAGGGGGTTAAAAACAGTGTTTAATTTTTTAAAAAGGAGACAGAAAAATAACTGGGTTCTCCGTCTTAAGCAAAGAGACATTTTCCCCCCAGCTGAAAACCTGACAAAGAAAGATACTATTAGCTACACATTGAACAGTACAGATGTGGGGGAGAGAATATGATAGAAACTCATGCAGATATGAGCAGGCATTTTTTTAAAATGCCAAGAGCCAGGCTCTGAGAAAAGCTGGGTTCAGCAATAGCTGCCATCACAATCCCTCCTCAAGAGAAGCAATTAATTTGGTTCCCCATGAGTTGTTTACCCCTGGAAACACTGGTGTCAATGAGAACCTGTCCCGAATATCTAGCAACGTCAGTGATCGGACATTTAACAGCTCCTCACAGGGTAGAAGACTTCATATAACCCAATACTAAAACAAAATCCGAAGTGCTCTAAAACTGAAGACCTCTATCAAGCAACAAATGATTCTGAAGACTGCATTTTCGGCAAAATAGTTCAGGACTCTACAGTTAAACTGGAGATTTTAGGAAGGCTCCATCACTCAGTGTTTAAGCAGCAGGCACCTTGAGATCAAAGGAGCACCTAAGAAGAATTCATTTTAGAGATGGGGGACAAGAAACCTAAACACCATCACATTGGCACTACAGATTTTTGCTTACAAAAATGTCACTCAACAAGAGAGTCAGTTTTTGGTGGTTTTTGATGGACTAGCACTGGACAAACTGCTGTGAATTTTCCTTTTAGCCGATGCATGGATACTTTTTGCTTTCCGGTCAGGTACAAAGGATGACGACCAGGGAGACTGGAGTTGGTTGTGGAGGTTTTGTAGCTCAGGTGCCACCTTAAAGAGAGAGGGACCAAGTTTGTTCTCTTCAAATGTTCCAGGCGAGTTATTAAAGAGAAAGCTGGGGGAAAGCTCTCTTTGAAATAAGAAACTCTGGGGTTTTATTTCACTTGCTTCAGAAGTCCGTCCTCCAAAGAGCGGAAAAGGTTCTGTGGCATCTAATGCTGTTGGAGAAAGGATTGGAAAAGTTGGAGATTTCCACTTGTTCCCCTCTTCCGAATGCTCTTCCCTTGGAAGAGAACATTTGAGGGGATTTTGTTCCTTCCTTTCCTTCACACCTTTCTCTTTCTCAGAAAGCAGATCAGGACGTTGTGTTGACTTGCGAGAATGATCCAGGTCCGAAGAGGACTTAGACAGGTAATAAGGACTCTTGCTGTTGTCTGATTCTGACATCATGGAATCCAGTTCAGAGATTTTATCAAGGTAGGCGGCATCCATAGATGCCTCACTGGATGTTCTGGTGCGATTCATTTCCGAAGAACGGATAGAATTCAGTTTCTTAGGCAAGCTCTGGCTGTGCGATTTATCACTGGATTTTGACGAAGATTCTCCAGAGTCACTGGTGACCGTATTTGTTTCAGAGCCTTCGAAATCCAAGTTCTCGTTGTAGTGGGGCCGACACCTGTTCCAAAAGGCTGTTTTCTCTGAAGGGAAGCACACCACTTTGTTTTCGACACTCTCACAACTGCTGGCGCTGTGTTGTGGGGAGTCTTTGCTACAGTCATCTGACGCCTCCCCAAAGTCTTCAAATTCCAGTTTTCTCAGAAAGGTAGGGGTAGGGGGCTCTCTCGGACTTTCCTCTTTCACCCCAGTATCATCTTTATTGTTAGGTGTGTTCAACTGGAGGCAACTGAGAGACAACGGTGTACACGGATCCGGAAGATCATAGAGTTCTTCTTTATAGGGCCCAATTTTATCCCATGTCGGGTCTGAAAAGGTATCCATATCAGAGCCCGATATATCCAATAGATCCCCCTGGGAGCCTGTGAAAACGGCCCTTCCCGCACAGCATTGGGCTACAGGTTCATCTGAACAACCCTGGCTGCCTGAGTTTAAACACACATCATTGCTGCTGCTTAACAGTCCACTACTGGCCGGTGGTTCGAGATCATTGGAAGGACGGCTAGCGCACAAGCAGCTCGGCTCTATGTTCTCCTTGGGACTTTCCAACTGCACAATCTTGTTGGCTGCACCTTCACTCTCTTTATCCTCCATAGGGATAGGAACATCACTTGGGGGACGCGCTGTTTTCCTCTCCTCACTTTCCCTTTTCATCTGAGAAATCTGTGACTCCAGGTCTTCTATATAGGTGTCGCTTCTCTCCAGGGCCTTTTTTAGACGGTTGTTTTCCCGCTCAGACTGTTCCAGCTTAGACTGAAGGGCAGCGACGGTGAACCTTCCGAACCTGTCACAAACCAACAGATCAGAATTCAGAACCTGTTTTAAGAAGGTCTGGGGAGTAGGGAACATTGAGCCTCATATTAACAACTCACAACTCTAGGAAAGGTCTGAAAACCTGGCTGGCAGTGCAGGTGTGGGGCCCTAATGGAAATACGGCCCTTGCCTGTTGGCTCACACCAAATTAATAATCCAGGGTCCCTTTCTTTACCTCTTTTTATGTATAGGGTGGGGGTGGGCGGGTGGACTAATTAGGGTGTGTGTGTCTGGTTTTATCTGTTTTATCTGTTTTTAGATGATGTAAGCCGCCCTGAGTCGGGTTTCCCTTGAGTGGGCGGCATAGAAGTTTAAAAATTAAATTAAAGAAGCAGGCAGACAATACTTGTGTTCTGGCCAAGAAAAGCTCTCCTTGGAACCCCGAGAAGCCAAAGAAGACACTATACAATTTGTCAAAATCATTACTTACTTTCATTCACCCCATGATAAAGGACAGTGAGGCAAGGCAGATATACTCAACAACCTCAGCCTTACCTGGAGAGCCCTGATTCCCACCCTTCCATGGACTAATTAGGCCCTACTTTCCTTCCCAAACCAGAGGAAACCTAGTACAGTAGAACCTCAAAGTCTGAACTCTGTTCCACAAGTTTGGACTTTATCCAAATCAAATGGGCGATACATCGGATAACGTCCAAAAATGGACTTTATCCGATGTTCCTATACCAAATACCTTGGATAATGTCTATTTTTAGCGGTTTTGGACTTTATGCAATGCATCACGTGTGCATGAAAACCGCAACTTTATCCAAATCGGACTTTATCCGAATCGGACTTTATCCGAGGTACCACGGTACCTTCACAGTGGGTGTCAGGCCAAATTCTTTACACCAGGGTATTGTGCCCGAACTGGATATCTCAAGCCTATGCCTTTTAAAATTTACCAACCTCCCCATATTATAAGATCACTGAATAGTGTGAGCCTTTGCACTCATCAGGTTAAAAATTCCACATTTATTATAAAGAGAACAGAGACGACTTCCACTAAAAAGTGTCTACAGCTGAGAATTAAACCTTTAGCAGTACTAAGGCAATAACAAGCAGAAGATTACCCTTCCAGGGGCTGGACCTATCCATTCGACTCAAATATGCATGAAGAATTATCCCCTAAAACAATGGCAGAGATTTATGATAACATTTGAACAGCAGTCCACATCTTGAAATATTTACATTCAATCATTTTCTTACAGCACAGCAGCGCTTTACAATATACATTTCATCCGCAATGTCACCTTGTCAAATATAAAAATGCCAATATGAAATTCAGTAATTGTCACCATCTTTTAGAGGTTTTTCCTCCCTTTCATTTTTTTTTAAAAGACTCATTTGGAGCTTACGATTATATTCCTCTCTGATGTACAGCTTTCGTTCGGTTTCCACTGGGCTGGTACTATATTTTTTTTATTGTTTTAAAATAAATCTTGCAACACTGCTGGTTTCTTTGGAGCTCTGTGCAAATGACTTCAAAAACACGGCGACCACTGGAGCTGAGCACTGTTCCAAGAAGAGTTGATTACTTTGTTTCTTAGTTTGCTTGTCCTCTGTATATTTCCAGGAACAAATTAAAGAGCAAGGGCCTTTAATGACTCAGATAAGGGGTATGATATCCATCAGCCACAACCTGCAAGACCCATAGTAAGGGCTTATGGAAGTTGAAGTCCAAATCAACTTAAGGAACCACCCTTGCTGTCGATGGCTTGAAGACCCTACATGTTAGTAATCAATGGGTAGATACAGCAGGGAAACATGTTTTCACAAAGCATTAGAAGGGAATTCCTAACAATGGCTGCAACTTGTCAGAAGAACAAACTGATGAGGTATTTTTCACTGGAAGGTCAGTATCGTGCTGAGCTTATGCTGAACATAGAGCCCTCCCAGTACAGTAATAACACAATCATTCCACTTGAGCAAATGTGGACCATCGCATGGAGATCCCAGTGTTGACAGTCATTGGATAAGGGGCGTGATTCCACCTTACTACCCTAGTGGGACTTACAGCTTGATGGAAGTGGAACAGAACATTGGTAAGCTGGACAGAGCACCTGCAATTTTAAGCAAAGGCCAGACAGCTAACTTGCCAGAGACACTGTGGTTACATCCTGCATGGGAGAGCCTACTATGGCAAAAGGGTTGGACTAGAGCAATGTTGGTGAACCTAGGCACTCCAGGTGTTCTTGGACTTCAATTACCAGAAGCCCAGGTCATCACTCTTGCTGGTCAGGGCTTCTGGGAATTGAAGTTCAAGAACACCAGGAGTGCCAAGGTTCACCATCACTGGGCTAGAGCAGGGCTTCCCAACCTTGGGCCCCAGGTGTGCTTGAATTTTAATTACTAGAAACTCAAGTCAGCACACCAGCTGATCAGGGATACTGGAAATTGAACTTCAAGAACATCTGTGGCCCCAAGGCTGGGAAATCCTGGGCTAGACCAGGCGTCAGCAAACTTGGCTCTCCAGGTGTTCTTGGACTTCAATTCCGAGAAGCCCTGATCAGCAGGTGTACTGAGTTGGGCTTCTGGGAATTGAAGCCCAAGAACACCTGGAGAGTCATGTTTGCTGACCCTTGGGACAATTGCCAGAATATTCTTCCAATGCTATGACCTTCAAAAGCCCGCTCCTCCAGGTGCTATTTTTATTATGCTAAACTTTATCCAGGCTGTCTATAAGATTTGTGTAAGCCTGGTTGAACTCCTAGAGAATTATGGGATTTGTAGTCCAACAAATAAATAAAAATCAATTCCTAGTTGCCACATACTAACTATGCAGACCTAAGCATTTCATTTATCCTTCAAGCCTCCTTCAGGTACTACCAACTGTTAGATATGATTAACAACATGCTCTGCAGGATTGCCACAACCTTGGGCATTCAAGAGTATTTAAAGAACTGTCTGAAGAACTCGCAGAACCATTGTCTATAATTTTCTTGAAGTCATGAGTATGAAGTCATGAAGTGCCAGATGACTGGAGGTGAGCTAAAATTCTATTTTCAAAATATGCAAGAAGATATTAATCCCAGGGAAAATTCTGGAGCAGATTATAAAGCAGCCACTCTGTATGCACCCTGAAAAGAATGTTGTAATAAATAGATGCCAACCCAAATTTGTCAAGAACAAATCCTGCCACACTAATGTCACCTCATCTTTTGATTAGATAATGTCCCTGGTAGATGGTGGGAATGCTGTAAATGCAATATATCTTGACTTCAGCAAAGCTTTAAACAAAATGCCCTATAATATTCTGATTAGCCAAATGGATGGTTACAGAATTCTACTCAGAGGGCACTTCTCAAAGGCTTCTTCTCAAGGAAGAGGAAGTAACAAATGCGATACCAGAAGGCTTAGTCCTGGGTCCAGTGCTTTTCAATATTTTCACTGAAGACTTGGATAAGAGGGTACAGAGAATGCTTATCAAATTATTGGATGACACAAAATGGTGGAATAGCTAACTTTCTGGAAGACAGAAACAAAAATGTAAAAGATCTGGATAAGTATAAGGACTGGTCTGAAAGCAACATATTTTAACATGAATGAATGCAAAGACCTACATTTTGTGTGTGTGTGTGTGTGTGTGTGTGTGTGTGTGTGTGTGTGTGTGTGTGTGTGTATGTGTAAGTAACACAAAATTCAATAACAAGATGGGAGGATCAACAGTGCAATATGGCTGCAAAAAAAGGGGGCAACACTCTTTTAGGTTGCATTAACAGAAGGAGAGTCTCCAAAACCCATGAGGTATTAGTCCCCCTATATTCAGCTCTAGTTAGACTACATCTAAAGTACTGTTCCCAGTTCTGGACACTACACTCTAAGAAGGATGCAAAACAAACAAACACCTGGAACAAGTTCAGAGAAGGGCAACAAGTATGACCAGAGGACTGGAAACCAAAGTCTAGAAGGAAAGACTGAAGGAACTGGGCATGTTTAGCATTGAGAAAGTGAGACTGGGAGGAAGGGGGATATGGTAGCAAATACATGAAAGATAGTCATAAAGAGTAGGGGCAGGATCTGTTCTTGATCATCCCAAAGTGCAGGGTGCAATAATAATAATGGTCTGCAACTAGAGAAAGCCAGATATAGGCTGAATATCAGAAAAAACGTCTTAACTGTTACAGTAGTATGACAATAGAACCAGTTATCTAGGGAAGTGGTGAGTACAGTACTCCAACATGGGAGACAGTCAAGAGAAAACTAACCACCTATCAGATCTGTTTTGATTTGGATTCCTGCACTGAGCAGGGGGTGGACTCAATGGCCTTACAGGCCTCTTCTAACTCAGCTACTCTATGATTCTAAATTATAGTATGCACATTTGAACCACATTATGAAACACTCAGGGGTGATAAGATCTAAGACTTGTTATCTACTACTAAATTGCAATGACTTAGCGATCTAACTGTAGCTAGCATAAAGGAACATGACTGTTGATGCAAAAATGTCAGAAAGTTTGGCATAGTTATTTAAAAGCAGATTCAGCAGATTCAGCAAATTTTTCAATGGAAGAAATGTGTAATATGTTTATTTAATGCAATTTGCATTAATGGCAAGCTCTAATCTGCTTACAAAGAGAAACTACAATATTCTCAAGTGTAGCTTTCTTAAAAGAAGTTGATTCCAACTAAAAGCTAAAGTGCATTTCCAAAAGTTTCAGAGAAAGGCTGATATTTTACCAACCCTAAAAGACAAACCAAGGACAGCTCCATCACCAAAGGATATGTTGCTTACCTGTAACTATAGTTCTCCAAGTGGTCATCTATGAATTCACACTAATGGGTATGTTTTGTGTTTGTGCAAACAACCTCAGAATGGTTAAGAGCCTGTTGAAGTCTCCAGGGCGCACACGCACACACACTCTCTCACTTGCACCCCCCCTCTGCTAGTAGCCCTGTCTCCCCAGTCCACTGCAAGAAAAAGTAGGTACAAGGTGTATGACAAACTGTGGGGTGGCTGGGTGGGTTGTGCAAATTCACACAAGGCCACTTCAAGAACAACAGTTATAGGTAGGCAACTGCATATAAAAGAGAGGGGTGTATGTGTATGTCCCGAATAGGCTCCCACACCCCTGCACCGAGCGCCTTGCAATTCAGCACACACCGACCTTGGCCATTCCTGTTGGTCGCTGTTGGGGTCACACATCCAATGGCGGCGCCTGGGCCCCACAAATTGGGAGACTACAACTCCCAGGGTGCCTTGCATGCACACCCAGGGCTAACCACCATGACAGGAGGCAGTGGGCGAGATGGCAGGGCAGGGCGCAGGGCACGTGGGTAGCGGAGGAACAACCCTCGGTGGGGCTGCGCAGCGGAAGGGCCAGGCTGGAAAGTCAACAGCTGCCCAGGGAACACAGAGGACACCCATCCACAGGGAGCAGCAGGCGTAGACAGAGTTGAAACTACAACTCCCAGGGTGCCTTTTGCTCTGGAATAGGATGACGGGGTGGCACGTGTAAGCACGCATGCCCCAGGCTAATCACCACAACAGGAGGCAGCGGGCGAAATAGCAAAACAGGCCACAGGGCAAGTGGGCAGCGGGGGAAAAGCCCTCGGTGGGACCGTGCAGCGGAAGGGCCAGGCTGGCAAGTCCACAGCAACCTAGAGTCACAGAGGACACCCATCCAGCGGGAGCAGCGGGTGAAGACCCATGCCATGCCCGGGTGCCCAGTGCCAGAGTGCAGTTGTCCGGGGGGGGGGACTCGCCCTGCAAAGGTAATGAGGGCTGAGGCCTGGAAATGAGCAAGGGGGGACCGCCCCTGGTGAAGCCAGGTCCCCAGCTAGTGGTCTATAAAATTAATGTCTGACAAGCAGACATGGTGGGATGTCACAACAAAACTGAAGAGATCACTGCTCTGCCTAATACCACATCAAGTTTGGCCCAGATGTATAGTCTGTAGTGTTTGATGAATGTCATAGGATCATACCATGTTGCAGCCTTGTAAACATCTGACAGTTGTATGCCTTTAAGAAGTGCCATTGATGTAGCAACTGCTCTAGTAGAATGTCCCCAAGGAGGAGTAGGTAGAGGCTTCCCAGCTAACTATTGACATAAGGTGGTTCTGTTCATTAACTACTTAGACCAGAGGTGGCCAACCTTGGTGCCCCAGGTGTTCTTGGACTTCAAATACCAGAAGTCCAAGTAAGCACAACTGCTAATCAGGGCTTCTGGGAATTGAAGTCCAAGAACATCTGGGATACCAAGGTTGGCCACCCCTGACTTAGACTGTCCCTGGAATGTGATATGATGACCTTTTTTGGCCAATGATAACAGAAGAAAAGTATAGGGGATTTATGAAAACATTTTGTCCTTGAAATGTAGAAGGTGAAGGTTCTACAGACATCCAATGCATGGAGTTCCTAAGTTGGAGGAAGGTGATGGGACGATCATAGGGAGGACCAAAGGCTGGTACAAATAAAAAGAAGAAACCACTTTGTGTAAAAAAGGATAAATCTGGAAACAATATAACTTTGCCCTTGAAAAACTGAATGAATGAATGGATGAAGGGCACCCAATTCTTCTACCCTATAAACAGATGTAATAGCAACTATGAATAAAGTCTTCAAGAAGATCAAACTGTGAGAAGATTTCTTCATAATCTTAAGTGATACACGTTAGTATAAATCTAATGCTATTTCTATGAACTCCTCAAGATTAGAGAGACATTAAGATGTTAGAATGGGGAGGTCCGCACAAAAATGTGCACTTTCCAACATGCAACTCTCCTTGATGCGCAACACGTTCTTCAGTTTTCATGTGGAACTGTGCTTTGCAAAATTCTGAGAAGTGGAAATGGTTAAGGATATGTCAAGTTCATCTCTTTGTTTGGGAAGCAACAAATTTGGTTTATTTCTACTTAAATGTAAACCAAACAAATTTTATGCCTGACCCTACTCCTGCATCTTCTTCTTCCATGTCTAGGCCAGACAAGAAACTGCCAAAATGAAGGCACTTTTGGGTGAGTTCATTCTGCAGTTCTTTTTGCCTAACCTAGTGTGAGAAGGATTAGTTGACAACACTCCTGCTATGAGTCCTAAACCCTGCAGGAAGTAATGAATATACAAGATGGTTCTTGCATGAAACACAAAACATTACATGAACACTTGCACACATAACCACCTCAAACTACGGCACTGAAACGAAAGCAGTGAGAAGATAAACTAATAGACCATCAGATTGATGAAATATCACCCCCTATGCCCTCAGGTTGTCACATCTGTGATCAAGATACAACTCAATAGTCTACTGGCAAATCCCTTTATTCACAGAACGAAGTGCCTAACTGCCCAATTTTTTGCTGTCATTAAAAGTGTTTATGGGTGCAGAGCCAGAGGCTGTGCCTCCCAGGAGAAGACGAGAAGAGAGGGGCGCAAACGGTGAAGAGCTCAACTAGTGAAAACACCGTTTGATGAGACACCTTGGCTGAAAAGAAGAGTAAGACCGTCGTGGTTCCATAAAAGTCTTTATAGGTGTAAATATAGCCAGAAACGTAATAACTTAAAAAATTCCTCTATGGGTAAAAACAAAAACTATAGCTTATCGCTGGTAAATGGAAAAATGAGCCAAGATGAACAAAAATAAGCTGTACAAGCATGGAAATTCACTGAAATAGTGATGTGGTTCACTAAGTCGATACTAGTTATTGCGACTTTTCGAATAAGAAATATCTTCTTCAAGGAGATCTATACATCGAAATTACACATAAGCAAAATGATTAACATGGCTGAATATAAAAAACATAAGCACACTTAAATATACAATGTATATAAAGAATGAGAATACAAGCTTACCAACGTGTAATGCTGATTTCTTAAACCCGCGTCCTGCCTCCGCTCAACTATTAGGTGCATATGGACGTTGAAAGGTGTATGAGAAACAGCTACCTTTATCACAGTTAGAAGCTGACTCATGTGTAGCTAATAGCTAGATTAGTACTGACCCAGGTGATGAGGATTATACTCCTACAGGAACGCTGCCAAGTCGAGCTCCTGGTTTAACCCATTTGGATGCATTGTGTCGAGAAAATGAATGAAAAATGCTTCCCTTTGTCTCAATTTTTTGTTAATGTCACATCTTTCAAATGGTTTTGGTCTGACAGTCTCTAATACCACAAAACGAAAGTCCCTATCCGTATGGCGCTTTTCAATATAGTGAGAGACCAAAGGGGCTTCTGTAACCTGATGTCTGATTTTGGACCTGTGTTCCGAAATCCGCTGTCTGAGGGGTCTGCTGGTAAGACCCACATAACGCTTCTGACAAGGGCATTCCCACATGTAAATGACACATTTGCTGGCACAACTTGAGAGTGATTGCAAGGTGAATGTTAAATCCTTATTGGGAACATCAATTTCCTTAGTTTCCCAAGAAAATTGGCAAACCGTACACGAATGGCATTTGAAATGTCCTGTGGGAAGCAATTTATCAGTTGGTTTATTTCTAGCAGTGTGACCTGATCGTACTAGCATATTACTGATTGATCGAGCTCTCCTAAAACCTATCAAGGGTCTATCCTTACAACCTGGAAGGTCCTGAACCAAATGCCAATGTTTGTAAATTATATTCTTGACTCGGTTGGCCACTGGTGAATATTCAAAAGAGCACCTAATTAAATTGCCCCCATCTCGTTGTTTGCTGTCAAACAAGCGCTTTCTGGGAGTATCCCTAACTCGTTGGAGTGCCGAATTAATGATATGCATGGGATAACCCCTATTGTTAAGTTTAGATAGAATTTCAGATGCAGATGTGTGAAAGACCGTTGGCAAACCATGAGGTACGTCTTCTTTCACTGGGTCTTACTTTTGTTCCCACTCCCCATTACTGTTCCTTCAACACTCGTGTTGATGTGTTTAAACTCATTAGATTGCTTAAATTGAAGGTTTTTTTTAAGGGGATTGACTCACAGTCCAGGGACATGTTTAAACCCAAGTCTCAGTTCAACCCACCAGTAGACGACCCTGCCATTGAGGTTTTCCATAAACAGGTACTCCGGGATTTGTTGCACATTGAGAAGAGCCACACCAAAGGTTGGCATAATTTATCTAAACAAGACCATGCCACCTTAAAAGAGCTAGCATACGATTCTTCTATTGTCATAAAACAGGCAGATAAGGGGGGAGGAATAGTGGTATTAGATACCTCAGATTACACGGCGGAGGCAACTAGACAATTGGGCGATGAGTCATCCTACTTAAACATCAAACACGATCCGACTCATCATGTCATGAACATCATTAAAACGGTTATATTTGAGGGCATTTCTCTGGGCTATATTACACAAAATACTGCTAAGTTTTTGTATAAACTCCCATTTTTCACCTGATTCCTAAAATCCACAAGCCCAGAATTCAGGGCATGCCCACCCCCGCCAGGCCAATCATCTCCGGCGTAAACTCCGCCCTCGAACCCATTGCTAAGTATTTGGATTCTTTCATTAACCCATACGCTAGACAAACTCCTTCATTTATTAAAGACACCACACATTTTATTTTACAGGTAGAAGACTTGGTGGTTCATCCGATGGGGGTGCTCCTTACACTTGATGTGGAAGCGCTCTACACCAATATACCCCTCGAGGAGGCCAGGACTATTGTCCAGGATAAGTTGGATTCTAGAGCATCTCTACTTCCACCAACACATTTTTAATGGATTTATTAGATATCATCTTTGAACACAATTATTTTAGATTCGATAAATCGTTTTACTTACAGGTAAGGGGCGTGGCCATGGGGTCCCCACTGGCCCCCTCCATCGCCAACATGTACTTGAATAATTTCGAAAGTCTTCATATCCATCATTCCTCCAACCCCCATTTAAGTCACATTATATATTATGGCAGATTCATTGATGACCTATTTTTTATTCTTGACTCTTATGACATTGTTGACCAATTTGTACAATGGATTAATTCCATTGACAATAATTTACGCTTTACCCCCCATCACCATACTTCCTCCATCCCATTTTTGGATGTGGAGGTTTATATTTCAGGGTCTAGGAAGGTGGCGGTCAAACTGTATAGGAAACCAACGGATAGAAACCCGTACTTAGCATACTCCTCCCATCATCCAGCCTTTGTTAGGAATAACATCCCTTTTGGGCTTTTTGCTCGTGCTAAAAGAAATTCCTCTGCACCCGCTGACTTTCACACATCTGCTTCTGAAATTCTATCTAAACTTAACAATAGGGGTTATCCCATGCATATCATTAATTCGGCACTCCAACGAGTTAGGGATACTCCCAGAAAGCGCTTGTTTGACAGCAAACAACGAGATGGGGGCAATTTAATTAGGTGCTCTTTTGAATATTCACCAGTGGCCAACCGAGTCAAGAATATAATTTACAAACATTGGCATTTGGTTCAGGACCTTCCAGGTTGTAAGGATAGACCCTTGATAGGTTTTAGGAGAGCTCGATCAATCAGTAATATGCTAGTACGATCAGATCACACTGCTAGAAATAAACCAACTGATAAATTGCTTCCCACAGGACATTTCAAATGCCATTCGTGTACGGTTTGCCAATTTTCTTGGGAAACTAAGGAAATTGATGTTCCCAATAAGGGTTTAACATTCACCTTGCAATCACTCTCAAGTTGTGCCAGCAAATGTGTCATTTACATGTGGGAATGCCCTTGTCAGAAGCGTTATGTGGGTCTTACCAGCAGACCCCTCAGACAGCGGATTTCGGAACACAGGTCCAAAATCAGACATCAGGTTACAGAAGCCCCTTTGGTCTCTCACTATATTGAAAAGCGCCATACGGACAGGGACTTTCGTTTTGTGGTATTAGAGACTGTCAGACCAAAACCATTTGAAAGATGTGACATTAACAAAAAATTGAGACAAAGGGAAGCATTTTTCATTCATTTTCTCGACACAATGCATCCAAATGGGTTAAACCAGGAGCTCGACTTGATAGCGTTCCTGTAGGAGTATAATCCTCATCACCTGGGTCAGTACTAATCTAGCTATTAGCTACACATGAGTCAGCTTCTAACTGTGATAAAGGTAGCTGTTTCTCATACACCTTTCAACGTCCATATGCACCTAATAGTTGAGCGGAGGCAGGACGCGGGTTTAAGAAATCAGCATTACACGTTGGTAAGCTTGTATTCTCATTCTTTATATACATTGTATATTTAAGTGTGCTTATGTTTTTTATATTCAGCCATGTTAATCATTTTGCTTATGTGTAATTTCGATGTATAGATCTCCTTGAAGAAGATATTTCTTATTCGAAAAGTCGCAATAACTAGTATCGACTTAGAGAACCACATCGCTATTTCAGTGAATTTCCATGCTTGTACAGCTTATTTTTGTTCATCTTGGCTCATTTTTCCATTTACCAGCGATAAGCTATAGTTTTTGTTTTTACCCATAGAGGAATTTTTTAAGTTATTACGTTTCTGGCTATATTTACACCTATAAAGACTTTTATGGAACCACGACGGTCTTACTCTTTTTTTCAGCCAAGGTGTCTCATCAAACGGTTTTTTCACTAGTTGACCTCCCAGGAGAAGAGCCAGCCTATGTTGCTTTGGGCAAGTCCCAGACAAAGTGAATGGTAAAGTTCTCCTGAGCATTCTCTACCTAGAAAACTCTGGAAAGGGTCACTACAAGTCAGAATCAACTTGACAGTACACAGTTATTGGTAATAATATGACAGAAATGGGTGATTGCCAATAATTAAAGATGTCCAGATGGATCAGTAGGGAGAGAAGCAAGGAAACATGGGATCAAATCCCCATTCTAGGTGCTGTTGGGCTAACCATGACTTCTTAATAAGCTCAGAAAAGTGGCAGGCTCAAGGACACAAACAAAACAACCCTTCTGCATTGTCCGATGATCACGAGGCAGCTCTTAAATATAAGACTATCCAAGCTGACTACCCAGTGTTCTTGTGAGGGAAATACTTGTCACAGAAAAGGATGCTAGCTGCATTTCCACCAAGATTACCCTTCCCTTAGCAAGGGTCTTCTAATGTAAACGGCCCTGCGATAGAGGGCACAAGACAATGAAACAGACTGAGATAGCTCCTGCTCCTGTAGAACTGCTCACCTTTCACAGATCCACGGCATTGCATTTGACAGAAATCTTGTGAACCGCTTTGAGGAGTCCAGCCCAAAAGCAGGATATACATATTTATCAAATAAAGTATAAATGCAGGAGGTTGGGGGCCAGGGGGTAGCAAAAAAAGAGTACAGAAAACAAATGATCAGAAATAGTGTTCCTTGTTGGGGGGGGGGGGGGGGAAATGCCAAGACTTTTTTTTTTGAATCCACATAATTCAGCGAAGAAAGTGTTAAGTAGCATCAAAGAGATGAACGATCCAGAATTGTTATTTGGTTATCAAAGACCACTCCTGACTTCTGGAGCTCCCTGCTCAAAGGGGTTGAGTTTGTTCCTTTGATCAACAGGCAAAAACCTCTGACTTGCTAGTCAGCCTGTTGTTGAAGAGCCTTAGTTGGGTTAGGTACCGGCTGGGTCTTTTACTGCATTTTAAATTGCATCATTCAACACACTCTGTTTTCCATTTTAGCAAAGATTTCATCTTTTGCGTATATTATAACACTGAGCAGTAAAGCAGGATACAAAGGAGGGAAATAATCCGTCTCCACCAGAAGACCAAGCCTACCCCTTGAGGTCTGACATTGCTGGAACACCAGATTACAGCCCTCAAATAGTTAAATATAGTGAGATGAATAATGTACGGCAAGTTTTAAAATATTTACGTACTTCTGGGGCGATCGGCTGCCAACCTCAGCCTTCAGCCGCAAGTTCTCCCTCAAAAGACCACCGTTTTCAAGCCTCAGTTTCTTATTTACCTACATGGGGAAAAAAAGAATGGTATTAAGCATACAGCAACGCCAAGGCCACACATGCCATCAAATACGTTAACTAAAATTCCAAAGAGGAAACCAGGTGGGATTTTACAGAAGGCACATATTAGAAATAGCAATAGTTAACCCAGACTGCTTCCTCTCGGTTTCTCTCTCGGCTTTCCTTTTCCCCCACCAGACAGGGACACCACTTAAAAATTACCCTGGGAAACGGCTTGCGAAAACTGAAGAGAAGAAGTCATTTCTAATTTATATTCCCAAAATACACCGCAAGGCTCCTACCCAGGGAAATAAACAGAGCCGTGTTAGTTCAGTCTGACTATCATTAAGGGGGATACACTAATGGTAATTCCATGTCTCCCCCTCCCCCCTTTCTTCACATGACTAAATACTTTAAATGCATTAACATTACAATGTGCAGGTATCAGCAAAATGAATGTTGTACAGCTTCCTTACTCTCCCCCAAGCAGACTAAGACTGCTCTGTGACTTGTTTCTTTTTTTTAAAGAACAGACACACAACCAAAAACAAAATTCATGACAACAAAATCTAAGTTGCCATTTCTCTTTCGTATTACTTCCAGAATGTGGCTATTAATAATCCTCTTGATTTACAGATTCTTTGTGTTATTGAATAAAGTCAGCATCTTTCCCGCTGTTAAATCCAAGTAGAATATGTGGAAAGAATGTAAACATGAATGCTAAATG
The DNA here is from genome assembly GCA_035047305.1 of Bradypodion pumilum. Lineage (NCBI taxonomy): Eukaryota > Metazoa > Chordata > Lepidosauria > Squamata > Chamaeleonidae > Bradypodion > Bradypodion pumilum. The sequence goes on from JAWDJD010000003.1 coordinate 190,676,589, forward strand.
TTGCTAAGACCCACGTCAAGGAGGCTGCAAGGCCTCCAAGGTTGATGGACTACAACTCCCATCAGTCAAAGGCAGCAGAGCCACTGGCAAAGGATCATGGGAGCTACAGTCGAAATGTATCCAGAGCCAAGCATATACCTTTGGCTTCAGAAAAGGATGACTAACACTTTCTTCCAACTGGGACAGTTAAAGGAACACATTGTTTACAAAGGACTGCCTCCCTCCTTGTATGAATCTGCTCAGCATTTGAGATCCTGCACGGGAGGTCCTACCACCATAAGGAGTTAGACTAGCGAGTACGTGAGAAAAGATTGTCTCTGGAGTGACACTTAAGCTGTGGAGCTCCTTGTCACAGGAAATCAGGCTGGCTCCCTTCTTCCTGAACTTCTGGGAGTTGTCCAAGATTTTACTGTTCCATATGATTGTTGATCTTTGAAACTAGTTCATACCTGTCAAGTGTCGGGAAATTTCTGTCAACCCCCCGTAATTTACACTCTTTCCGGCCATCATCCCATATTAGTTAGAATGCAATTAGACTGCAGTTAGACTGGAGGCTAGCACAGGATAAGCATAGCTGTCCAGTTTCCCGTTTTGGCTGGGAAATTTCCCTCATTTGACAGAAATTTCCCGAAACTTGACAGGTATGAACTATTTTGACACAAGCGTCTGGGAATGTTCTCAATCTGCTCAGAATTTGAGATCCTGCATGGAAGGTCCTACCACCCTTTTCAAATCAAATGTTTATTACGATCTAAGACCAGCATAGCTACCACCCTTTTAAAATCCTGCTTTTCAAAAATTGTTTTTGTTTGTTTACTGTATGTTGTTTGGGGAGCCGTGGTTGGCATGAACGCTAAACACTTTAAATAAAGATGCCAATGTGAATGCAGCTGGTATCAAATTGTGTTCGTTCAGCAGAATCAGCCACTATAAAGCAACTTTCCTCTACGCCCATCATCCTGTGATGGGGACAAAGACCACATCTGGACACCACCACATTGGAGACAGCTGTTGTAACATACACCCTGTTTATTACAGAGAAACAAGAAACCTTAATCTGTAGTCCCATCAACAGATTCTAGAGGTAAAGCTTCCCTGCACTCTACAACTTCAACCTGCTGGCACCAATTGGCATGTTTCAATGCCCTCCCACAAAACATTCCCTCTGAGTATATCACGTCAGGGAGATGGACAAGTAGAGGTATAAGAAGCACAAGGCAAGTGAGGCACTTGCCTCAAGAGTGCAGGGTGTGTGATGGAAAGCAAGTCTCCACATGAGCTACCCACCCCCACTTTAAGATTTTCAAAGGAGACCCAGGGTACACAGAAAGAGCCTCCTTGAAGATTGTGGTATTTTTGAATCACAACCGGGCATACCCTGATAACAGCAATCTTGTGTTGCCAGCTAATCCTTCTCACACTACGCCAGGAGAAGAGAACTGCAGAATGAACTCACCAAAAGGCCTAGACATCTGGCCTAGACATGGAAGACGAGAAGGAAGCCCATCTTTTGATCCTATCAACCACATAGACATGTCTGGTGAGAATTCAAGAGAGGGCCTTTACAGTGGCTGCTCCTAGACCAGTGATGGTGAACATTGGCACTCCAGCTGTTCTTGAACTTCAATTCCCAGAAGCCCTGATCATCAGGAGTGCTGACTTGGGCTTTTGGCAATCAAACTTTGGCTGCTGATCCAGCTGAAGAGTTTTTAAATGAAGATGCTGAGCTTTTCCTTTCCCCCCAAAAACTCTTTTTGTTATGTGTCTTTTAAAAAAAGAATTATTATTATTATTATTATTATTATTATTATTATTATTATTATTATTATTATTATTATTATTGGATACAAATCAACCATTTGATTCACAGTCGAGGACTGATATAAAATTAGCAGTTCAAGCCCTAACCAAGGACCTAAGAACTGTTAAGGTAATGTCTGAGTATATATGCAGTTCCTACCGTAGTAAATTGTTTTTTGGAGAGTTAGGATGTGCAAGTCCGATAAGTCTAAAATTTCCAAATATCTAGGGAGTCCTTTAGGTATTGCTCAAAGGGCTCTGATCACTATGGGTACAAAAACAGATTTCTTTCTCAAATTGCTCAACTTCAATTTGCAAATCACAATATTTTGTGACTTTCTCCAGTTGTTTGTCTTCAATTCGTGCATCTCCTGGTCAATAAACCTGAACTTCTTCTTTTCCACAACAGTTATCTTGGGTGTGTTATGAGGCAGATGTTTACCTGTTTGAATTTTAAAGTAACACTGTACAGTAAAACCCCAATTAACGGCAGCGCTGTTGGCGCCGGCGGTTCCCACTCTCCCTACGGCCAGAGAACCCGCTCAAGAGGAAGCAGATGCAACAGCAGCATGGGAAAGGTAGGTCGATCGCTTTGTCATTCCCTTTGCACTGCTTATTTTTTTGATTATTTTTGGTCCGGACGGGACCGTTTTTTTATTTTTCAAATAATGCATAAATGTACACAATTTTTAAAAGCGTAAATAGCTACAGAATGGACTATTTACGTATACTAGGGTTTTACTGTATCTTGACTCTCTCATTTTCTAAAACTTTCTCTACTTGATGTTCCCAATGATTATTACTGCATTTAAATCCAAACTTCTGACACTTTTTGTCTTTTGTGTAATACCTTGTATGTTCATGGTTCTGGACTGCCAGTCTCCCTCTACTCTTTTCAGAGAGGAGCAAAAAGTGGGGTTTATATATACAGTGGAACCCCGGATAACAATGCATTCGGATGTCGATTTCGGACAACGACACGTTTTTCTGAAAAGTCATCTCCCGGACAACGATGTTACGTCGTTATCTGGGGAATCGTGTTTGGTCTCCTACCTGTTTATGCTGGTTGGAGACGAAAAAATCTCCATCTTCGGGTCTCTGTGTCCGGCTCTCCACCTACCCAGGAGTGTCTGGGAGGCTGGGTGGACCTATCCCGCACTGTTTCCGCCTTCCTAGCACCTCCTTGGCCCACCCAACAGCTGAGAAAAGTTGTGGCTGCCATCTTGTTTTTGAAAAATAAAAGAATAAGCACGGGGTGAGATCGGGGGAGGTCAGAACCAACATGTATCGCCTCCCTGGAGCCTAACAGAGGCACCCGTGGTGGCGGAGAAGCCAAAATGGGTGAAAAAAATTCCGTCGCCACGGAATTCTTTCACCCGTTTCGGCTTCTCCACCACCTCTGCCCCCTCTGGTATGCTCAAGGGACCCTATCCACACTGTTTCCAACACCCCATGACCCCTCCAGGTGGTGCTGCGAGCCAAAACAGTGGGGGAAACTCCTACGTCAGCAGGTTTTTCCTTGCAGCACCACCCAGAGGAGTCTCGGGGTGTTGGAAATAGCACGGATAGGGTCCCTTGAGCACACCAAGAGGAAGCAGAGAAGCCAAATGGGTGAAAAAAATTCCATCGTGGCGGAATTTATTTCGCCCATTTCGGGTTCTCCGCCATCCCTGCCACCTCTGAGGGGCTTAAGGGACCCTATCCGTGCTGTTTCCAACACCCTGCGACCCCTCCAGGCGGTGCTGGGAGCCAAAATGCATGGGGAAACTCCTTCATCAGCTGGAGGTTTTTCTGCAGCAGCACCCGGAGGGATCACGGGGTGTCAGAAACAGCGCGGATAGTGTCCCTTGAACCTCCCAGAGGTGGCGGAGAAGCCGAAATGGGTGAAAAAAATTCAGTGGTGACGGAATTTTTTCACCCATTTTGGCTTCTCAGCCACTGCGGGTGCCTCTGTCAGGCTCCAGGGAGGCGATCCAGGATGTTTCTGACCCCCCCCTCCTCACCTGCATGGATGCTGCTGGAAGTCAAAAACTGCAGCTGACGAAGGAGTTTCCCCCGCTGTTTTGCCTTCTAGCAGTGTTTCAATGGAAACAGCGTTATGTGGGTAGTCTCCATAGGAAGTCGTTGGTTTTTTTTGTCATTATCCGGAGGCTGCCCGGATAATGACAAAATCCGGTTAACAATGTAATTTGGGGAACCAAGTATTGTCGTTATCCGGGGTTCCACTGTACATTCAATTTTATATTTTTGGCTTTGGTAGGAAATTAATTCTATTTTTGCAGACAGGCTGAACGTCTTCTCCCAAGTATGCTTGCTTTGTCCATTTAGGATTTACCCTGTCTGCTGGTAAGAAGAATTCAATCACCTCTCTCACCATCTGAAGCTTGACAATACAGTAAAAAAGCATTATCACTTGTACCTGTTGAATATTTGAAATTGTCTCCAGTGTCACTTCATTCAAGAAAACTGTAAATGTGCTGAATTCAATGAAAAGCTGGATTCCATGAAAAGCTTGGAAAAAATTACTTTCCCAAACACCCTAGTTAGTATGGCTGTAGGCGAGAAATGTACGTCTTCCATGTCGTATCTTTATGTCACTAAGAAATGTGAGATTATTTCAGCAAATGGACAACCCAAAGACGGATGTAGTAAATAGTAAGAATGCCAATCAAATACATTTCATAGATTACTGGGAGAATGAAGGAAATCTGGTCATCAATACTGAACAAGAAAAACCAGTCTAATACATCAAGGGCTGCTAGACCAACAAAAATTAGTTAGTGGACAAAATAGGCAGTTAATAAAACTAATAGGTGGTTGAGCAGGCAAACACTGTTACGGCATTGTGTTACAGCCGTATGTGTCAAGTTGCAGCCAACGTATGGTGACCCTCTTAGAGATTTCAAGATATGCAAGATATTTTAGCAGGGCTACCCCTAGTAAGCTGAACTGGAATGTGAACCCAGGTCTCCTGAGTCCTAGTCCATCACTCCATCCATTACACCACATTGGCTTGTAAAATATTAATGGCATTAATTTAATATTTTAACATTTAGTTCAACAGCAAATGAAATTGACCTTGATAGCCCTGTAGACTTCTGGTCTGCAATTATATGATGTGAGTGGTACTTTGAGGTCCTTTGCTAGAACATAGAAAAACCAAGTAGCCATGCTGCCTGAGGATTCCCAGATGTTGTTACCCAAAAAGGGCTTCCTCCCAACTAGATAGAGGTAATGTTGGTAAGTGGCTCACTCCAAAGTGGCTGGCTGAGAGTCTGGATGGACCTCTTGCTTCTAGTTTTGTCAGCAGAGGCTCAGAGTTGGAGTTCCCATAGTTCAGAGCTGGTGAGTCAAGATTGGAGGTGCAAACTTGGCCATGACCTCTCTGGGTAGAGCACACCAGAGTGGGCAAATCAGTGGTTTGCTGGATCTACACTTTCGCCTCACAAGAACTCCCAAAACTCCAGCAAGGTGCAAAATGTTGGCTCCAGAAGATGGACACAGAATTGCACTACATGGCATACTCAGCCTTGTCCTCTGCTTTAAATTCAAGGTTTAGAGCACACATTCTCGGGTCCAACTCCTACTGTGCGTCAGCTCACAGCATTTCTGACCTTGACCATGCAGGGTAGGATTCATGGGAACTGAAGTCCATGTTGAGTATTCTAGTGCAACCCTGGCATGTAGTAATCAGAGAGACAGGAAAGACTAGCCTGACCTAAAGGCAGTTGTTTTGCATTGTTTGCCTGTAATTACAATTAGAAAGGTTCTTTCCTGCCTTACAGATCACCTGACCCTATTTGCATGTATTAAGTGCTTTGTTTTGCTCTGGCCTTCTCTCTTTTGTTTTTTCTACCTTTCAAAGAGGAAAGATGTCCTTTTGAGCTTCTCCATTTTCCAGGAAATACTCCATTTTCCAGGAAAGACTTTACTTCTTTCTAAACCAACTGGATCAAGACTCCTGAGCACATGTAACTTCTGACCTCATTTTGTGAGTAAACGGTATTTTTCTTTCTCTCAAGTAAGTACAAGTGTTTATTAGCTGGGCTAAAACAGGGTGAACTGGGAAATTTGCATTCAAACATAAAATTGGCTAAAGCCTGCCCTGCTTTCCTGTGCAGTTGCTACAGATAAATTAACAGTTCAAAGCATCAGAACAGAAACATGTTGGGGAATCCCATGTTTGGTAATGCAGATAAATGGAGAAGGCACAGGCTTTCTGTAGAAAAAACTGCAAGTCACTGGAGAGGCCTGGTCTTAACAAGAAATGTACAAGGAAGCATGATTCATTGTGGTGGGTTCTGGTTGTTGTAATCCAAAAAGAGGTAATTTTTCAAAGTTCTGCTAAGAGCACTTGTTCCAGATAATACTGTTAGATGGCAACATTTTAAAGACAAGGCAAATATGTCATTATAAGACTCCCCATAAATTCACTGAATATTAGATTGTGATCAAATAACACACGGTCAATTGATGGCTCTCCCAGACCTATTTCACTTTTCTGAACACAGAAGAACCATTCAAAGATCACACGACCCTATATTAAATATCTAGATCAGGAGTGGCCTGGGTGTTCTTGCACTTTAATTACCTGAAGCCCAAGTAAGAACACCAGCTGATCAGGGCTTCTGGGAATTGAAGTCCAAGAACACCTGGGGCAACAAGGTTGGCCACCCCTGATCTAAATAATGCCCCAGTCAGGTTAGGAGACACTTATTACCTCCATTAACTTGTCCATGTCATCCTTTGCTTTTTCATACACATCATTCGCTGCCTGAAGCTTCTGAGTCCACATTGACAACATCTCAGGACTGAATTTCTGCTCTTCGTCTGAGAGCTGAGGACTCTCTTCATTTCCCCCCGACACTTCCAATGTCAGGGGGCAGAGGACAGATTTCAGTTGAGACTCCAAGCTAAGGTTCTTCTCCTTCAGCTCTTCCATCTCTTTCTGTAGAGATTCAATCTCATCCTTTGCAGGGTAGCAAATCCATTGTCAAGTGTATTGGTGTTTTTTTTTGTGGAGCAGGAGAAAAGAAGGTGAAGAAAGGACACAGAAGTTGTTACAAGGTTAAGTCTGAAAGCAAAGATTACCCCATTGTTTAATTAGAACTACTGTACTGAGTTGGAAGGCATCATGAAAGGTCTTCTAGTCCAACTCCTACTGACTGCATTATTGCACTGTACTACTACAGCAACCTTGAAAAGTGACCAGCCAGTCTGCTATCTAAAAAAGACCCTCTCAGATGAAAACCATATCACTTTTGCTTGGTCATTATAGCCACGAACAACCACACCGTTTGGCCTTTTTGACTACATCTGGTCATTATAGCCAGCAGTGAAGAGTACTTGGAGTTGCAATTTCAAATTATTTAGATAGTGAGAAGTTACTTGCTTCTGCTATCAGAGTTAGGACAGTATTATCTCTATGTTGCAGCTGTGGCCCCAATGGCAGCAGAGAATGCAACTTATTTATTGCCATTAACAGGGCTTGGATTTTACACCACCCCACACTGGTTCATCCTCTGTCCCCACGGCTGGGTCAATGAAGATGGAAATGAAAAGCAAGGCAAGCACTAATTGAAGTCTATCATCTGCCTGAAGCAGGTCATACTTGACAGTAACAGTGTCTCTGCCTATACAGTGTGGGTAGATCTGTGTCCATACCCCAACCCCTCCTTCCAAAAAGTCTGTTACCTTGTTTCATATGATGATCTACAACTGTTATCAGTCTCTGACCCTCCAGATACTTTGGATTTCAACTCCAGAATCCTTAGCAAGCATGCCACATGGGTTACCTCTACTTCCTGAACTACTGGCTGCATAGCAAATTTATAACAAATGAGGCATCTCCAGAGTAATGGAAGCTAGATCCTAGACCTAAGGCATTCTCAACCTAATGCAAAGTGATCAAGTCCGCCTGGTCCTTTACAGCAGGGAGACACCTGTGTATGTGTTCTAGAACAGTGATGGTGTACCTTGGCACTCCATATGTTCTTGAACTTCAATTCCCAGAAGCCCTGATCAGCAGGAGTGCTGACTTGGGCTTTTGGTAATTGAAGTCCAAGAAGACCTGGAGTGTCAATGTTCACCATCACTGTTCTAGAAGGACTGTGCCCCAAGAGAGCCAATGTCATATAATATGATCTTTACAAATCATAAATTGCGATATTTATCTCTATATGCTCTTACCTCATATTCATTGTGCAGTATCTCGAGCCTTGTTTTACGGAGCTGCTTTCTGACCACAGGGCTAAACACAGGATTACTTTCGCTTGTCCCTCCTAAAACAACAGAGCTTGTTGATCTTTCTTCAACATTCATTGAGCAAAATAACACACATGGGCTGCTGCCACATCCATAGGGTCCCACAGCTGAGCTAGCAAATAAGCCATCATTACTCTGCTGCAAGACAACACGAGGGGTAGAATGTGCAAGTCAACTGTGCAGATTTCTACAATGCTGATTGTATTTTGGAAACATACACTGGAACTACACTGGCAGTTGATTTAGATTCAGCTTTGTTGTGCTTGATTCACAGTCTATTTTATGCTTCTGTTTGGATTAGGTAATCCCACAGAGCCCACAGATTGGCCGGTCACATGGTTGATTGGGCTAGTCACGTGGTTCCTCCCACTGGAAGCATTTTACGCTGCCGTAAAATGTGTCTGCAGCTGTCGTAAACAAATTTAAGACAGCCACTGGTGCACTTACAGCAGTGTTTGCACATGCACATTTTACTTCTGCTTCTGGTAGCAGCAAGGATGGCATGGGCTGGATGATTTGGCGCCGCGAGATGGGTCCAGCTCACGGGCTGTAGTTTGGTCACCCCTGGTTTAAAATGTTGCCTAGCATTAGGGAAAGGGGACCATTTCCCCCAAAATTCTCCATAACATACAAACACACATATATACCCCTAAAACATAGTAGACTGCTGAAAGTTATCATTTTTAATATTTCATTTGCATTTTATCTTTTTTGTTCATGAAAGGTTACCTAGTGCTAAACTAATATATCAATACAGTGAAAAGATGATCTAGCACTAAACCTGAAGTTTGTTTTTAAAACTATTTTGATCGCTGCGGTAGGTGTTTTTACTGTCCAAAACTTCATGCCCAGCTTATAACATCACCAAAATATCACACACAGCCATGCCCTCCCCCATTATTATTATTATAACAACTGACTACATAGGGAAAGCACCATCTGAATTGCTCCAGTTTGGAAAAAAAGTTGAAGTCCCCAGAAGCAGAGGAAAATCCCTCCACTTTAGAAACAAAAAGGGTTGGGCTGATCTGAATAGGTCTTTACTCATGTAGTCACAGCTAGAGTTGGGGGTTGCAGGTAAGAGCCTCACAGACCATATGCCATTCATTAGGGCAAAAGTGGACAACCTTTAGTTTTCATCCTAATTGTATGTGTCTTTTGGTTTAGGATTTGTCAAGTGTTCCATGATAGAACAAGTTTGGAAATTGCTGGTTAGGAAGAAGAGGGTGCAAGAGGAAAAATAGGGTGGACAGGGACATACCTGTCAAGTATCCCATTTCACCTGGGAAAACGCTGTAATTTAGAGCCCCTCTTCCCACCATCACATATTTTTTTTATAATTTCCCATATTTTTTAAAAAAATCCAGGGGCATGTAAATTTCCCATATATTATTGTTATATCTTTATTCATGAGGTGTGCAGCTCATACCAGAGCAGAGGAGTGTTGGGCTCCCCCTGGTGGAGGAAGAACCACCCCATAGGCATGACTGTTTCCCCTCATGGGGAAAAAGGCAGCCAGCAAGCCAGGCTTACTGTAATAATTCTATTCTAAATTCCCCCCTGTTTTCCCCCTATTCGACTGCATTTCTGTGTTTAAGAGAAAACCATGGAAGTATCCTGCTTATGCTGTATGCAAATATACTTGAAGCCGATTGGCTCATTGACTTCCCTTTAACACCCTCTTTCCCAGGAGAGATGGCTTCAAGTATATTTGCATACAATATGAACAGCATACTTCCGTGGTTTTCTCTTAAATACAGTTTTAAAAAATGAAATTGACATACAAAACACTAAGACAGTAGACAATTAACTGATTAAAATGTAAAAAAGTTCCATGAAAAATCACCATAATATGAAATGCAGTCAAATAGGGGGAGAATAGGGGGAAATTTAGAATAGAATTATTGCAGTAAGACTGGCTTGCTGGCTGCCTTTTTCCTTGTGAGGGGAAGCAGTTGTGCCTATGGGGAGGTTCTTCCTCTACCAAGGAAATTCAACATTCCTCTCTGTGGCTCCTCCTCTTCTAGGCTCTTGGATGTGCCTAGATTTTGGGGAGGAGGGAGCCTGGCCTGGGAGAGAAGGGTGTGTCCTAAAATTTCCCTTATTTTCATGTCCAAAACTTGACAGGTATGGACAGGGAGGAAAAGGATGGCAGAAAGGAGAGAAAGAATCCCACACCCACTTTGGCTTTTTGCCTACACCCTTTGGGGTTTACAGCACTGAAACAAAAAATATATATCCCTATCCTGCTTTTCAGCCACATGAACAAAATATCTGGCATATACTAGGGAGAGGAAGGAGAATTACCTTACCTAGGACCTCTTTGCAAGGATTGTCTGGAGTGATAGGGATTCTGCAAGCAGGACACTGGCTATTGTTCTTCAGCCACACTTCGATACAAACAGAACAGAAAACATGATTGTTGGCACAGATGACAGGGTGACGGACCTTGGAGCAAAGAGGAAATAATGATGAAACTACATCCTAACTCCCATCATCTTTGGCATGGGAATAAAATCCATGTTTAGTACAGGAGGAAACCTGATGGGAAGAGGTAAGAAAAAGACATTTCTAGTTGGGAGATGAGCTCTACCTCCGTTGAGCTCACAGAAAGTAGGCAACGGCCCAACCATTGTTTCCACACAATGCTTTAGCTCTTGAATACAAGCAAAGCAAGTCAAAAGATCTCAAATTAAACATTTTACATCACACGTAGTGCTTAATTCTGGTGTGCTCTTTTTAATATATAAATTGAGTCCCTTGGATCATTCAGGTGATGTAGATTCAAATCCCCAACTGGCCATGGAAACTAGATGACAATTGTTTCTGACTTTTTTTTAAAAAAAAATAGAAATTGAACAACACACATTACACCAAAATTTACAGTGGAAAAAATCATCTGGATATCTAGACTACATATACATGAATACTGTACCTGGAAATAAATCCGACTGAATCCAGTATGTCTTCCTTCTTTCTCAGTAGACCCATACTTAAGAATGGTCAACCCAAGAAGAAAAAGCTTCCAGATGCCATGTCTGAAAGTGACCCAGACCACCAGTAAACTCAGAAGGAAGTTTAATCAAGTTCAATGGAAATTACTGTTGCAGTAGGACTTCAACATTTTAAAGTAACCTCTGTCGTGATTCCGTATGGGATGACATCATTTTATGCTGATTATCTGTTAGTTTAGCACTGCTTTTATTTTCTTTCTATTGTTTATTCCACTTAGCCTAAGTGAAGCCATTTTAAAAAGCACACTTCACCATTTTACCCAGCTCTGAGAAAGCACCTCTTGTTCTTTTCCCAAGGCCAAGCTCTTGGAACGGTACCAAGAGATGGCCCTCTCTCACGAATAGAGACGTGAAGACCCCGGGGGGGGGGGGGACTGGAAAAAATCAGGGGAAAACCGGTTTTCCCCCATTTTTTCCTGAATCGTTTTTTGTTTCCCCCCCCCCCCAAATAAAAAAAATAAAAAAAATAAAAAAAATATTATGGAATGTTTTATTTTAACATGATGAATACAATATTTTAAGATAAGGCCGGGTTCAAATATTTTATAAATCATTTCTAAAAAAAATATGTATGGTATCAGATTATTCTAATTTCTGTGAGGAGCAAATCCTAGGAAAAGAAAAAAGAAGTTCTAATGTAGCATTTTTTCAATTTTCCCAAAAATTTCCATACCCTCCGGAAAAAAATGGGTTTTCCCCCCGAGCTTTAAAATTTCTGGAAATTTTACATCTCTACTCACGAAGTGAAATGAGAACAGAGATAGCTGGCTACCCGCTATCTTTGATCTACGCACAAAACTGTCACTTTGAGTGGTCAATTAAGACTTCTCTAGGATATTTTCCCATAGGGAAAGGTATAAAAACCTAGTCTTTTTCATATGAAAAGGGGGTCCTTTTGAAACGCAACAAGAGCACGTTTCATTTGCCATCTTGATGGGCCTCGCTCTGCGCTATCTCGCATGGGGCGGCTCTGATGGCTGCACTTCAATTTAGGCAAGTGTTAATAGCTTTCGTTTTCTTATGGATGAAATGTCTTAGCTTGATATTTAGTTTAGTTAGTAGTCATTTTTCCGCATTCTGCATTTATTGGGCTTTTCTATTTTTCCAATGAAACTTATAAAACACACTTTGTTCGTCAATAACTCTTTTTGCGCTTTCTGCAACCTGTGGCAAATTGAGGAGAGGGGAACTACAACAATAAGGCCTTATTCCACAAGGAAAATAGTGTCAACTTTGTGAGGTCTGTTATCCAGAAGAAATAACTTCGCTCCGCATCCCCGGAAACAGCGAATCGCTGCTACAAAGAGGTAACAGAGGTTTCACCCCCACCCACATTTCTGCAATGGGAAGGCCATTAGTTCCTCCAGAAGCAAGATAAGGGTGCTTTTCGTATGGGAAAGTGGCACTTCCATCCCAGGGGTCCTTGCAGTTTAATTTCCTCTGCGTAGTTAGTCCCGGATCACCATTTCTCTGCGAACCTATGAGTCAGACTAGCTGGACCAAGCTTTTCTCTGCCAACCGAAGAGAAAGCCACCCTTTCGGCCTGCTAAGCCATGCGGTCTCCCTGCCTGTGCCGTGACCCACTGCACCTTAAAGGAGCCTAAGTCAGGTCTGCCGACAGGTGGGAAAGATGCCGATAACCTCATTCACCTGAAAGGCACCTACTGCTGAGTTCACAGTTACAGAGCCGTTGGTAAAAGCCTCATTCTAAAATAGCAGGTGCTGGCTTTCTCTAGCAAGTCTCGCTGAACTTGACTGGAAGATCAGCAGGTCAGCAGTTTGAGACCCGAGTCCTGTATGACAGAGTGAGCTCCCACCTGTCCCACCTCCTGCCACCCTAGCCGTTTGAAAACAAGAAATTTCAAGTACTGTACTGTAGATAAATAGGTACCCACTTCAGTGGGAAGGTAAACAGCATTCCATGCACTCCAGTGTCTAGTCATGCCTGCCATATGACCACAGAAACATCTGCAATGCAGACAGTGCTGGCTCTTTGGCTGTACACGGAGATGAGCACGACACCCTAGAGTCAGACACGACTGGCTTTCAAGCAAGGGAGACTTTTACAGTTCTCCCCTTGTTCTCAGTGCCCCTCTTCTTTTTTGTGACCTCTCTTTCTCCACTTCCTGGAGCTTCTTTCACTCCTTCCCTCTCTCTTTGTGGCACCGACTTCTCTCCTTTTCTCTCTCTATCTCTCTCACCCCCTTTCAATTTTCTTTGGCTCCCTGCTCTCCTTCTCTCTTATGTGGTTTCTACTTCTCTCCCTTTCATGGCCCAAGAGCTGTTAACATTCATTTCTATGGCAAGGCTGCAGGCCTCATTTATCCTCTTGCCCCAAGCCAAGCCACATCTACCTGAATGACACTCAAGTACAGTAGTTAATTTCCCCAAGTGCGGGCAAGAAATTTGGGCAATCACTACAGAATATTTCAACAAGCATGTGTAGTTAGGATTTATTAAAGATTTCTCATGTAAAACAATAATTGTAAAGGTCATGTAAATGACACAAGGGGCCCAATTTTATATATAAGAAAGAGCGCACCGCAGGAAGCAGTTTCCTTTTTTACTAAGCACTGACAGGCATTTGAAAACTAGGTAAAGAATTGGCTATTGGCCATAAAAATAGTAGTAAAACACATTCACAAGAAGGGAACTTTTTTTGATCTGAAATAAAGAGAACTTTAAAAGCCCTTGTGAAAGTTTCTCCAAATTTGGCACAAGCACCCTCCCCCTCACCACTCTATCAAATGCAGTCAAACTTAAGAACCCCTTCAAAAGTTGCAAGATTTTGTTTAGATGACTCCTCCTATCACTGGTGATTTAAGGAATGCTATACTGGAGGGAAAAGATATTGCGGTCATGAAAGGAGCCTCATTCGGGCGTCCCCTGAGCAGAGTTCCTCCAGCAAAAAAAAAAAAAAATCCTTTCAACCCAAAAAACATCTTTGCTTCTGACATTATTTAAAAGGAACAACAACACAATATCTGAGAAGCATGCACTCCTATGTGCTTCTAATCTAGGAGTGAACAGGGGGGCAGGGGGAGAAACTGGTCTCAAAGCTCAGAGGAATATGCTGCATTATGTAAGAGGGATGCATGACTGATCATACTGTAAGGTGTATAATAAGTATTAGAAAAAATAACAAATACTAGTCCCATGCTGGCTAACTTTGGCACTCCAAGGTGTTCTTGAACTTCAATTCCCAGAAGCCTGATCAGCAGGAGTCCAATAACACCTGGAGAGGCAAGGTTAGCCATCACTGTACTAGTCACATTTCTAGGGCTGTGGTGACTTATTGGTTAAAGGTTGCCCTTGCTTGAAAGCCAGTCTTATCCGACTCTAGGGTTCGGTGCTCATCTCCATTTATACCACTTTGATGGGAAGGTTACGATGCTGAACTTGACAACTGGAAGGTCGACAGGTCAGCAATTAGAGACCCGAGTGCTGCACAATGGAGTGAGCTCCTGTCGTCTGTCCCAACTCCTGCCAGCTTAGTGGTTTGGAAAACAGAAATTGCAAGTAGATAAATAGGTACACTTCGGTGGAAAGGTAAACGGCGTTCCGTTCACTCGTGTCTAGTTATGCCTGCCACATGTCCATGGAAATGCCTGCAGATGCAGACACGCTGGCTCTCTGGCTGTAAACGGAGATGATCACTGGCCCCTAGAGTCAGAATGGCTTTCGAGGAAGGGAGACCCTTACCTTTACTTACTTAAAGCAGGCCTGACCACACACCCCAGGCAGCTGAGTGGGCCGGATCACGCCCCCAGAGCAGGCGCATTTACAGCTGACATAATGGTGGCCACTTCTGCATTTAGGTGTACGTTTGTGCATATGTGTTTTATGGATGATGTAAACGCGCCCGCTTCCACTTCCGGGTATGGCAGAAGCAGTGATGGGCCAGATGGGATGGCTTCAGAGACTAAATCAAGAAGGACTGGTTTTGCATTGTACCTTCCCACTCGGCCACATGGAGAGGCTAACAGCTGGGTAGAGCTATCTGGGGAGAGGGGGAAATGAAAAGCCTGGTTTCCTTTTTCTAAATTGTAAAAGAGATATAAACCGCTGATCTCCCTTTTTACACCTAAGAATATGCTTTGCTGGATGGACTAACACACTGCATGCCACGTTAGCCTGAAGAAGTAGTTGTGAACTACGAAAGCTTGCTAAGTTTCAATTTTAAAGTGACCTGAAAAGGCATCGTTTCCTTCCTGCATTTGTTTGAATTTCCGACAGGTCACACGGCTGGACTTTGTTTATTAAAAAGTAACATGCTTGTAACACTCGTTAGTTACAAACAACATTTTTGTATTTTTTAAATAAAGTAATGCTAACATGGCAACATTTATGATGACCTTTCCAAGTTCTGGTTCTCAAAGAGACCAATATAAGGTAATAGCATTGTTCAGTTTCTCTGTACTCCAAGATCATCAATTGGTTTAAAACAGAGTTTCCCAACCTTTGGTTTTGGGAATTTAATCCCCAGAAGCCTAAGTCGATTCCCTAAAGCACTGATCAGCTGATGTACTGACTTAGGTCTCTGGGAATTGAAGTCCCCCTGTGGCCTGTGCCCCATGTTGGGAACCACTGGTTTAGAAAAAAAGCTGCTAGCCTTACTCCCCACCTCATTTTACTGTTTTCCCCACACACGCAGTCACAAGGCTGATGAGAAAGCAAGCAAAGCAATCACACTTCTATACCACCCCGTAGTGCTTAATGCACTTGACTCTCTAGTTCAGTGATGGCAAACCTTTTAGAGACCGAGTGCCCAAACTGCAACCCACTTATTTATCGCAAAGTTTCAACAAACACAGAAACAAGAGAGGAAGGAAATGCTCCTATTGGGCTGCTGGGCAGAGGAGTGGGGTGAACTCTGTGCTGGGGTGACTGCACGGGTGCCCACAGAAAGGGCTCTGAGTGCCACCTCTGGCACACGTGCCATAGGTTTACCACCACTGCTCCAGGTGGTTCATAGGTTAATTAGCATTTTGCCCCAAACATGCTGGGGACTCATTTTATCACCTACCCCACCCAACCTAGAGGATGAATATCCACATCTCAACCATATTTCCAAAGACCAGAAATTACGCAGGGTTCTGTTTAGTGAAAATGGTGGTAAAACTTCATCTCTAGGTATTAAATGGCACCCTTCCTACAGACCAACCAGGAAAATTTACCTTCTTTCTAGGTTCAAAAGCTAGCACAGTGGATTATTATTTTTATCTCTAGGAATGTATTTCTAATAACAGAATATTTCAAAGTTGCCCATCTTGAAAATGATCACCTTCCTATTTGTTTGCAAATAATGCTACTCGACAGCTCCACCTAAAGAAACAATTCTCTTTACCCATTTTGCCCTCAGGACAGGGCAAATGCCGTGTCAGACAGACCATGCAATGACAATGAAAAATATAATATATAGGCTTTTGTATGAAGGTATTAGGAATATATACAATTTGAGGGATTAAACAAGCAATTGAGGTGAATAATCAGAGGACAGCTCTACTTTCACTCTGTGTCAATTTCTAAATATAGCCCTTTACAATGAACCTGCTGGATCACATGTCGTATTAAGTATGTCAAACACTGTGACTTTTATCTGGAGACCAACATGATTCAAGAAGCTTCATGCAACCTTTGAGCACACGAAATCAAACAGACCAGGCAAATCTTACTGGGTTCAGTGGGTTTTACTCCCAAACAGATGGCCACAGGATTAAGTCTTTGGCATGCCTGGGATTGCAGTTGTGGTCCAGTTTCATTTTTATACATAGCACTAAAACTATTCAGATGGGAAATGGTCCCTCAATTATTTGCATAATCCAAGGAGTTTTTTAAAACTCGAGTTTCTCTTCAGATTGCATAAATCGTTTATCTTCTAAAATAAAAACACACAGGTTTCCTGCTTCCATTCAGTGATAATGGGGCAGAACATTTTCCAATCTTAACCTATAAGAATGGGATGTGGCCGTGCGTGTCCGGAATGTGTGTCCACACACGTCCAGCCTATCCCGTAATGAGCCAGCCGCACTTACCTTAATTCCTTGACATCATCCCCGCAAGGGTCCGGAAGCAGAGAGTGGGGCCAACGCCCCATGAATGCGAACAAAAAAACCCTACGAATCCCAGCATCCTCTGTGCCGCGGCATGCCTTAGCCAAGCAGGGAGGACGGCCCGAGCACGGAGGCGGGACAGTCGGTGCATGCGAAAAGAAAAAAAAGGCCAACGTGCAACCAAAACAGCTCAGCCCAGGGCCCTGCCTTACTGAGGCAGACATAGCCTGGGCTGAGGGAACGGTCTGCCTGCCGCCCCTTCCGTGCCGCCTGACGACACGGCCGGGCAAGGCACCGCTGTAAGCGCCTGACGCCCCTCCCCCTCCCGCTCTCAGCCGTGTCTGATGGCTCTCACCCTCGCCATTTCCCCTCCGCTGTTTCGAGGGCTGGCTCGAAACAGCGGAGGGAAAAAGGCACAGGCAGCAGATCCGTCAGGGAGAGCACCTCCCCTAACAGATCGCTGGCTGCCGCCTTTCCATTTTCGCCTCGCCTGTTTTGAGGGACAGCCCTCAAAATAGCGGAGGGAAAAATGCACAGGTGGCAAATCCGTCAGGGAGAGCGCCTCCCCTGACGAATTGCTGGCTGCCACCTTTCCATTTCCCCCTCAGCTGTTTCGAGGGACAGCCCTTGAAACAGCAGAGGGTACAATGCACAGGTGGCAGATCCGTCAGGGAGAGGCTGCCGTCTTTGACTTTACCCCTCAGGCAAAGACAGGGAAGGGGGGATGGATCATGTCCGCCTCCATCCTTCCCTGCCTCCCCTCTCCGCAGGGCCCAAAACCACCCCACCACTAACAACAAAAAATCAATACCTGCCTGGCAAGGCCGGGCAAACTAGCTAGTACTTACTATATTTGCCAGCGTATAAAGTTCATCAGAATATAAGATGCACCACGTTATTACCAAAACAGCCCACTATAGGCCACTATATACAGTACAAGACACACTCCATTTTCCCCAGTGTATTTTAATGGGGAAAAAGTAGGTCTTATACACCAGAAAATATTATGATTTTTCTGGGGGGAAATCCACTTCTTAGCCCTTCCCCTTCATTTCTTAAAACTCATTCATTTAGGTCAGACTATATGTCCATCTAGACTAGTATTGTCTGCAATGACTAGAGGCTGCTCTTCTTCATCTCAGGATATTCTTTCACATCATCTGCTATTCTGACCTTGTACCGCTGCAAAGAACATCATTGGGAATGAGAAGTGCCCTTTACCATTTTGAACCCTCTCAACTATAAGACTTCAACTAAGCAGCAGGTCTCTTGGCCTAAACATATGACGACACTGGAAAACTCAATCGGAATGATTTGGCTGTCCTCTGGTTTGAGCTGCAGCCTCCACTGTGATTAAAATCATAGTGAGTGCTCACTTTGGGCTTGTAGATTGAATCAGTGTCTACACTGGCAATATGATTGGCATTCAAATCCAACCCATAGCCCCCCTTCTTTCTTGTCTTCCTGTGATTCCACCACCATCAGTCTTTCTTTCATGCAACCACACATCTTTTTTTAAAAAATGAAACAGATGAGAAAAGTGCTGCATCACTCTATCATTTTATTGCTAGGTCTTATTTCTTATGAATATTCCCTGTACTCCCCCGCCCCTGATCCCCAGACAACATGTGTATACTGAAAGCATTACACAGTAATAGAAATGATTGCAGGAACATATCTAATTTCATAAGAACAAAAACTCAGCCTAAGGTGAAATGGTGATCTAGTACTATTCTTATATTATTATTTTTTAAAAAAGAGGAGAATCAGGACAGAGGAAATAACACAGGGGTGTGTTACCACAGTCCTGAAAGTCATACTCAACTGCTTACATCACCAAAACACCACCAACAGACAGCTACAGACATGTCCTTATTTTTACATGCATCTGCATAGGGAAAAACATTTTGAATTGCTCTGACATGAAAAAGCAGAATGCTAACATTTCATCCATTTTATATGCAGAGCAAACCCTGATATATTTGATGGTGCAGTCAGACAGTAAGTTGGATGCAACACTGAACAAAACTACCACTCTCGCACAGCAATATTGTATGGAAGTTGGTATTTGTTCCCATTCTAATGCAAAGTTTGGAAAACCTAATGCGCAGGCAAGAAATAAGTACACACACACACACACACACACACACACACACACACACACACACACACACACACAATCTGTCATATATTTGTTTGTGTGTCTACCTACCTACCTCTCTATGTATGACAGATTGTGTGTGTATGTATATGTGTGTGTACAGCAAAAATCCTTTCAACCTAGAATAATTTCTGACATGGAATTATTATTATAATATATACAATATATGAAATATAAGTAAAGGTAAAGGTTCCCCTTGCTCGAAAGCCAGTCGTATCCGACTCTAGGGTGCAGTGTTCATCTCTGTTTCAAAGCCGAAGAGGCAGCGCTGTCTGCTGCTGCAGACGTTTCCATGGTCATGTGGCAGGCATGACTAGATACCAAAGCGCACGGAGCGCTGTTTCCTTCCCACCGAAGTGGTCCCTATTTATCTACTTGCAATGTCTTGCTTTCGAACTGCTAGGTTGGCAGGAGCTGGGACAAAGACGTACCTATTTGTAAATTAAGAAAAAGAATCAACTTCCCAAACAGCACCAGAAAAACCTGCAAACTTCTAGTTTTGATGGAAATGTGTGCCTTGCTGAGGCATGGGAAACTGAGTGATAGTGTGAATGAAAATGGGGAGGGGAAAGAGGATGTCTGTGTTAAGTACAGTGGTACCTTGGTTTACAAATGCCTTGGTTAATGTAATTTTTGGTTTACGAATGAAAATCCATTGAAAATAATGCCTGTTAACATAATTTTTTTATACTGTGGAAAAACTACATTAACCGAGGCATTATTTTGAATGGATTTTCATTTGTAAACTGAAAATTACGTTAACCAAGGCATTCGTAAACTGAGGTACCCTGTGCGATTGAATGGGAATTTCGGTTTATGAATTTTTCACAATGCAAAATGTCCCGAAGAATGCATTAAATTCATAAACCAAGGAACCATTTTAGAGTAGAACCTTGGATAAAGTCCAAACTCCGTTCCACAAGTTTGGGCTTTATCCGATTTTGGACTTTATCCAAATCAAATGGGCGATGCATCGGTTAACATCCAAAAAAGGACTTTATCCGAGGTTCCTATACCAAATACCTTGGGTAACGTCCATTTTTTAGCGGTTTTGGACTTTATGTGATGCATCACGTGTGCATGAAAACTGCGACTTTATCTGAATCGGACATTATCTAAGGTACCACTGTTTTCTCTAAGTTGCATAACACTGATACGCATTGTGTTAGCCTTGTTTGCTGTCTAGTCACATCCTACATATAGTGACCTCATAGACCTGGGGTTCTTGACCTTTTAAGCCGGAGGCTGGATCCCGCTCTGACTGTTGGTTGGACTGCTGTCCCCCGCTGCCGCCAGGAAACACCAGTCCAGCCCACCAACACTTCCCCCCACACCACCAGTCTGGCCAGCAAACACTTCCCCCCCATGCCGCTGACACCACGTCCCTGCTTACTGACATGTCATGGGTGAAGGAAGGGTCCTGGCTGTCTTTGCCTGTGTTTGACCAGAGCAGCACCCAGGAAAGACATGTGCGGCCGCATACATCTGCTGCTTTCGCTACCGTCCTTTCCCCCTCCGCTTGGCTTGGCGTGTCCTTAACGCCACTCCATAGTAGGGTGGATGTTGTAAGCCTGGAGGCAGGAGTGTGGGCAAGGGCATGGGCCGGATGGAATGGCACCACAGGCTGGATCTGGTTCCATGGGCCATAGGTTGAGAACCCATCATGGACTTTTGAAGGTATGTGAAATATTTATATAGTGATCTTACTAGTGCCATCCTACAGTGTGTTCTGGTGGTCAACCGAGGAGTTGAACCCAGGTACAGTATCTTGAGCACTAATCCAAAACTTCATCCTTACTGGCTATCAAAACAGATTGGACATCAATTCTTAGCATTTTACAGTAAAGAAAATTAAGACCAGGAAGATATATATAAGGAAAGATAAACCACTTTTTAAAAACAAACCAATGTCAATATAAGGACATGATTAGACAAATACGAGTGAAGAGTCTGAAAAACTACTAGCTAAATTAAATAGAAATACCATAAAATGTATTCAAGTGTCAGACATAATTTTTCTGTAAACAGCGCTGCACTTCTTATGATGGGGCAGAAGACAGCAGATTTTAGGAAAAAATCTGTGTGGTTGCCTCAGTCACTAGCCCCGTTAGTAGTCAAATGGGACCAAGTCACAGAAAAGCAGCTCCCACATGACACCTCATGTCTGATGGTGATGTGAGTGTGGGGAGGAAGGATGGTAAGGGTGATATTTTCCTAAGCTGCCTCACAAACAGGATAAATAATGTATGGTGAGCCAGCTTCATTTTTCCACACATAACATGTGCTAACTGAAACCATGCACCAACTTTGGCCAAGAAATACAGTTTTTCCAAACTAGTTGTTGAAATAGCAATGGGAGAGTGCTGACCATGCTACCAGGAACAAGAGACAAGTCCAAAGGCTCTCAGACTTGAGCTCAGTGACTCAGTTTATGGAATTTTATTCAGAACAGATTAATTAGTTTTCAATGCATTCCTATGGGAAACCATGTTTTGGTTAAAATATTTTGGTTTTCAATGCAGTCCTATAGGAAATTCGGTTAAAGTAATTTTCGCTGTAAGAAACGTCCAGGAGAATGCATTAATTACATTAACTGAGGTTCCACTGTACACTTACAGGTGAAACTCGGAAAATTAGAATATCGTGCAAATGTTCATTCAGTTCAGTAATGCAACTTAAAAGGTGAAACAAATATATGATATAGACTCATTACATGCAAAGCGAGAGAGTTCAAGTCTTACTTTGTTATAATATTGATGCTTATGGCTTAGTTTATGAAAACTCCAACCCCCCAATCTCATGTACCCCATAATCATCACATAATCTCATGTATGCTGTATATGCCATGATCATCAAAATTATAACAAATTAAGGCATGACATCTCTCGCTTTGCATGTAGTGAGTCTATCTCATATATTTGTTTCACCTTTTAAGTGAAATGAATGAACATTTGCATGACATTCTAATTTTCCGAGTTTCACCTGTATATACTGCTCCGTAACACTTAGTGCACTCTCTGGGTGGTTCACAAGTTAATTAGCATTTTGCCCCCAACATGCTGGGTACTCATTTTACCAACCTTGGAAGGATGAAAGGCTGAGTTAAACTTGTTCCCTGTCAGGATCGAACTCATAATGTTTTGGATCCAGTACAGCAGTTTAACCACTGTGCCACCAGGGCTCTTGCATACATAGTAAGGTAAAAGATAAAGGAAAAGGAGATGGTGGAAAGGTCTATTTTATCTCCTGTCCTCCTAAAAATCAAAAAGCATCACTAGGGCTCTTAGAATCTAGAAAACAACTACAGTACTCCTATTTGGCCAGGGCTGGAGTCAGGCTGCTACTTTTTAAAGTGAGGTGCATTCTTTGTGCATATTTACACTAGCAATTACTGTACCAGTACCTACAACCATTTAATGAGGAGCTGTTCCTGCATTAACACTAAAGGAAGCTTGTGTTTTGCTGACAAACTAAAGTTAAGTACTTAATAACTGATGAAATAAAACTTAAGGAAAGGCACCAGAATTTTGATTATTATTTTTTACGCTCAAGAACTAATCAAGTGCTACTTTTCCTTCCACAAATACTCTGGGTATAGATCATGAGCATGGTTAGGGTATTAACATAGTTAGCCCAAGGCATTTTGCTGCCTGTGGCTGATATCCCTCCCTCCCAAACAAGTCTATGATACATAGACGTCAAGTCAAGTACATTCAAATGGTATTAAAGGCTGAAAACATTTCTTTTCCTTCTTGTGAATTATGACAAATTAAATAACTATCTGTTCCTATGATATGTAAAATTTTGCTGCCTGATTCAGCTATATAAGTTTTTCTAATAGGCCTAACTACGGTTATCCTACTGGATTGGGGGGGGAAACCACCAAATGGGTAGGGTGGGGGGAGATTAATTAAGATACATGTGGGAGAGCCAAGAGTGCCATCTCGAGCAAGGAAGCGTGGACATAAATAGAACAGATGAATTTTAAAAAAGCAAAACCAAATAGAAACAGTGCCATGTGGTGGAAGTGATACATGTATTAAATGGCCAATCAAATCTCATTGCAACACAAGGGTATTCCCCTAAAATATGCTACCAAGTAACATGCTCTGGCACCCAATTAAAACGATTATGGAACTAGCAAATGGATTTCTGCCATCATGAGAACTGCCACACCAAATATTTCTGAAAGACTTTCCTCCCAGATACTACAGTACTTATGGCTACAATGTACAGAAAGCAGCACCGCAGATCTACTGTATTTTCTGGCGTATAAGACTACTTTTTAACCCCGAAAAATCTGTGCCAAAGTCGAGGGTCGTCTTATAGGACAGGTACTTAACTGCAGCTTGTTTCCCCTTGCTTCATATGTCCGGCACATATGGTGGGGGGTGCCGCGGCCGAGTCCCTGCTCTGTGCAGGGAGTATGAAGCAAGGGGAAGCAAGCTGCACACATCTTCCTGTACGTGAGAACGTGAGCGTGGATTGGCTCTCCACCAGAACCTGCCCATTCGACTCGGAGGGCTGTGCGTCTTCGGGTTGAGTGTGGGTTAATTTTTATTTGGTGTGCTTTGGAAGAGAGGTAGTCTTATACAGCAAGTATATTCCAAACTCTGTATTTTAACTGGAAAAGTTGGGGGTCGTCTTATACGGCCAGTCGTCTTTTATGCCGGAAAATACGGTATTAAGATTGAACTAAGTTTCCCCTGAGATCCACTAGAAAGGCAAATAAAATAAATAAACAAACAATGACAGTAGGAATGAATGAAGAAAAAAACCAAGTCTTGTGTGACCTTTAAGACTCATTCATTTGAGAAGACACTTGCACAGATTATAAACTGCTTCCTGACATACATGGAATAGAACATCTGGAGTCTCAGGCTTACTGTATAGGCACAACGTATATCATCAGAGAAGTGGGATGAGAGCAAAGGAAATAACACTTGTATTATGAGTAGTGGTCCTAGATTTTCAAATGACTGGTGATACAAAGAGCCTGGCAACAAGGTAAGATGATTAATTCAAGATAAGCATTTACTCATTAATACTGCAAAATCATTTATTAACTATGAAGCATCAAAAGCAACAAGTTTTGTTTTTAAGTAAATTTATTCATTCTGTTGGGCTGAAACTAGAGCAGCCTGTTGCCTTTTGCAGACTTTTTCCTCAACAAGTACAGCTACAAATTCCACCAGATATCATTACAGGGCCAGGATCAGCTTGCCAAATTGTCTCCAATCTACATTTAGTGGAAATAAAATTATTTTAAGCCCAACTGAAACTATGAGTAAACCTAGAAAGCAAACTGGCATCAATAATGCAAGACAGGATGTGAAGAAAACAGGAGTGTTATCAGAATTTAGTCTTTGATCCATGCACCAAAATTATATGGCCTATATTGGAACTATTGGCTGCAGTGGTTTAGTGGTTAAGACACTGAACTTGACGACAGGAAGGTCGGCAGGTCAGCTGCTTGAGACCCGAGTGCTGCATGATGGAGTGAGCTCCCGTCTTCTGTCCCAACTCCTGCCAACCTAGCAGTTCAAAAGAAAGAAACTGCAAGTAGATAAATAAGTACTGCTTCAGTGGGAACGTAATAGCGTTCCACGCATTCCTGCCACTAGTCTGGATCATGCCTGCCACATGTCCAGAGAAACATTTGCAAATGCAGACAGTGGTGGCTCTTTGGCTGCAAATGGAGATGAGTACCAAAGCCTTGAGTCGGACACAACTAGCTTTTGAGCAAGGGAACTGGCACAAATCTCAAAATTCCCCAAGACACAGTTTACCCCTGCATCTAAAAACAAAAGGAGGTAGGGACAACACCAACCCAAGTCATTGACATTAACGATCAATAACTTCCAAAAGGAACAGGACGAGGAGAAGGAAAGTAAGACTTCCAGCCGCCCCTTGCCTCCAGTACAGTCTTTTGGTTTCTCTCGCTTATTATATATAAAAATTGCATTTTATATTCGGAAGGAGAATGCAAAAAAACGCAAGTCACTTGAAAATAAAGAAACAGTCCCGACAACAGAACCCTACTACGACTCTCAAACCACCACAGAGGGCCGTGATGGCAAACCTTTAAGACTCATCCATTTGAGAAGACACTTGCAGATTATAAACTGCTTCCTGTCATACATGGAATAGAACATCTGGAGTCTCAGGCATGCTGTATAGGCAGAATGTATATAATTTTGGCACTCCAGATTGTATTGTATTGTTCAATTTATATGCTGCCCCACTCGCAGAGCGACTCTGGACGGCTTACAAAGAAACAATACACAGGTATCACAATTACAGAATACAGTGATACCTCATACAACGTCCAAACTTGGTTCCACAAGTTTGGACTTTATACGGATTTGGACTTTGTATGAGGCATGCAAAAGCCTAGCCGCAATGCCTCATACAACATCCAAATCCTTGCTGCGATACCTCATACAACGTTGTTTCCATAGAGACACATTGTACTGTAACAGCACAGACTTCAGGGCAAAGTCAAGGAAACAGACAGGAAACTGACAGAACTTTAAGAAATCATTGTCTAAAGGCTAAATACATTACAAAAACATGTCAAACAACCCTGATTGTCCAAGAACCTGAAGAATGCTGCAAAAATCCCAGGAATGCTTCTAAAAATTCTGACGAAAAATTCAAAAAAATCCAAAATCACGCTCAAAACCACTCCTAAACACTCTTTGCCTCGTGCAAAACCCACAAGAGCAATGCACGCGTGTGTCCTGCCTTTTATACTGGCCAGGCACAATGCAACCTGGGGAAAACCCCAATGCCTCATACAAAGTCGCAGAGACTTTTTTCAAGGAATTAGGCGATGTTGTATGAATTCAATGTTGTACGAAGCGGACTTTGTATGAGGTATTGCTGTATTACAAAATATCACAAAAAACAATCCGGGGAAACATTTCAATAAATCCCCAATCCCAATATATCACATATAAATTCAAATTACAAATAAATTCAGATTACAAGTTCTTGGACTTCAATTCCCAGAAGCCCAAGCACCCTGTGAATCCACACGAATGGGTTTACTGCGATCCATCAGGCCCGGAAGTGGAAGTAAAACGCGCCCGGACGGATGAATTGCAGCAAAACCATTCGTGTGGATTCACAGGGTGCTTGGGCTTCTGGGGATTGAAGTGCAAGAACATCTGGAGTGCCAAGGTTCGCCATCACGGAGTCCTAGGGCCTCCCTTCCCTCCTCTTTAAGAAACGACCCCCCCCCCCGTATGCGCTACCGATCGTTTAAAGGAACAGGACGCGGACTGAGGAACCACCAGCCACATGGCACAGAGGGGTGGGATTCTCCCGGGAATTGGGGTCAATTCGCAGCAGGGATTTCCCCGAGCGCCGTGGTCCATTTCCAAAGGGAGTGGCGTGTGTGCTGCCGGGCGGCTTAGGCAGACACCCCTCTCCCCTCCGCTGGCCCCTTTCTGGCATTTGCATCTCTCGCACGCAGGTGGCAATTACCTTTCCCAGGCAAATGTGGCAAGTGATGGGCAGCGTGAGCGAGAGGGTAACGTTCTGAACGTTCTGAGCCATTGTGACGTTTTCCGAATCCCGCGAGCGTGAACGTTCCAATCCACAGGCTGGAAAAAAGGGGGGGAGGGGGGAGGGAAACCCGCACCAGCGGCCAAGGAAAGCTCGCTCGCCAACTCTCACGCTGCCAAGGCTTCGAGTACGGCAAGCCAGCGGGGCCAATCTTCCTTACACGGACGAAGGCGCTTTTCAGCCTTTTCTCGCCGGAGGGGGAGGGGGTGGAGCTGAGAAGCCTGAGAACGCTGTGCGTGAACAACGTGCTCCCATTCACACACACACACACACACACACACACACACATACACACACACACACACACATACACACACACACACACCAGTTTGTACTTGTATGTGAAAAGAAAGAGTGAGAGAGAGCACAGTTCTGTTTGGCTTGGCCAGAAGCATTTCCAATGGGAAAGAACAAGAGAAATCAGATGCATCCCTGTCAGAGAGTGCTTTCTGACACGAAATTATTATTATCAGAGAGTAAACTAAAAACAACCACCCAAGAAAGACAACTTTGTGGTATTTTAAAAGATTCACTGCTGTAACTTCAGTGTTAGCTTCCATGGACCGAGTCCACTTCGTCAGACATAAGAGTGAGACTTTATGGCAGGGGTGCCCAAACTTTTTGCGCCAAGGGCCAAGTCACGTAGTTCAGGGGGCTGGTCACTGGCCCCGGGGGCTGGATCTGGCCCCGACGCCAATTCATCCGGCTCCAAAGCTCTTGTTGCTCCCGGAAGCTGGATCCGGCCTCACGGCCGTAGTTTGGGCAACCCAGCTTTATGGCATCAATTTATACACATCAGGTACAGAGACACACAATCAGCGGTGGGCATCAGCAGGTTCGCCAGAACCAGTAGCAGAAATACTGGCTGGCCCCGCCCATCCAAGTTTTGAAATAAAGTAGTCCTAATTTGGGTGCAACACAGGGCTTTCCCCCTGGCCATGTCCACCATACCATGCCCACAGTGTGGTAGTAAATTTTTTTGGAGCCCACCACTGCACACAATGGTTGGTTACAGTGGTGGGTGGGATTCAATTTTCTTTACTACCTACTCTGTGGGGGCGTGGTATGGTGAGTGGCCAGGGGGAAATCCCTGTGTTGCACCCAAATTAGGACTACAGTGATACCTCATACAAAGTCCAAACTTGGTTCCACAAGTTTGGACTTTACGGATTTGGACTTTGTATGAGGCATGCAAAATCCTAGCCGCGATGCCTCATACAACGTCCAAATCCTTGCTACGATACCTCGTACAATGTCGTTTCCATAGAGATGCATGGTACTGTAACAGCACAGACTTCAGGGCAAAGTCAAGGAAACAGACAGGAAACTGACAGAACTTTAAGAAATCATTGTCTAAAAGCTTAAATACATTACAAAAACATGTCAAACAACCCTAATTGTCTAAGAACCTGAAGAATGCTGCAAAAATCCCAGGAATGCTAAAAATTCTGATGAAAAAAATTCAAAAACAAAATCCAAAATTGCGCTCAAAATCACTCCTAAACACTCTTCGCCTCATGCAAAACCCACAAGAGCAATGCACGCATGTGTCCTGCCTTTTATGCTGCCCAAAATCCAGTGAGACGGCTGGGGTGTAACATCAAAATCGGAGCAAAGCAACACTCCCAAAGCAACGGATTGGAAAAAGCCGAGTGTGTATCTTTAATAACAAGAAAGTGTTCACATGAATATCCTATTATCAATTATCTTAGTTGTAAATTTCTAAATCGTATTGTGGTATATATAATAATAATAAAAACTGTATCTAGTATATCTCTACATATCCACATACAGAAAAATATACACATCCAAGAACACATATATATGCAAACCCCCCACAAGAAGCCCACGGAAAATGTGGAATGTTTCCCAAAGTGGAATCCCCAAGTTCATGCCCCCAGTGCTTGCATAACTTGCGGGTATGAGTAAGACCACTGGTTCTCAAGTCCACATAAAGTAGTCTTCAGGATTTTTGTAAACTTATATCAGCTGTAAAAGCCGTCCGTGGTGTAGACGTCGGGAAAGATGTAAGTCAGCTCAAATTGCAGGACCCCATGTAGTGGGTTGCACCAATGTGGTTAAGGACGGGTTCTCGATGCCCCTCCGGTAAGCGGACATTTCAAACGACTTTCTCAAGAGTCTACAATTTTATAACATGAAAAAACACATGTATAATACTAAAATCTATACTACTATAAGTACCATATTGAAAACATGTTAAGAACACTGAGCATATACAATCAATAAGAACGGACAAGTACGTACCTATTCATGGCGCGCTTATCACCTCCATAGTACTTTTTCTCAATGTATGCACGCGTTATTATCTCTCAGGTAAGTGCTAAATTTATACGCTGTTTCATAAATTAATCACATGTGAAAGTGATCGACCTCAAATTCGCTCGCTCCTGTTGGAAACCCTGTTAGTAGCTCTTAAGGGCATACAGTCCCCAACTAGTTAAATAGTGAAAAAGACAGTATTACAAAAATGCAGAGAGATCCCAGTCTGTGTTTAGCCCTTGAGGCACCAGCGTGTCAAATCGATGGATGTACAACGCCTCTCTCTGTAAGAGGAAGCGCTCCACATTTACAACCTGATGTTTGTTCGGCAAGTAAGTTTCCAGTATTACAACCTTGATGTCTTTAAGTGTATGTTTTTTCTCGATAAAGTGATTAACTAGAGGAGCAGTGACAATCCGATTCTTAATACGAGAGAGATGTTCTCCTAGGCGTACCTTAAGGGGTCATCTGGATTGTCCAACATACGCTAGCTGACATGAACAGATGATCATGTAGATGGAATCGCTTGTGTTGCAATTTGAGAACTTAGAAAGACTTACGGTGAAATTACTACCAGGTAGCTTGACACAATTGGTACGCCACATGTAGGCACAGAATTTGCAGTGTCCACACGCATGGTGTCCTGAAACGATCGTAGGTGACGCTGTTTTGTGAGGGACAATGTCGGCTCGAGAGATGAAATTGGCAATGGTGTTGGTCTTCCTGAATCCTATAGTGGGTCATTGTTGGCAGCCCGGTATAGAATCTAGGATGTGCCAGTGTCTCAAGATGGTGTGTTTGATATGGTTTGCCAGAGGGGTGTAATCCAATGACCAAAATAAGCTAGGCTGGGCCGGGGATGGTTCAGTATTGCCTCCAAGTAAAGTTTTTCTGGGACGTGTATTGACTTTGTTACGAGCTGTTTCAATGATATTCCTCGGATAACCTCTATTGCTTAAAGTGGTAGATATTTTATTTGCTGCAATGGTGTAATCTCGATGTTGTGTAGAATTCCTTTTCGCCCTTAACATTAAACTATATGGGATGTTAGCCTTGAGGTGGTGTGGATGAAAAGATTTAAACTGTAAGTATGCAAAGCGATCCGTTGGTTTGTGATAAAGTTTGGTTTGTATCTGACCATTCTCAATGAATACTGTAAGATCTAGGAAAGGACGGGACACGGGATCCATAGTGTATGTAAATTTGAGTTGATTATGTTGGTTATTAATTCATTGGCAGAAGTTTGCCACAGATGTTTGGTCCTCAAAAATAAAAAACAGATCGTCTATGTACCGTTTATAACAACAAAAATTGTGAAAAAAGGGTTAACAGAGGGATCGAGTATGAAGGTTTTATCAAAATTGCACATGAATATATTGGCCACGGAGGGTGCGAAGTTTGAGCCCATTGAGACTCCTTGGGTCTGTAAAAAATAAGAGTGTTCAAACCTAAAAAAAATTATATTCAAAACATGTATCTAGAAGATCTAACAGAAAATCTGGCGGAAGATTGTCAGTTCGGGTGTCAAGAAGATATGTAATAAGAGATCGGGCTTCTGCCAGCGGAATGTTAGTGTATAAAGATGTTATGTCTAGTGTTAAAAGTACGGCATCGGGGGGGGGGGACTGCAAAGTTTTCTAATAATTGGATGAAATGTGCTGAGTCTTTAACATACGAAGGAGTGTCTGTAGCAAACGTGTAGATGGAAATGCTCTACATTTGTAACACTGGCTACTTGCAAGGACCACAATCTAAAACAGGCGTGTGGTAATTTTGAGTGTACAGTAAAACCCTGATTTACATATGCCTCAAGTTACATAAAATTTGACTTACATAATGATTTTGTGCTAAAACCATGTCCCGATTTACACGGTTTCCTATGGGTTTGCTTCGAGTTACATAAAGATTCTTTTTCCTATGGGTTTGCTTCGAGTTACGTAAATAATTTTTCCTATGTAAGTCGAATTTTATTTGCTTTGAGTTACATAAAAAAAACGATTTAAGCAAAAGCCTACAGAATGGACTTTTTTCCATATTGTATTGGCGTGTATGGTAAATGACTGAGATCAGTTGACAGATCTATGTGGGGTGTGTACAAGGATTGACTGTTAAGACAGTAGAGAAGTGTGAAGTAGTGTATCTGAATGGGATTGCAAGGTGATTGGTCTGTATGGTTGTTAGTTGGAAAGATTCACAAAAACTGTAGCCAGAGGCTCAAAGATTACTTCTGCCAGTTCCTTTATTGCACTTTCTCCTCTGGCTTTGGAGACCTGGATTTATTTAAAGATGCTTTCATACCAAGTCTTTACCTATCTTGGGCTGCAATCTCCTTGCTGTCTATTTTATTCTATTTCTGCTATGCTGTGAATTGGCAAAACACTGGTTTTGTTTTGCCAGTTTAAAGCAGTGGTGCCCAAACTTTTTTGGGTTACAGGCCAGCCACGTGGTTCAGGGAGCTGGTCACTATGGCCTGGGCGCTGGATCCGGCCCCCAATGCCAATTCATCTGGCCCACAAAGCCCTTGTCACTCCTGGAAGCGAAAGTAAAATGCGCCTGTACAGGTGCACTTTACTTCTGCTTCAAGGAGTGATGAGGGCTTCACTCAACCAGCTTTCGAGCAAAGGAGACCTTTACAAGTCACTAAAAAGAAGAGGAAGAACGTTTTTTGGAAGAATACAGCAGCAAAGTCATTTCGTAGTTCCTCCTCCACCATTTCACCTACAGGTATGTGAATGTCTCCATTCTTTACACAGAGGAGTATACAATTTCTTCCTTGTCTTCCTCTTGCTCCTAACAGAGCTAAATTGTCTTTGTTATTTCTGACCTCTCTTGCAGAGATGAGCTCATTCTGATCTTTGCCTCTGCTGACCTCCCTAACAATACTGGCTACAAGTCTGCATGCTTTTAATTAATTAAATTTAATTTTTGTACTTATATGCCACCTACTTAGGGAACCCGACTCAGGTGATTTATCCCTCCTTCCATTATGTTTCTGTTGACTTCTCCCTTTTTTTCTTATTGGTATAGTGGCTTTTTAAAAAGTTGCCCCATGATTTTTTTAAAACTTTCCTTTTAATAATTAATCAGAAAAAATGAATTTAATTTAAGCAAGGTGGTGGAAGGTGTTTTGTATCTATTTGTTGGTGTTCTTAATGAGGAAATTCAATTAAGGTTGACTTTTCATTATAAATCTGTTGGGATTAATGGAGTCTTTTGATTGGCTAGAAATATGTGAGACTAGCAAACCACAAGGGTGAATTCAGCAGATATGACAAAAGACTTCATGTCTGTGTGTGCATGAGCACAGACAAAGAAACATTAAAATTATCCTCATTTTAGACTGTTCTTTTAAAAATAAATTATACCTCCCCCCTTCTTCAAACATACATATGTTTGCTCCCTACTTTGATAATTGGGCAACTTTTATATGATTTATGACTGGACACTATATGGTAGTCTTGTTATTTGAAAATACTCATACAAGCTGATATTAGCCATGCTAGTGTTCTAACCACTGCTCACAGTAAGTGGCACCTGCCAGGCATGCTGCAGAATAAAGAAAACTTAATTTAGTCTAATAAGAAGAGTCATTGGCCAAGCCTTTAACTGAGAACAGGCTAGTTTTGACCAGGCTAGTTTTGAGGCAGCAGCAGAAGCGGTGGTGGAAGTGGCTTTCCTTCGGGCTAGGGTGGCCATGTGCGGCATTTCCTACCCAAACTCATGGCCAGAAGAACAGCATGGATCTTTCCTTCACTCACGCCATGCAGCTCCTCCAGACCAGTAAGCAGGGAGGGGGGAGAGAGTGGGGCTCATGAGGAAGTGGGGGGGCTTGGGGTGGTTGCCACCACTGCTGGCCGGACCACCAGTCCAGCCCCTCACCATCTGAAGGACAATGAACCTGCTTAAAAAGTTTGGGGACCACCGATCTAATCAAATCGATCTGTGATTCGTGTGTGTGTGTGTGTGTGTGTGTGTGTGTGTGTGTGTGTGTGCATGTGACTGATACAAAATGGGTCAATAAAGAGGAGTCAATCAATTTTTAATACCACTTGAGATTTTATGATTTTTTAAGCTTTCCTTTTAATAATTAATCAGAAAAATGAATTTAATTTAAGCAAGGTGGTGGAAGGTGTTCCATATCTATTTGATGGTGTTCTTAATGAGGAAATTCAATTAAGGTTGGCTTTTCATTATAAATCTGTTGGGATTAATGGCGCCTTTTGATTGGCTAGAAACATTTGAGACAGCAAAATCATAAGGGTGAATTCAGCAGATATGACAAAAGACCTCACATCTGAGCACAGGCAAAGAAATGTTAAAATTATCCTCATTGTAGACTGTTCTTTTTAAAAAATATATATATATTCTCCCCCTTCTTCAAAACATACATATGCTTGCTCCCTACTTTGATAATTGGGCAATATTTATATTATTCATGACTGGAAAGTTCTCATTCAAGCTGGTAATATCCATGCTAGTGTTCTAACCAATGCTCACAGTAAGTGACACCTGCCAAGCATGCTGCACTGGGGTAGCAGAATAAAGAAATTTTTTAATTTAGTCTAATAAGAAGAGTCAGTGGCCAAGCCTTTAACTGAGAGCAGGCCAGTTTTGACCAGAAAAAGCAAATGTAATTTGTTGGTATTTGCTGCCAAGTTATTTCTGACATATGGTGATTCTATGAATTAATAACTTCTAAAAGGGCCTATTATTACCGATCCCATCGTTCCTGTGCAAAGACATTTGCTTTCTTTACTGAATTAATCCATTTTGCGTTAGGTCTTCCTCTTTACCTTCTACCTTCACTTTTTCCTAGCATTAATTTTTCCATGAAATATTTTGTTCTTATGATATAACCAAAATACAAGAACTTTGGTTTAGCAATTTTCATGGTTACATTTACAAGTCACTGGGCCACAGTGGCTTGGTGGTTGAGACACCGTGCTTGACGACCAGAAGGTCGGCAGGTCAGCAGTTCAAGATCAGAGTACTGCACAAGGGAGTGCACTCCCGTGGTCTGTCCCAGCTCTGGCCAACCTAGCAGTTTAAAAGCAAGTAACTGCAAATAGATAAATAGGTACTGCTTTGGCGGGAAACGTAACAGCGTTCCATGTGCTCCTGCATCTATTCATGCCTACCATATGACCATGGAATCATCTGCAGATGCAGACTGTCGCGTCTGGCCCTTATAAGCAATAGTCCAGACAAAGATGAACAAAACAGCAACTGGCGTTTATTTTAACAGTCTTTACGCTTACAAGGTGCTCCGGACACGGAGATGGCTATACGATCCCATGAAATCAGTCCCCTCCGGAATCTGCTGTCTGAGAGGCAATGCCTAAACTACACTAGAAGCAGTAGCGTGTGGAGGTGACCCAGGCTTAGCTCGTGCTGGCTACCTGTGGGAAATGGGTAGTATAGATCCGGTCCGGCCACACTCTTGTTTGCCCGTGGGGCTTATATAGTGTCTTCCCGGTGGTGGCTTGTTGATACAAAGTAGCGACCCGCCGGACAAGCTAAACTAACCAATCATAACAGGAAATATATGTAATAACCAATGAGGAACAGGATCCAAAACTGTAGCCAATTACAGGACTCTGATTAGCATAATGAGCGCGCCCTGGAGAGTGGATTTCGCGCCAACTTTAGCTCCTAATTTGGATGGTGGGAAACCACCATTTTCTTCTTGCAAGGCACTGCCTGCGCAACTTGCAATGTGCCTTAATACACAACACAGACAGTGTTGAATCTGGCTGGAAACGGAGATGAGTACTACCCCAAGAATTGGATACAACCAGCTTTTGAGCAAAGGAGACCTTTACAAGTCACTAAAAATTGTGCTTAGATGTCTGTATCTATTTATGTTACTTTTTACATTTGTTTTTCTTCTGTTTGTAATGATTTAAGAATTTCACAAGTCACTTGTTGAACCTTTACTTTTTGCTTTAACTGCAGGGATTATCTTTTTGCCTTCTTGTCTGATTATATCCCTAGCTTCAATCCATAGTGCCTCTAGTTGATGATCAATTGAATTTAGTAATGTATTCCTGTTGTTTACATAGTCTTTAGAGTCATCAGGAATTTTATTTAAAACATGGTTTTACTCTTGTGTAGTTATATAAATGGTACAACTTTTGGAGCAGATTGCTCAAAATCACGGTAGACATTGCCAGTCACACAGCTCAGTATCAGGGTATACTAAAAGGGCAGCGGACAAGGGGGAGGGGGTGGAGCCTATGGAGTTGGGTGCGGAGTGACCGAGGCTATGGTGGGAGTGGGGTGGAGGTGGTGCATTGCCGTGCACCAACCAGCCATGGTGCGGGGGGATGGTTGGTGCACAGCAATACCTGCCCCACAGAAACAGCACCCTGCTGCCTCAAAGGTTCTGGCTTGGGTGGAAATCGACTTGCGCCATTGTGTAGCTGCTCAGTGTCATACTTCTGCCTGCCTCTGGGGGGCACCAGACCCTGTGGTGCACCAGGACTTATCCCGGTGTCCAAAGTAGCCACCACGGGCCTGCTCAATATTCAGATGATAATGTTTATGACGATTTCTTAACTTAGGGCAATTTGCTCCTAAATTTGTATCATACCAAAATGGCTATGCAGGAGAAAGAGTCTCCTCAAAGATTGTGGTATTTTGAACCACAATCAGGCTTACCCTGGTAACAGCAACCTTGTGTTGCTGGCTTATCTTTTTCACACTAGGTCAGGTGAAAGGAACTGCCCAATGAACTCAGCAAAAGGTGCCTTCGTTTTGGCAGTTTCGTGTCTAGGCACAGAAGAACTATGCAAGAAGATTTTGGTCAGGTGTAGAATCAGCCTTCAACAGAACTTGGCCTCCCACCTGCCTCTCACAGTGCAATGGGGACTTTTATTTCCACAGTAATAGAAAATTGGCACGGTTAAGGAAGAGAAGGGAGAGAGCAGCGCTGTCTTCTGCCAATTTCAAGGCTTTGGTCCCATAATTTGGCCTGTGAAAATTCTCAATGAATTATGGGAGTGGCAATATTTTAATTCCAAAAGTCCCTGCCCCAAGTATTTAGTCAGATATTGCATTACAGTCCCTGATAGCATGCACTGTGCTATTATTTATTAGAGCCGCACTCCTTCTTCTGAGTTTGTTATTTCAAGGATGAAACATTTCATAATTATTATCTCAATAAAAATGTCTGTTCCTGTCCTCTTTAGTTCACTCATACCAAGACCTACAATGTTTACACATTAAAGTTGTTTTTATGATTTTGTGTTTACCTTTGTTCATACTTCTCTAATTCTGTGTTCCAGTTACAATATATCCATCCTGCAGCTTCCCACTTTTCTTTTTGTATCTATGCATATTAACAACTAGGTGTTCTTTTGATTTGAATCCAGTTGCTTCTTTAGGGACCATGTTTTTCATATTTATCCATAGTTCTTTCCCAGTAGTTGATTGAGTGCCTTCTGATTTGGGAGCCTAACCTTCCAGTACTGTCTTTTATTTTATTTTTAAAAAAATTGTTTTATTTTTTATTAAAACAAAACACCAAAAACCCACAAAATTACAATAACTCATTAGCAACTACAATAACAAAATTATATATATAAGTTAATATTTAAATAATTTTTATATAATCCTCTATGTGCTCCCCACCACTCATGGGACATTATACCTTCAGTTTATGATTAGTTTATTATTATTAACATTATCTATATATTTGTCCCCATTTTCCAAAAAGTTGTGTATTCCTATCCCGGTTTTATTCCTTTGGTTTTAATTAAGACAAGTTCAATAAATTCTTCCCAAATCTCTTTAAAGTCATTTCTTTTCGATAGTCCCTTCTTTAACTTTAATTCACATGTCAGTCTATCATTTATCACAATATTCCATGGTTATTTATGCCAATCATCCAGCTTGAATTCACAATCTATTTTCCATCTTTTAACTAGTAGTCTCATGGCTGTTCCCATTGTTGTAATCATTTCATTCTTATTTCTTTTTAAGGTACTATTTCCAAAGTCCATTAATAAAGCTATTCTGGGACACAGCTCTAATTTTGTGGACAATATTTGATTAATTTCTTCAGAAACTTTCTTCCATATTTTCTTAACAGTGATGCACTGCAAAAAAATTTACTACCTACTCTGTGGGCTGGCCAAATCTGTGGGTGTGGCCAAACATCCTGCATTATGGGCTATGGAGGTGGGTATGGCCTACCAAGTGGGCATGGCCTGGGGGGATTTCCACTACCGGTTCTGCAGAACCTGCTGCAGTGCATCACTGATTCCCACCATAAATGTAGGTATGTACCAGACTTTTTTTAAAACATATCTTTTATTTTTAAGGCAATACATATTCTGAAGGCGTTAAACATTATCTTCCTTTGCAGAGTGACAACAAGAGTCAGGTTGATAGCATCACCTCCCATTACTCCTGGTCTGCAGTAGCTGAAGCTGAAGTATTTTTCCATCCTCTCACCATTGGAATTACAAATCCTTTTCTTGAAATGTGGCTCTTCTTGGAAACAAGTATGTATCTTATCTTATTTGATGTTTCAGCATTGAACAGAGAAGCAGAGAAGGTATTCCAAGTTAACAGGGAAGACAAGATTTTGAACCATTGCCCTATCCCAAGGTATTTAGGCATCACTCTAGCTTGAGCACTAACTACAAAAATCATTGTCTAACCACCAAACAGAAATTTGCCCCAGAAATAACATACTTAAGAAAATGGCTGTTTCAGACTGGGGTTGCACACCCACAAACAAGAAGAACAACTTGTCCATGTGCTACTCAAGAGCAGAATATGCTAGTGCCATGTGGTATAAATCAGCACATATCAAGCAAGTAGATTTAGCTCTTAATGAATCATGCAGGATTATTACTCCTTTCCTGAAAAGTCTATTATTAGTACTTTGGGGCTGCGGTGGCTCAGTGGTTAAGAAGCTCGCCTTGTTAGCTGGAAGGCCAGCAAGTCGGCAGTTTGAGAACTGGGTACTGCATGACAGTTTGAGCACCCGTCTCTGTCCCAGCTCCTGCCAATCGAGCAGTTCGAAAGCAAGAAATTGCAAGAAATTGCTGGTACCACTTCGGTGGGAAATGATCTTGGGGACATGAAAGGAGCCTCATTTGGGCATCCCCTGAGCAAAGTTTCTCCAGCAAAAAATTCTTTCAACCCAGAATAATTTCTGACATGAAATTATTATTATTATTAGTACATCAAGAGGTGCTTGTAAATAATGAATGAAATAAAGTAGTACAGCATCAAACCATCTACTTCATGGGCATCAACCTCCTGAATGACTTGGCAGCTTTGGGCTAGTTGGAACATTGATATAATATTAACCTATAAATCCAAGGGTTAACCGTTGGAACTGGCTATAGGTTGCTATGTCTCGCCCTACTTGCCTGCACTCACCCTTCGTGCACACGGCCGATCTGGGTACGCAGGTCAACGAAGGATTGAAAAAAACGGCAGTGGGGCAACAGCCCCACAAACGCGAAGAAAGGGAAACAACTTCACTTCCCAACATTCCTTGCGCCGCGCCATGCCAGAGCCAATCAGGCTGAGAGGCTCTCGCACGGCGCAGCGTTCGGAAACGCGCCGCAGCCAATCGAAAGAAAAGCATTTTTAAAAAACGCAGCACAAACACAAAGCAGCAACCCATAACTACAAGCCCCAGCGTCCTGCGCGCCATGAGCGCGCAGAGCGCTGAGGAAACCGGCGCCCGAAAAATGAAAAAGAAAAACAACTCACAGCCAAGCACACACCAGCCGGCTTTCTTTCCCTCACCCATGGCGCCTGAAGCTCCCGACTGGAGTTTCCCCTTTAATATCAGTGGGTGGGGGTTGCGATCCCCCTCTCCGCTGGCTACCCTAGGGTTGGGAGGTTTGTGGGGACAAAAGGGATATATTGCCCCAACCCTTCTGGACCCACAGGAACAGGCAGAGTGGATCGATCCCCGACCCCCCCTCCTTAAAACAACTCCGTCTTTTCTTCTCTTTAAAAACGGACTTCTTTTAAGGAGGGGTGGGGGTGGGGGTTCCATCCAGTCTGCCTGATCTTTTGGTTCCAGAAGTGTGGGGGCAATATACCCCTTTTCTCCCCACAAACCTCCCAACCCTAGGGTAGCCAGCGGAGAGGGGGATCGCAACCCCCA
Source organism: Bradypodion pumilum (assembly GCA_035047305.1). Lineage (NCBI taxonomy): Eukaryota > Metazoa > Chordata > Lepidosauria > Squamata > Chamaeleonidae > Bradypodion > Bradypodion pumilum. The sequence goes on from JAWDJD010000003.1 coordinate 190,715,871, forward strand.
CCCACTGATATTAAAGGGGAAACCCGATCTACTTTCACAACTTCACACAATCAAAGCACCATAACACACTACAGCCCCCCTCCCCCCCAACTAGCCCACCCTTCCTAACCCCCAATGACCATGCCCCCCCTCCCCACCACCGAGCCCACCCTTCATAACCCCAACAACCACGCCCCCCTCCCCACAACCTAGCCCACCCTTCCTAACCCCCAACGAAAAACAACTCACTGCCTCACAGCCAAGCAAACACCAGCTGGCTTTCTTTCCCTCACCAACAGCGCCTGAAGCTCCCGACTGGAGTTTCCCCTTTAACATCAGTGGGTGGGGGTTGCGATCCCTCTCTCCGCTGGCTACCCTAGGGTTGGGAGGTTTGTGGGGACAAAAGGGGTATCCCCCCAACCCTTCTGGACCCACAGGAACAGGCACAGTGGATCGATCCCCCACCCCCTCCTTAAAACAACTCCGTCTTTTCTTCTCTTTAAAAACGGAGTTGTTTTAAGGAGGGGGGGTGGGGATTCGATCCACTCTGCCTGATCTTTAGGTTCCAGAAGTGTTGGGGCAATATACCCCTTTTTTCCCCACAAACCTCCCAACCCTAGGGTAGCCAGCGGAGAGGGGGGTCACAACCCCCACCCACTGATATTAAAGGGGAAACCCGATCTACTTTCACGACTTCACACAATCAAAGCACCATAACACACTAAAGCCCCCCTCCCCACCACCGAGCCCACCCTTCCTAACCCCAACAACCACGCCCCCCTAGCCCACCCTTCCTAACCCCCAACGACCATGCCCCCCTCCCCACTACCTAACCCACCCTTCCTAACCCCCAACGACCATGCCCCTCTCCCCACCACCTAGCCCACCCTTCCTAACCCCCAATGACCACGTCCCTTCCCCACCACCAAATAAACAAATAATTTTTTAAAAAATTACTAAAAACAGTCAAACACATCCAAAAATACACAAAAACAAAAACACCAAAAACAATACGAAGTAAACAAAGACACAATCAAAAACAAAACAAACAGACAAAAAATACAAATTCCAACCCCCCCCGCCCACACACACACACACACACACACACACACACACACACACACAACAAAGAAAACAAGCAAACTTACCAATAGATGTGCTACCTCCACCAGGACTGAAAAACAAATGAATAAAGAAAGAGACTACTTACCAGAAGAAGCTCCACCCAGAGGCCAGGAGAGAAAAAAGTCAAAATACAATAACCCCTACCAGCACCACCTGCTGGCCACAATAGTAAAAACAATTCAAAAACACACAACAGCATAACACAAATTCACAATTTTACACAAAAGGTCACACCAATAAAAACAAGTAAAAAAAATTACACTAAAACATATGTCAATAAAATACAATAGAAACTTTTAAAAATCCTGTGCTGAGTTATAACTCAAATTTAAACTCAAAACATCTAAACAAATTTTAAAAACATTGAATGTAAAAAACATTTACTTTTACATTATTAAAATTATGACCTACGGTACAACTAATTAAAAAAATTCAAAAACCTGAAACATTATTCACTTACATAAAACAATTTGAAAAAATTATATCATACTTTCTTCTTTTATTAATCCTAAAAAAAACAAAAAAGCAGATCCCAGTTAATAACAGCCAAGCCAAAAATTTTTTACATAAATAAACATTTAAAAATTTAAAATTACAGACTAAGCAATTTTTAAAAAACATTAACACAATTTAACCTTCCAACACAATTAAAAACTATTGCAAAAATAAAATTGGTTCATTTTTTATTAAAACACACGGGGAAAAAAGCCCGGCAACGTCAGGCAACCCTTGCTAGTGCAAGATACGACAGCTTCCTACGTTCCTGCTGTCTCCCAGTGCTTTTACTCCTAACTTACAGGGCAGTTCCAGAAGTCACTGCTGAATTTCTCTTTTCCATGGTAAGTCAGTAAGAGATATCAGTGCTGCTCTTTCTCATGGTAATTATCCGGAATTAAAATCTCAGGTCAGTTGAGGTGAGGACATTCAGGGTTTTTTGGCACCAGATATATTTTGCAAATGATGCTCAGTGATATTTCTCCTTTTCTTTTTCATTATATCTGACATAGTCCTCCATCATGAATGACTGCCTGAAATGAGTAGCGGAGAAAATGATGGCGAATAAATTGAATTTTAATTCAGACAATATGGAAAGGCTGATGGTAGCATCAATTACTAATTGTGGTATGAAGTGTAAGCTTGATTTTGATAAGATGGCACTCCTACTGAAGAGCAGGCTTGGGAGGATTTCTGAAAGAGATGGAGCTCTTAGACAGATTGCCTATGAAAAAAAGGACGGTTTTTTTCCTCCCACTTTTGGCTAATTTCATTATTAATACCCCCTTCTAAAAGCTAAACACCTAACAATCTCTATGCATGTCTTGGCATTTTTTTCTCAACTACACTACTTTTATATAAGTGGGGCTACCTCAAATTTCTCATACCCCAATACAGTGGAACCCTGTATAACGAATGCCCGCATAATGAAAAATTCATACAACGAAGCATTTTTGCACTAACTGCGATACCCTGCATTATGAATTTTTTCGTTATATGAGAGGTATATATTCATTTGTTATGCGAGGTATATCCCATATAACGAAAATCTCTATGTGATGCATCGTACAGTACAACAATTTTTTAAAAGAGATTTTTGTTGTACGATGCATCCCATAGAGATTTTTGTTATACAGGGTTTTCGTATGTGAGGTATACCCCATATAATGAAAAAAAATCATAATTCTGGGTATCATGGTTAGTGCTTTGTATAACAAAAAAAATTCATATATCGCAGCACCTCGCAGAATGGACTTTTTCGTTATGCGGGGTTCTACTGTATATAGAAACCCTGCATTTAGGTGTGCAAGCTCAATGAAGGCCAAATTATATTTAAATTGCCTTGGTTTTTCCATTTGTTTCAAAGCTAAAAACCAAACCATAGCTTAAAACAGTCCTTCACAACTCCCAGCACATGTGCCTAATCTGGCCTGTGCAACTCATTAATCCAGCCCCTAGTGGCCCCTCGGGCACCTCTAGACTAGCCCCCCACACTCAGAAGTTAAAAACGTCACTTACCGTGGTGGTGGCTGCAATCACACTGTCTTTCCAGTTTTTTGCACAGCCTCCGCCATTCCTCACGGTGGTGGGAGCCTTTTTGGAACATATTTGCTCCATTTTTGGCTTCTTTCGCCATGTATCCGCTGAGTTTCGGCTGCTGGAATGTGCCACTGAGCAACTTCTGGTGCTGGCCAGAATTTGCATCAGTGGCTGGGCTCCCAGCACGGAGCCAGAAAGTTGCCCAGTAGCAAAAACACAGCGGGTAAACGGCGAAAAAGCCCAAAACGGAACAAATACTGTATGCTCAAAAAAAGGGTCTCACCACTGTGGGGAGCAGTGGAGGGTGTGCAAGAAGCTGGAAAAACAGTGCAATTGCCACTGCCACGGCCGATGATGACAAAAACATAAGTCCAGGGAGCAACCACGCCTCTGGCCCCTGGCGGGGCATGTCAGGGGCAGACCAGCGGGAAAATGTTGCAAATCCCTGGCTTAAGACAAATGTCTATTTTCTGCTGTTACAATGTTTCATCTGAAGACAGTTCTTTCAGAGCACAAACCTGCTAATGAAGCTCATGTTTACCATCTGATAGCCAGTCATGGAAGGAAAGGAAGCTAATGGCAAAATGCAAATTGAAGGAAGGTTGTTTTAAGAAAATCTTCTTTACGTTCATGACTTTATGTCATTTGAGCCAAAGTTCAAGATATTGTTTCTGACTGTATATGACCTGGCCTACCAGAATACTTGTGGGAATTATTGTGTTTGTTTTTCATTTGTTTTAATTTATTTGTTGTGAACCTCCAAGGGTGTGTTTGCACTAAAGAACAGTATACAATTTAAATGAATGAATAAATTAGTTAGTTAGTTAGTTAGTTAGTTAGTTAGTTAGTTGCCTTTTTATCTCCTGCATTTTGGCTGTCATATGGAATTCTCTCCCAGGGAGAGTTATTAGTGGTTATTCATACATAATTAGTGTAAATACATATATTTCCCACAGTATGTTCTTATCTTTTTGCCTTTTATATTCTTGAGCATTGCATACTGCTGCTAGTTTTAAGTTTGGGAGTTCTTGTGTTTCAAGTTTGATTGTTGTTATGATTGATGCATTGTTACTATTTGTTGATTGATCAATTTATTTTGTATTATTATTACAGTTGTAAAACTCTACAAAGGCTATTTGTGGAGGAGAGGTGGCGTATATGCTTTTAAATATAAATGAACAATAAAGAAACATTTGGGTTTTAATGTGAGCTCTCTTTATATGGGGTAAACCCGAAAAAGCAATTATGTGTGAAACACACAAATGTAGTTTAATCAATGAGATGTTTCTGCTAACCCATTTAGGCCAACAGAATTGTGCTAATTGGGTGAAGGGGGGGGGGCGAGCTCCCGATTCTTAGGGCTATAAAAATTGTTCATCTGTTCAGTTGCAGACCATTTAATTTTGGATGCCTCATTGCCAGTTGGTAACTGTAATTAGCATTCCCTGTACTGTGGCAGCTTCCCTGAAGCTATGCTAAGTAGGGTTGCCCTTTTGTGTGGAAACATAAGCAGGGTTGTGCAAATGAGTCTGGCCACCCATCTTAGAGACAGACGCTCCAGCTACTGTTTCTTGGCTCAGGACCGGGTGCCTTCAATGCCCACCTGCAGATCTTATTTACTGATTATTAATGACAGGAACTGTCGGCAACTTTGAAAGGCACAGCATGGCGACATGATGCTTCAGCCCCAAATATCCTCTGCAGAGCAATAATTTTCTTGAATGACATATGATCCTAATTCCCCCCCCCTCCTCCCCACCTTTTCCTCTCCACCTAATCAGTGTTTTCAGGACTGGGCTCTGCAAAGCACAAGGCAGGTTGAACTTGAGCATACAAGGCTAGATTGCTTTTTCAGCTGCAGTGACATTTTGCAGGGTGCTTACTGATATTGATCCTTGATTGCTTCATCATAGGAAAAGATGTGGAATTGCAATGTTCTTCAAGTCATCTGTGAAGGCTTCTCAATATTTTATTGCACTCCGATGGCAATTTGTGTGCGCGTGCAGAGTGTGACAGTACAAAATAAAGTAACAACGCAATAGAACAACAACAGGATGACTGTTGCTTTGTTTCATAGATGCTTGTCAGTTTTAAGTCTTGAATAGGTTGCTTGTGTGTTTCGTAGTACTTAGTCAGCCCTGTGTTTTCTGTAGATCCCTTGTCTCATTTTTGACAGCAAGCAAAGAATCTCTTAGGGCTGCCATATTCTTGTTCAATGAGTCATTTAGCATTGGGATTGCAAATATCTATTAGGATAGGAAGTCTGATTAGTGTTCTTCACATGCTTGGCCTAAACAAAGACACCCCAACCCCCAAACAACAACAACAACAACAACTAAAAGGGATTTACTATTGAGTGAATTTCATACTCCTTTACTGTACAATATAAAATTAAACATAATACAATAAACAGAAACATTAAACGCTAAAGCATAAACATTAAACTATAGACCGTAACCAATAAATAAAAATAATAATCATCACACGGCAAACAATGGTGACAAAAGGCGTAAAGAATGCAAGCGCGGTGCCAAAATGGCCGCCGCGCCCTTTGCGGGCCCCCCCACTGGACGAAGACATCCGGGTAGTTAGGGGGCGTGGCCAGCACCCTTATATAAGGCACGAGGCAGCCGAGCTGCCATTTTGCGAAGCGACGGAGCGGAGAAGTTTTTCTCTCTTACCTTCGTCGCTCTTGCCTTGCTCGGGGAAGCCTCTGGCTGCTGATTTTCTTGACTTTTAGGCTTCCCATCGTTAGCTGCTATGCCCTCGAAGAAGAAGGCGACTGCGAACGCGGCTCGTTCTGCGCGGAGGCGCCAGCCGGGTCGGAGGACCGCGGCTGCGCCTCCCCAGCAGCCTCCTTTGCCTGAGCCCACCGGGACCGGTGGGATGGGGTTAATTACCCCTTGGCCCGAGGCCGGGGGTCTGCGTACCGGCCCAGCTGGGGCCGCGGCCCCTGGCCCGCAAGCAGTGGCCACTGCCTCTGGCACGGCCCATTCTGCGGGGCCTTCTTCCATGGGTCCGCAGCTTCCTGCGGGGGGGGTTTCAGCCATGGGGGGTGGCTGGGTTCCCTCCCCTGGCAGGGTACCCCCCGGCCCTGCAGGGGCCGGGCCTGGGGTCGTGGCCGTATATGGGCCCCGGGGTCCAGGGACCTGGACCGGCGCCTGCACCCAGTGGGCCGGCTGGCCCTTTGCCCCCACTTGGCTTAGGGGGCTACGTTAGTGTTGAGGCCCTTCTGGCCCGCGTTGCGGCCCTCGAGGCATCCCTCGCGAGGGTTAGCCACCCGGGGGTGCCTTTTGGGGTGCAGGTTGATCCATTGTCTGCCGGTCAGCGGCAGGCGGCAGGACGGGTCGAGCTGCCCGAGGCGCGTGGGCCGGCTTCGGCCACTGCCTCGCAGCTCCCCACTCAACAGACTGATGCTGGTCAGGCCCCGTCGATGAGCTCAATTGCGGTCGTGAGCTCCGACGCCCCCAGCGGGCCGGAACCCCCGGTGGGGGCGGCCCGCGGGGGTGCTGCATGTGAGTATGCGGTTCAATCTAGTGCACCCACACACCTACCCACGTTGGGGGGGGCATTCCAGTGGCCGTGGCCTCGCATGGGTGGTGCGACGGTTCAGTCGCCGACGTCCCACCCGGCGACTTCATCGCTCACCCAGGGCCCAGTTTTGGGTGGTACCTCTTATTCAGTTGGGAATGTGTTAGGGGTGGCTGGGTTGGTCCAGGCTCCTTTTCAGACCCCCGTGGTTCCCACTGTGCCGGTGTCGGCATTGCCGACAGCGGGGTATTCCTTGCCCCTGGGGGACCATTTGGCCCAGGCCACCAAAGAGAAGATCTGGCGTGGGGAGTATGTCGACATCTTCTCCCTTCTTAACAGAGAGCCCACCAAAGAGGAGAGGGAGGGGCAGGATGAGGAGGATAAGGAACAGGCACGTCGTCGTAAGCCGCCACGTACGTGGGCCAATTGGTTGCCGGCGTACCTTATATACATGGCGGTCTACCTCAGGGCCCGGCCGGATTTGGCAATTCTGATGGTCCAGTATTTGGACAACATTTACCGGGCGATGGTCGACTTCCCGGGCCCGTCATGGTTGGCTTACGACGAGGAATTCCGTATGCGGATTCCCCTGCACCCTGAGATGAGGTGGGATGAGCCCTGCCAGAAGCTGTGGCTTCTGTATATGACTCCCACGTGCCCTGCGCCTGGGGACAGATACCATTGTGGACATGCGGTCCAGCGAGCAGCCCCAGCACAGACACCCCGCCAGGTGGCGGGGCAGGGGGTTCCAGCCCGCCTGCTGTGCTGGACTTTCTCGTCCAATGGTTCCTGCAGTAGGAAGAATTGCCGGTACAGGCATGAGTGTCCCTCTTGCGCTGGCCCCCATGCGGCCTCCGCCTGCCCCAGGCCTGGAGGGGTGCGGGGCAAAGGTAGGGGCGGACAAGGGGCTGGCAAGACTGCCGCAGAGGGAGCTGGTCCACCGAAAGGCCCCCTCCCCAATTAATGTGGACATGCTGGAGCGTTGGCTCGCATCGTACCCGGGGGGGCAGATGCGGTTTACCTGCTTCAAGGTTTTCGACTGGGGTTCCGTATTACTTTCCAGGGTGATAGGTCCCCCCAAGATGCCCCCAACCTTTTGTCCCTTAAGGGGAGGGGGGAGGTGGCTGCCGCCAGCATTTCTAAGGAGGTTGATGCGGGCAGGGTCGCTGGCCCTTTCCCTGCACCCCCGTTCCACAACCTTAAAGTGTCACCCTTGGGCTTGGTGCCCAAGAAGTCACCGGGAGAATTCTGCCTGATCCATCACTTATCCTACCCGGCCGGCCGATCGGTCAATGATGCTATCCCTGATGACCTTTGCTTGGTCAGGTATACATCTTTTGACCAAGCGCTGCGCATGGTGCGCTCATGTGGCCCGGGTGCGCTGTTGGCTAAGTGCGACATTAAGTCTGCCTTTCGCCTCCTGCCGGTTCACCCGGGTGACTTTGAGTTGCTGGGTTTTAAGTTCAGGGGTGAATATTATTTCGATAAGGCCATGCCTTTTGGCTGTTCCATATCGTGCTCGGCCTTCGAGCGTTTTAGCACCTTCCTACAGTGGGCTTTTGTCCGCAGGTCAGGGTCCCGGTCTGTAGCCCATTACCTGGATGATTTTTTATTCGGGGGTGAACGGGGCTGGGACACGTGCACACGTCTCCTCAACACATTTCAGACGCTAATGGAGGAACTGGGTGTCCCTTTAGCGCCCGAAAAGACCGAGGGCCCATCTACACAGCTAGTCTTCCTGGGGGTGGAGATTGACACGGTAGCGCAGGCTTCTAGGTTACCAGGGGATAAGGTGTCAAGGATAGTGGCCCTTATCTCGGACTTGCTTGCTAAGCACAAGGCATCACTGCGGGACCTGCAGGTGTTGCATGGTCATCTCAATTTCGCTTGCAGGGTGGTCGCACCGGGCAGGGCATTTGCCCGGCGCTTGTGCGATGCAATGACAGGCTTGTCCAGGCCCCACCATAGGGTCAGACTAACCCAGGGCATTAAGGCAGATATGCTTATCTGGCTCCAGTTCCTGAAGGAGTTTAATGGGGTGTCATTTTGGAGGTCTGACCTTCTGGCTTCCCCTCATTTCCAGATACAGTCCGATGCCTCTGGGTCCCTGGGTTATGGGATGTACTTCAATGGGAAGTGGGCCTATGGTGGGTGGCCACCAGCCTGGTCAGGTACGGGGTGCCTGCGGGACCTCACGTACCTGGAATTTTTTCCCATCCTGGGGGCCTTGATGCTATGGGGTGATGAGTGGGCCAACTCGGTCGTTCATTTCTGGTGTGACAATGCGGCCGTTGTCCACATTGTCAACTCACAGACTTCCAAATCACCCAGGGTGATGGACCTGGTGCGCCAGTTTGTATTGCGCAGCCTGCGCCTTAATGTACTGTTCCGGGCCAGGCATGTCCCGGGGGTCAATAATGATATCGCTGACGCTTTGTCCCGCCTGCAGATCTCCCGGTTCCACGCCATGGCCCCGGATGCAGAGGAATTTCCCTCGCCACTCCCAGACGAGATATGGACCTTTGGCAAGGAGAGTTGAACCGGGCGATCGGCATGTCGCTAGCGCCATGCACGCGTAAGGCGTATCAACACGCATTCAATTCTTTCAGGGCATTCTGTGCCCAATTCCGGCTGCCAGATACCTGGCCTATCCCGGTGGCCCATATACTTCAATTCATGGTTGACCTGCATTCCCAGGGCCTTGCACCTCGAACCATAGCATCCAGGCTGTCAGCGCTGGCTTTTATGGCCAAAGTAGGCGGACATGCGGACAGTACCGCTGACTTCCGTGTGAGACACGTTTTGGAGGGGTGGGTGCGGGAGCGTGTGCGTAGCCCGGACGACCGCCACCCAATTTCCCCAGGGGTTCTTACCCAACTGGCACGGGGCTGGCATGACCTATGTTTTGATAAGTATGAGGCAGCCCTGTTTCATGCGGCTACAACGGTGGCCTTTTTTGGAGCGCTCCGCATCAGCGAGCTTGTGATGCTGTCTAAGGCGGATGCTAGTCGTAGGGCACTGGAACTCGAAGATGTCTATGTGGCCAAAGACTGGGCTCAGTTGAGGATACGCTCCTCTAAGACAGATCAGCATGGCGTAGGCAGTGGAATAAGACTGCTACGGTGTTCTTTGGCAGACATCTGTCCGGTTGGTGCCCTACCGGAGTTCCTTGAACTGCGTGGCACGCACCATGGCTCGTTTTTCTGTCACCAAGATGGGTCTCCCCTTACTAAATTTCAATTTTGGAGGGTGCCGGTAGGCACTAGCCAGAGTTGGCCTCCCTGGGGCTCGTTGCGGCACCCATTCATTCAGGATAGGGGCGGCTTCTACTGCAGCTGTTTTTGGGTACTCCGGGGCTGACATACGCCGCATGGGAGGGTGGGGATCACAATGTTTTCAGTTTGTGTTCGCCCTCTTCAACCGTGAGTACCAGTTTAGTCACTGCACTGTTTCTCCCCCCCTTTTTTTTCCTCCTTGACAGACCCTGGGTGTCGTATTACACCGGTGACAGTGTGCCTGGTGGGCCATAGCCATGTGCACACGGCAGCGCGTTACGCTGCACAGGGCAGCGCGTTACGCTGCACAGGGCAGCGCGTTACGCTGCGGCGACAGAGTGGGGACCCCGACTGGGAATGGGTGCATCCGTACGTCTCAGGTGCTATGGTAAGCGCGGCATGTTATGGCGGGAACTGTTGCCATTCCTTTTCTACATCAGGGATGCTGACTCGCCGGATGTCCTGGTTATGTACCTTGGGGGCAATGGCTTAGGGCGGGTCACTGGCCTATCGCGGAAGCTTGCGATTTGCAGTGACCTGCCCCACTCACGTTATGTGTGGCCTGCCACAACCCTCAATTGGTCGGACACGATACCGCGGTACGCTTTCAGGGGGGCGTGCGGCCTCGAGGCTCTTGGCCGAGCCGATGCTCCGTGAATGGGGCTATTGCCCGGTTCCTTTTCGACATAGGTGGGGGACGCGTCATTCGCCTCCCCGACATCAGTCTGCAAAATTACGAGCTTTTACTCAGGGGATGGGGCCCATCTGTCGCAGGGAGGTATGGACCTCTTGTTAGTGGACTGGCGAGCAGGCCTGTTGACCGAGCTGATGGTCTTGGGGGGGGGGGCGGTGAGCCTTCTGGGAAGCCTCACCGTGTGGCGGGTAGCACTGGTAAGGTAAACATTTATGACCCACAGGTATCCGGCAGGTTCGCAATTGACTGGACAACACTAGACAGGTATAAGTTGGTTAAACGTTGTCCAGTCAACGACGAACCAGGCGACGGGGTGATGGCTACAGCTAGACAGCATGCATCACCCCGTGATTTTACTGATACGCGTCAGAGGGTGGGGTCATTAGTTAGATATTGACTACGGTCAACAATTTGTTTGTTGTCAACAAACAAATTGATACAAATAGATACATTGTAACAATTGCCGTTGGCAATTTTGGGTGGTACCTTACCAGTGTTACTTCGGCCTGCTTGCCTTAAGAATTATAATTGGTCAATTACCAATAGAAATTTATAATTCGGACTAGGGCATGAATCAATAAATGTGGCCCAATGCCGTTATCCACTTTCATTGGTGTCTGAGTCCTTTATTGGGGGGGTGCGCCTGCAAACTTAAACCTATTGATTGGCAACTGGGAAGAGATCTTTAAATGCCTCAAAGAGAAACAATTTCATTTGTTTTTTGAATACACACAGAGATGGAGCCTGGCACAGCTCCAAATGTAGTGCATTCCAGAGTGTCAGTGCCACCACCAAGAAATCTCCTCTTCTAGTCAGAATCTTTTTACCAATCTTGGGTTTGGCACTTGGAGCTGTGCTGTCTGGGACAAAAGGGGGATTCAGGCTATGATTTTTGTTGGGTGACTTGACTTTCTACATCAGAGATGGGCAGCCGATGACTCCCCAAATGTTGCTGGATTCAAAGTCATGGAACTGGGATCTCTTTTTCCTTTCTCACCTCAACATAGGTTATGAAAGAAAAATGAAACTGAGGAGACTTATGTGTGTTACTTTTTATTAGAGGAGAGGTAGAATCATCATTGGATCCTTCAGTAACATTAGTCTCCCTAGATTAGCTATCTTTGTCATAACGAACCAACTTCTTCATTTATTTCAACAACAAAAACAATATACCCCTTTCTATGTAGAAGTGAGCTTTTCATGTACTTGTTTAAGCTTGCTATCCACAACAGACCATTGGACCCAAACAACTCAGCTGTGTGTACTAGTAATATATTGTGATTCTAGTCTCACGTTGATTTCCGTATATACCCAAATATAAGCTGAGGTACATAATTTTGACCTGAAAACCCAGGAAAATCGATTGACCCGAGTATAAGCAGAGGGTGGGAAATACAGCAGCTGCTAGTGAGTTTCAATAATCAAAATAAATGAAAATATGGTAAAATTAAATTGTTGGCACATCTCAATCTGGTGCTGTCTTGGGACCCTCGTGGTTGTTGACACGAGTATAAGCTGTGTCCCCTTTTGGGGGCTCATTTTTTGGGCTAAAAACTTGGCTTATTCTCAAGTATATACAGTATCTGTTGTGGCCAGCATTCTTGTCCTATAGTCAGCATGAATGACTCAGTTGTCATTTTCAATGCTTTGGTTGGCTCAGAAAACAAGGGCATCCCATCCTGCCAAAATTCTGGAACAGTATCTCAATGGAGGATTCAAAATGATGCCTGCAGTTTCCATACAAGCATGACCTAATGCCTCTGGCATATGTTAAACCATCTACATAAGGTCACTTGAAATTGATCCCATCTTTAAAATATATATTATATTTCCTCCTGTGAGATTTCTGGGGATTTTGCTAGACAGGTGTTCATGGCATTGATTGAAAACATCATGGCATTGATTGAAAACATATACCTGTGGTTCCTCCCCGCTAGTGTTTGTCATGGCACTATGGTTCACCCATTTGTAACCATATGTAGCATTCGTATCCATTTGCAACATCCAGGAGCACAAGGAATTATTAAAAAGAAGTGTAAACATTATATATGTTTGTCAAAAGCAGAGATAAGAAAGTTTTTCAGTCTGGGGGGCAAATATCAATTTGAGAAGTGTTCTGCTGAATTTTGAGAATATGTAAGGCTAAGGGCAAAAATCCCAGCCAAATCTATGTGGATGGAGTCAAATATAATATTTACTAAGGATGGAACTGTAGGAATCATGGGAGTGAAATCAGACACACACACGGGTCAAGGCATCAAGGTGAGGCGACAGCGAAGAGCGCCGGGTGACCTCTATTTATTACCTGGCAATATTCCTTGGTCCGTGAGCACCCAGCGCAATCGCACATCCATCACAGGCTAAAAGGAAGTGGGTTCGAAACAATGGGTTCTGTGTACTTTGGTCATACATTAATGAGTGTGCATACACTGATGGGTGTACGTGCGGCAGAGAGGGCAACCAGGAGACAGGGGCAAACAATGGTTTGTGGAGTGGGGTAATTGGGAATGGTCTGCTGGGGAAGATAAGGAGTTTGTGTCTCCAGGAGTTGTTTGTGGGTCCGATAAGGATTCGCACTCATCAGCTTAGTCAGGGAAGCGTCCATGAAGGATTGTTGTGGTCATACCTTTTGGCACAGACCCCAGGTCACCCCTACGGAAGCTGGCGGGGGCTAGGGGCATTTCTTGGGCAGGCTAAGGACACGTTGGGGGGCTAATGCTGGGGCACCCTGTGGAATCCGCGCACATAATTGGCATAATGTCCCTGACAGAACCACAGCTTGGGGGAACACTCCTTGGAGCCTGGTTCTGAAGGGACAGAAATTAGGGAGCGGATTAATAGTCATAGTTTAATTCACCGATCGCTGACCTGGCAGGCAGTTCGGACAATAGAGGGCAAAAGATCACTGGGTGATAAACTCGATCAGCATGTAATGGGTAATCTTGTATCCACAGAGACTCTGAGCCCAAGAGCCAATTTAGGCAGATGTTTACTCCCGATAGCGGTAGACAATGCATGTCCCCCTGGTAGTAAATTAGATAGATAAGGAACTTCCCCTGGTGAAGTCATCCCTGATGAGTAACTTGCGTAATCTCAAAGTGCAGACTTGCATTTTTCCTGTAACAGCCACGCGCAACCTATGCACGTGGTCGAGCTAGGCAGGGTATAAAGATTAGAGCCTTCTGATCAATAAACGCTGGTCTTCGCTCCATCTTGCTTCATGTGTCTTTACTTGACCAGTCTCCTCCGGAACCTTCCAGCCCGTATCAGGCCCCGATCCAACAGCACCCCTTCATGGAACTTTCATGCAAACACGAAAGAAAAAAAATGGGATAGCCTCTTTTTCCATATTCACGTTCTTTTATTGATTTCTGAAAAAAGAATTTTTAAATACTAATGATTTGATTAAAGAATGATATAGCAAAATTTTATGATTTTCCATGTTTAGTTCACCTTTTCTTTGACATTTTTCTAGCAAATGAAAAAAATGGGAAATTACCTGGGTTTTTTTCTCCATCCAACGCAAGCACTATTATCAGGAACCAAAGGAAGGTCCCAGGACCAGGGGAGTGAGAATTTTGAATTATAAAAGGGCCTGGATTAATTAGAAACCAGTGAGGAAAGAGCTTTGCTTTAGTCATCCTTTTGGTGCTAGCTAGCTCCTGGTGCCACCTATCTTATATTGTGCTGCTTGTTCCTGTGCCTGGCTACTGAACTCAGAAGAGAGTAGAGAAGTCTCCCCACATTCCTGTTGTCTTGGTTGAGTTGCCTTTATTTGCTTATCTTTTTTTAAAAAGGTGTTTTGTTGGAGTGGTGGTGGTGTGTGTGTCTCATTTTGCTGTGTTTTTTTTCCTTCAAATTGCTTTCTCAGATTTTTAAAAAATTATTGTTTGGTTACAGATGTTTACTTTGGTGGGAGGAGTTTGGTGATTTTTTTTCTCCTCATGTATTATTGCCTGCTTTTTAGTAGCTAAGTTGCTTTGTCTCTCTTCTTTTTAGAGTAGTTTTCAAGAGTTTTAAGAGCTATTGGACAAGTGCCACAGAGACCTTGAATGGAGAAAAAGAAAATGTAAGAGTTTGATAGAGGCATGAAAGCCCCAAAAACTAAAGAGGCACACATATGCCTTGAAAGAACCTGAAATGAAACAAATATGAAAGTTTTCATTGTGAAAATCCTGAATGTTGACCATTTTGATATTTTGCCACCAATTTTATGAAGCTCAGCTCAGTTCTAGGAATGTCTGCTGAAGAATAAACTCCATCTTCCCAGGATGCAAATTGGTGCTCAATTCCAATACAATATTTTTCTCAGCTGCAAGCCAACAGTTAATTCATGAAGCCACCTTCCGAACTGTAAACCAAAGCTCATTTCCAAGCAACAGATTTCTGGGTTTTAAATAGCTTCTTACCTGTTGGCTGAAATCCTATTGCTTAGCATAGTAAGCCACAGCTACAGCAGGGCCATTGGTTCAGTGGAAATGTGGTAAGTCAACTGTTTCATACGTTCCCTTAATTCAATAGGGCCTAATCTAGTTGTATCATTACACTCAGCCATTATCCCTGATCATCAAATGGAGATATGAATTTAAAAAAAGCTTGCCTCTGACAGTGGTCCCAGGGAGTTGAATATGGCTTCTCGGGTGCAAGGGAACATCTGCACTATCTATAAATATCAGTAACTAGCCGATTACCTGGCTTTGTTTGGTTTTTTTCCCTTTAAAGGAAGTAATGAGGTTGTGGTAGTAGAGCTCTGAGGGGAGGAAATGACAGCATTAGAGGGTCAGGAATCAAGGCTGTGGGTTCAATACCGCCTTAGCCGCCCAAGACTCACCGGCTTCCAGCTGGGCTGCAGCCACCAACCTGAGGTAAAATAAAGGCCCGTCAGCGAAGAAGGAGAAGAAGAAGACAGCACAGAGGAAGAGGAGGAAAGCTTCTGCCCCTCAAACAAAGCCGTCCTTTGGTCTGGGTATCGACGGAGGAGCTGCTACAGCCACCTCGAGTGGCGGTGGTGGTGAGGAAGGGGTGGCCGGGCCACCTCCTCTGCTGGGGTCTGCCTCATCGCTGGGACTGAGGTCAAAAATGTTGAGGAGGCCCAGCCTGAGTTAACAGCATGGCTCCTGAGGGGAAACCGAGGCGGCTGAGGAAGGGGGCCCAGTTAGGCAGCTGAGGGGAAAGAGACCGACCTGGACCCTGGGGTGGGAAGTGGGTGACTGCAAGAGCTGTCGGCAGAGCCTCTGGTGACGCGGTGGCAATGGAAGAAGGAGCCGAAAGAAGCCCGGCCGGCTCCAGGGAAGGTGAGGTGAGGCGAGGCGTGGAAGAGGCAGGGAGAGAGGCTGAGGCCTAGTGGACAGCTCGAGCCGCGGCTCTCCTGAGGGCCTTGTGCCTTGCTCGGTTTTTTCTTTAAAGGAAGTACAGAGGCTGTGGTGCACATGCGCAGTACTGCTGTTTCATTGCAGTGTGCATTCACAGTACTGTTGTTCTATTGCTCTTTCTCCGGCTGGTGGTGGTGTCCCATTTGTGTCCCACTTTGGGGGGCATAAACCCCCAAATGGGTTTTGAGACCCCTACAGTGCTGATCTTGCAAGCCCAAGGTAGGTGTGTGCCAATTTTCAGCGAGATTGGTCCAGGGATGTGTCCACACCTCTCTTTTATAGATATAGATAAACCATGGCTTCTTTCAAGGACTCTTGGATACTGCAGCTTGGGAAGGATGCAGAAACATCTGTGAACTAGTGTATCTTGTAGAGTACCATCATGGTTGCAAAAGGAGGGTGGAGAAATTAATATACAAGCCAATACATAATGTAATGTGGATATATTGTCAGAGTAGGAAAAAAAGTGGGTACTGCAGTGGCTCAAGTCGCTAAGACGCTGACTGGGAAGTGGAAGGTCAGCAGTTTGATTCCCGAGTACTGCAGGACGGAAATGAGCTCCCGTCTTCATCCCAGCTCCTGCCAACCTAGCAGTTCGAAAGCAAGAAATTGCAAGTAGATAAATAGGGACCACTTCGGTGGGAAGGAAACAGCGTTCCGTGCGCTCCGGTGTCTAGTCATGACCACGGAAACGTCTGCAGAAGCAGACAGCGCTGGCTCTTCGGCTTAGAAACAGAGATGAGCACTGCACCCTAGAGTCAGATACGACTGGCTTTCGAGAAAGGGAAACCTTTACCTTTACCTTTAGGAAAAAAGGGAAATGAAAAATGGCACTTCTTCTTTGTGGATCTGGCATTGATTTGTGAACCTAAACTGTAACACCATGAAAAAGCAGAAGCTTCTGGCAGTGCGGGAGTGCCATCTGGACTGACACAGATTTTTATGTCTGCCTGCAGGTGATTGTTGTCTGTTGAGGTGGTAGAGTATGTACAGGCTGCAGCATGATAATAACACAGACACAAGTCACCTTGTGGAGATATTCACTTGAATTATTATTGCTATACAGTAGTTATAAATCACACAAAGGCCAAAAGGGGTCTTTTAAAAATAAATAAAAATAAATGGAGGTCTGGGATCTTTTGAAGAAAAAAGAAAGGGCTTGCATGTTGCCAGTCTAATACTAATGTACTCATCAGTTTATGTTACATGCAATAAAGTCGCATGTAACTCAAAGCAACTTTAATAAGGTTTTTTAAAGGTGTGTGAGATATGTAAGGAATGGTTTTGCCAATTTGGCCTCCCATGAGTTTCAGTGGCCAAGTGAAGATTTGAACCCAGGTCTCTTGAATCCTAGTCTGTTGCTCTATCTACTATGCTACATTGCCTTTTATTAGAATACTAGCTGATTTTATTTATTTATTTATTTATAATTCAAATTTATATGCCGCCTAATCAGGCGAACCCGACTCAGGGTGGCTTACAGCATATATAAAAACATATATAACATTATAACATATATATAAAAACAATTAAAACCCCTAAAATACCCCCCTACCCCCCATTCATATTAAAAACTAACCACATTAAAACTACCCACCTTGCTCAGTTTCCCCCCTTTAAATTAAATTAAATTAAATTAAATTAAATTAAATTAAATTAAATTAAATTAAATTAAATTAAATTAAATTAAATTAAATTAAATTAAATTAAATTAAATTAAATTAAATTAAATTAAATTAAATTAAATTAAATTAAATTAAATTAAATTAAATTAAATTAAATTAAATTAAATTTTTGTACTTGTTTCGAGGTCCAGCCACCCTCTGCCATAACTGCCCTTCCAAGCCCAGAGGAGGGTGGGACCCAGAAACACCAGCAGGTGGGGTGGTCCATGGGCAGAGGGCGTCTTTGCTATGGGAAGACCAATGCTGCCAGTGTCTCACGTGTTTAGGTAAGGTTCTCCTTTCAGAGTGAGGGTTGTATCTTTTGCAGCTCCATCTTTCTCCCCCTGTGTTCCCTGCACTCTATGTACACTCATTAACTTCAGTAGTTGCAGACCAGATTCTGGCAGTTGTCTGTTTAGACTGTGGGATTTGAAGTTTTGGAAGCCTGACTATTGCCAAACATTTTGGTTTGGAGTTAGTCTTGATATGGTGGTGATTGTGAGTGATTGGTTTTGGAGTAGATTGATTCTCTGTTGCCTTGCTTCTCTGCTTTTTTGGAATAGTTTGTGAGGCTTCAGGGCTTACTCTCACCAGAAAATGGTATACAGAAATTGCTTCCTTGAAGATTGTGGTACTGTGGTACCTCACTTAAAGAGCATAATGCATTCCCCAGGTGAGTTTTAACCCCGATTTAGTTGTTAAGTGAGTTTTTGGTTGGTTTTCGTTGTTAAGCGAGGTGACCATTCAGAGAAAATTCTGTTCTTTAAGTGAGTTAGTCTCTAAGCGAGATACTCTTTATGCAAGGTTTTACTGTATTTTTGAATTCAATTCAATTCAAATTTAATTTATATCCCACCTTTCTCTGACCGAGGCCAACTCAAGGTGGCAACAACATCTCAAACAATACAATATAATACAGTACAATTTGAAAAGCAATATTCAAAGTCAAAATACAATACAAAATATCACATCAAAAATCACATCAAGAAAATAACATACTGGGAAATAAAGGAGTAGTTGCATTGAAACTACTATTTGATGTTACAATGGATAAAATTGGAAGGGCAAAGGGAAAGGAGGAGGAAGTAGTGAAGCCAAAGAAGAAAGATAAACCAGCAATGGAGGATGTTCCTCCATCAACATCATTGCCGGAACCAGCACCAATGGACCAAACACAGTTTTTGGTAGACTTGGGTAAATTGTTTAAGAAATTTGAGAAGATGGAAGAGTCAAATGTGAAGGGGTTTCATGAGAGTAAGGAGACAAGGGTGAAGGACAAGAATGAAATTTTGGGAAAACAAGATAAATTGCCTACAATGTTCATTGATTTTTCTTAAAAAGTTGAGTTTAATTTCCAAAGGATGGATACATGTGTTAAGTTGATGCAAGATGATGTGAAACAGGTACAGACTGCTATTAAAGAGATTCAGGAGGAGGAAAAGGAAGTCAAGATGAAAGTAGATGTGCAAGAGAAAAGGATAGATATGGTGGAAGAGATGATGAGAAAGCAGAATATAGTGATATGCAACATGATGGAAAAAATGCCAGACCAGCTAAGGAATAGAATAATTGATTGGTTAAATAACATGAAAATGGGGAAAGACTTCGTCAATGAAGCTATTGCAAGTGTTTATAGAGTGGGTCCAAGGAGAGGAAGGAGTGTTCAGAGAAATGTTTTGGTCAAGTTTGCAAATTGGGGGGATAAATTAAAGGTGATAGCGTTCATAAAACAAGCTGGGTCTGGCGTTTTAAAAATTGATGGGAATGATGTTGAAGTATATAATGATATTTCTGTTAAGGAACGTGGATGGAGATATAAAATGAAACTGTTAACAAAATTTTTGATGGAACGAGGTATAAAATATAATTGGAGATTTCCACAACAATTAAGATTCTTTCATAATAAGAAAATGTACACGATAGATGCATAGACTGATGCTTTGGAATACTTGTGTCTAAATGATCTGGTTAAGGCGGCTTCAAGAGAATGGCTGGCATTAAGGAAGGCTCTGTTGGAGTCCGGAGGTAGAAGAAGAAGTTATGGAGGAGCAGAGGAGGGGGGGCGCTGCAAGAGGGGCTGATGTGGATTTGAAATCATTGGTTGTAGCTGATGAGGGGTGAATTAGAGGTTAGAAGAGAGTGAGTTAGGGGAGAAAAATGATTTTAAGAAATTTTATATACGATGAGGGATTTATGAATGTAAATGGTTTTAAAAGTAAGAAAGATGGGCTAGAGCTTTAGTTGACACATACATCTTCCATGTCCCCCCCTCCCCTCTTTGGAAGACAAAGGTGTCTTTTTTGAAGGAAAAAGTGGGGAGGTGTTCTGTCTCCCTCCCTCACTTCCCTTTTCCCTGTCAGAACAAACACTCACTGTAAGGGATATCCGAAGAGTAGTCTAAGTCCAGTCCAAAGCCCTAATTCCAGAGTTTCCAAAGAGTAGTCAACCAGTCCAAAGTCCCAAAACTAGAGTTTCCAAGAGTCAAGATGCCATGGTACCAAACTAGAGCAGGGAGGCTAAACTTTGTCCATTACAGAGCCGCACCTAGCATCCTGGTTCCTTATATGCCTCCATGGGTGTGGCCAGATGCTTTCTGATTACCTGTGGCCCCTCCTTCCTCTCAGCCTCTGCAGACAACGCTTTGCCCTGCTTCGATGCCTGGCATCTAGCCATGCCTCGTCCCCAGAGCTGTCTGAACGTGAAGACTGCTGTTGGAGAATATCCTCATTGCCATCCTGCTGTTGCAATTCCAAGGCAGTTCTGGGGGGAATCCCTGAGGGAGAGGGTCCTATCAGCTCTTCCCCTTCATTCTCAGAGTCTTCATCCCCAAGGTGGGCCGGTTCGGGGGCCAGAGGTGGCCCGGGGGTTGGAGTCACAACAGGAGGGTAGAATTGTATGTTTTGTGTAGAAGATTGTGTTTTAGTTATTGTGGGTTAGAGGGTAACACACCCAATGGAGAAATCAGAGGTGGTAGAAGAAGGTGGCAAAGTAAATCATGAGAGGTATCAAATTGTTAACGTGGAATGTGAAAGGTACAGGGCCTCCGGTTAAGAGAAGGAGGTTTGAATTAGTTCTGAGGAAAGACAGGCCGGATCTAGTCTTTTTGCAGGAAACTCATCAAAAGTCCCAGGATATGAACAAAATTTTCTTAGGGTGAATGCAATATTATGAAAAGTCATATGGTACATCAAAGGCAAGAGGAGCGGCAATTTTGATCTTGACCAGGTTCAGGTTTGAGATAATAAATACCATTTCTGATACGGAGGGTAGATATTTGATAGTAAAAGGGAAAATAGATGATGAGGAAGTAACTTTGGTGAATATATATGCCCCAAATGACCATCAAGCTGAATTTTTAGAAAAAATGTACAAAATATTGGTAAAAGAGAAAATAACAAAGATAATTGTGGCCAATGATTTTAATTTAGTAATCTCAAATTTAGATTGTACAAATATATTAAGATGTGGAAAGGTATTAAAGGACAGATTTTGGATAAATGGAGGGTATCCCTAGGTTTGAAAGCTACTTGGAGAGAGCTCAAGGGGTCGGAAAGGGTATATACATATTTCTCACAGGTTCATAATTCATACTCCAGAATAGACTATATATTTGTTACAGAGAGTATGGTTAGAAATTTGGATGAGGTAGAAGTTGGAATTTTTAAGGAGTCAGATCATGCTAAAGTGGTGATGGAAATGAGGATAGAGGGTAAAAGGAACCTGAGAAGGAGTTGGAGATATGATGACAAACTATTTAAAGACCATAAATGTAAAGAACTAATTATGGAGAGTTGGAAGGAAAGTTAGTATTTGAATGATAATGATGAGGTAAATTTCAATGTGGTTTTGGATGCCATGAAGTCAGTCTTTAGAGGGGAAAGTATTAAGCTAGCCAGTATCAGATATAAAAAAATCTAAGGTGTTGCAGGATAAAATTGAAAGCGAGATAAAGCGGTTACAGGAGGAACATGCAAGGTCGAAGGATAAGAAGGTTTTTGGTAATATGCAAAGATTTAAGGCTGAATTGGTAGTAAAGAATATAGAAAAGGTGAAAAGGGATTTAGTTTATCTAAAAAGAGAGTATTTCGAATATAGTAACAAAAATTCAAAATTATTAGCAAGAGCAGCTAAAGAAAGGAGGGGCAAAAGAGAAATTGGAGTTTTGATTAATAAACAAGGGATAAGATGTAATAAGATTAGAGATAAATGTAAAATTGTGAAAGAATTTTACCAAGCCTTATATGCGAAAAAAGAGATAGATGTGGAGAAGCTTAAAAAACAATTAGAGAAACAAATAGATATTGGGATAAAACAGGAGCATAAAGACAGAATGGAAGAACGAATAACAGAAAAGGAAGTAAAACGGGGAAAGTACCTGGGGAAGATGGGTTACCCGCTGGTTTTTATAAGGAATTTAAAGATTTAGTGGTACTAAAATTGTTAAAACTATACAATTATATATTGGATGGAGGGCAAATTCCGACTTCATGGTATAGGACCACAATTATATTGTTACCAAAACCTGGAAAGGATCTGGAAAAAGTGGAATCTTATAGGCCAATCTCGTTGATAAACCAAGATGCCAAGATCTTCACAGCAATATTGGCAAATAGGTTAAATAATTTTATGGGTAATTATATAAATGCAGATCAAGTGGGGTTTTTGAAAGGGCGACATATGGCAGATTTGACAAGAAGAGTGGTAGATCTAATAGATACTGTGAGACAAACAAAAGAAAAAGTGGGATTAATATCTTTGGATATTTTCAAGACATTTGATTCTTTACAATGGGTCTCAATTAAGGAAATAATTAAATGTTATGGATTTGGTGACAAATTTAGAAGGATAATTGATCAATTATATCAACAAGGTACAGCTACTGTTAGAGTAAATGATGAGGTTACTGATGAGGTAAAATTAGAAGCCAGCACGAGACAGGGTTGCCCACTATCTCCAATTCTGTTTATATGGCAATGGAGATGTTAGCAAAAGCTATAAGATGGAGAAATAGAGGGGGTTATGGGAAACAAGATAAGTTTATATGCTGATGATACTTTGATAATAGTTAAACATCCTGAGAAGGCATTGGATAGAATTCAAGTGCAGTTAAAGGATTTTGAGGATATAAAGATATAAAGATAAATTGGGATAAATTGGAAATGATATTATGCAACATGGGAAAGGAAGAGCAGCAGAAGATAAAGGGAATGGGTAATATTCAAATTAAAGATAATTTGAAATATTTGGGGATAAATATCTCAAAAAAGTTTGAAGATCTTAAGAGATTGAATTATGATAGTTTGAAAACAGAAATTAAAGCTAAAATACAAGGTTTTTAAAAGTTAAAACTGTCATGGTTTGGAAGAATTGCACTTAGCAAAATGATGCTTTTACCCAGAATTAACTTTTTATTTGATGCTTTAGCAATCCAATTGAAAGATAAGGAAATTAAGGAGTTTCAAAAACTGATTAATAATTTTTGTAATGGTGGAAAGAGGTCTAGATTACCAATTTTTTTGGTATTTATCCCAGAAAGAAGGTGGATTAGGAATACCGAATGTTGGTATATTACCAAGCTTTTCAAATTAAGAATGCTGTGAAGATCTTGGTTTGGGAAAAAGTAATTTAGGAAGAAATTGAGATGAAGGATTATAATCACATAGGTAAAATGGTCTTTTTAGGAGGCAATATGGGAAAAGTA